>CAJQZJ010000103.1:1695821-1715491 GCA_907164525.1 Lophiomys imhausi | reverse complement strand
TCTCTCTCTCTCTCTCTCTCTCTCTCTCTCTCTCTCTCTCTCTCTCTGCTGTCTTTTTCTCCCAGGACTTCAGGCTTGCTAGTCAAGTGCTTTACCAGTAAGATTCAGTTAGGAATTTCCCTTTCATATTTATTCAGTGTGTGTGTGTGCATATGCATATACATGTCACAGAGGGCTCGTGGAGGTCAAAGGACAACTTGGAGGAAAGGGTTCTCTCCTTCTATCGCGTGGACTCTAGGGATGGAATCCAGGCCATCTGGCTAGATGTAAGTGTCTTTTTTTGTTTGCTTATTTGGTTTTCATTTTTTGAGACAGGGTTTCTCGTGTGTAACCATAGCCATCCTGGACTCACTTTGTAGATCAGGCTGGCCTAAGAACTCACAGAGATCTGCCTGTGCAGGGATTAAAGGCATGTGCCACCATGTCCAGCATGCAAGTGCCTTTACCCACTGAGACATTGCACTGGCCCAACAGTCCTTAACAAGAACCTTAACAACTTCTAACCTAATTATGGTGCCAGAGTCAAGTGTGTTGGCCACAGGCAGGCAGACCTCTGTGAGTTCGAAGCCAGCCTGATCTACAAAGCAAGTCCAGGACAGTCAGGGCTGTTACACAGAGAAACTCTGTCTTGGAAATCCAAACCAAAAATAAATAAATAAATAAATAAATGTTGGTGCCAGGTACTAGATAAGATTTCCTATGAATGCCATTCAACCCCCCTAATATCTTATGTATATATACATAGTTCCACTTCACAAATAGATCCCCAAGTCTCAAGGAAGTGACAAAAAGGCTGGTAGAATTTAGTCACAACCAAACTGTGACAGCCAGCTAGTCCCCTGAGGGCAGGGCAGTAAGAGAATGGGCTGCCCAGAGCCAGAGGCAATGTCCTACCGGCTCTCCCGGGAAGGACACTGCTGCAGGAGTCTTCCTCGCTGTCTCTCTTCCTCCAAGACTTTCTTTTTGTCACAGTTCCCCAGGTTGACAAGGACCAACACATCGTAGAGCAGGCTGTCTTTCACCTCTTTATCCAACTTGGAGTCAGTGGAGAAGCTTGGAGAATGGTTGACCTGGGGCGACAAGAAAGCGGTTAGGGATGGGGCAGGGGTGAGGCCAAGATACCACCTCCAGGTACAGTCCAGGCCAGCCTCACAGCCCTGGCTATGGGAGTGGGAGAGAGGTGAGACAGGTCTAAGCTGGAGCCACTGTGAAGAAAGCAGGGAGAGCAGGAAGTAGAAATCCCCTAGGGATAACCAGGTGGGGGTTGGTTGGTTTCTTTTTGAGACAGGGTCTCTCTGTGTAGCCTTAGCTGGCCTGGACCTACGTAGACCAGGCTGACCTGGAACTCACAGAAATGTCCCTGCCTCGGCTTCCTGAGTACTGGGATTAAGGGCAGCAGCTCTTGATTTCAGTCCTTTCTCCTCTGGAATGGAGGGGTGTTACCTCTCAGTGGGTCCTCTGTGTCATGGACATGGGCCTGTGTCTCTCACATGGACTGTACTCTCCACACACCAGGATGGGAGGAAGAGGTCCAATGTGGCAGATTTAACCAGGCATAAGTGGCTCATGCCTATAAACCTCCCCTCAGGAGGCTGAAGCAAGAGAATTGTCACAAGTTTGAAGCTAACATGGACAATACAATAAATTCCAGAACAGCTTGTGCTATGAAGTAGCGCCTTATTTTAAACAAACAAGCAAATAAAAACAAGAGGTAGGAAAGAAGGAAAGTTGAGAGGCATGAGGAAAGGAAGGAATTGGGAAAGGAAGAAGAGAGACGTGGAAGAGGAGGGAAGAGGAGAGGAGAATGAGAACAGAACACCAGAGGAAGTGGCATGCCTTTAATCCCAGCACTCCGGAGGGAGAGGTAGGCAAATCTCTGTTGAGTCTGAGGCCAGCCTGGTCTACAGAGAGAGCGCCAGGCCAGACAGGGCTGTAGAGTGAGGAAAGAGAGGGACAGAGTGAGACAGAGAGAGGGGCGATAAAAGAAAATACAGAGGCCAGCTCAAAGTTTGGAACCAGAGTGATTCTAGAAGCCAATCAGGGCTGAATGAAAGACATGAAGAAAGCTAGAAGACTAGTTCCCACCCACAGAAAGGTCCTTATTGTTCAGAGGTGTTGTGTGACACTGGTGGATTCCCAGCAGCTTCTGGGGGCTGGCTGCTGCCGCCTCATCGTGTCCTTGGGGCTCCAATCACAATGCCCCCTTCACGAACGTGAGAATAAGGGTTGAGTGTAAGGGAGGGGAGCCTCCGAATTCCAGCCTCAACTCTATATCCTCGTTGTTCCTGCACGTTGAATGGCTGCATAAGAAGGTTACGGAGGAGGACCAATCTAATCAGGAAGGGAAGCCGCTCATAATACCTCTTCCTCCTCCTACCTACAGCATGGGGTTTGGGCATCCCTGTTCTCTGACAACAGAATCCTCTACACCAGTGTTTGGAACTGGGTAGCTTGGCAAAACTGTTCGCATTTGAAACCAATCACTGGCAACCAAATTTTGAGAAGGAACAGCCTCCATGTGGGGAAACAGGAAGCAGAGCGTCCTTTACAATCACTCCGCACCCAGGAGCGGGTAAATCTGGTCGAACCTCAAGAAGGCACAAGAAATTCTCTAATCCCCAGCTGTATACCCCCCTCTGGTGGCCACTTCTCAGCTAAGCACGGCGCCCGTGGGCAGCAAGCACCATGGAAGGAGTGACAAGGAAAACAATCCAGGTGTACCAGGAAAGCAGAGTCCCCAGAGCTGGCCGACCCCAGTAACGGGGACAGTTTACACCCAACCCCAATTTCCCTACCTCCAGCAGCCAGGGTTTGAGTTTCCGGTCCAACAAGATGTCAAAGCCCAGGATTTCGAAGCAGGCGCTGTTGAGCGTGTGGCTGGGGAAGCAGGTGTGGTAGTTATGCTTGACGACAGGGTAAGCAGAGATGAGGGTCTTGATGATGACGTCCTCGATGGCCCTCCAGATCTGCTCCACATCATAGCCGAGGGTCTTCATGTATGAGTTGATGGTGGAGAGCTTCCTGAAAAGGAAACACCGAGGATGAGGGAGGGGAGTCATTCCCTGCCGGCCAACACCATGGCATGGTGACAGCCAGGGACATCTGGAGACGGCACTGCAGTGGGGAAAGACACCCAGAAGCCAGAGTGACACCCAGGCTGCATCAAAACGGAATGGGGTCCTGTAAGAGTCACAAGCCCAGACTCCTTAGGCCTCTAGAACCTCAGGGTAGGTACAGATACTCAGTCTAGAACTTGGTTTAAAAAAATAAAGAAAAACAAACAAACAAAAAAAAAAACACCAGTGAGCTGAAGAAATCTGGCTGGGTATTGGATGGAGAGCTCCAAGAGTGAATGTACATACACACAGACAGACAGACGGATGGATGGACAGGGACACACACACACACACACACACACACACACACACACACGCACGCACACTCCTCACATTACTGATTTGCTTTAGCTTCAGCGGCAATGGTCTCTCAGCCTTTGGTGACCTTTACAAACACATGGGGAACCTTTGAAGAACTCTGAGACTTTGGTCACATTTCAGTCATCTGAGGAGATTCTGGGGACACTAAAAACAGTCCTGCTTTAGAGCTGCCCACCCAGGACAGCAGCCCCAAGGCATTTCCATACCTAGAGTTAACAGCTGGCCCAAACAAACTATACTGTCCCCAATTTAAACATAAAGCCCCACATTCCAGGACACCTCTGTCTCAGGCCGACTGAGGTACCTGGTCACCCAGTCAGAGAGTCAGCTGCCAGCTTCATGACCAGAGTTTGACCTCTAGCATTCACATGGCACAAGGAAGAACTGATTTCTGCAGGTTGTCCCTCTGACCTCCAGACCTGTACTGTGGCACCATGGTATGCATCCTCCCAAAAATAAGTAAATGTAACTAAATCTTGTTTTGTTTTGTTTTTCAAGGCAGGGTGTTTCTGTGTAGCCCTGGCTGTCCTGAAACTGGCTCTGTAGACCAGGCTGACCTCAAACTCAGAGATCCCCCTGCCTCTGCCTCCAGAGTACTGGGATTAAAGGTGTATGCCACTACCACCTAACTTTAAATTTTATTTTTAAGCCAAGCATGGGAGCACACGCCTTTAATCCCAGCACTCTGCAGGTAGAGGCTGGTGGATCTCTGTGAGTTCAAGGCCAGCCTGGTCCACAAAGCGAGCCCAAGACAGCCAGGAATACACAAAGAAACACTGTCTCAAAAAATTTAAAAACTACTTAAAAAAAAACTTTTCAATGGGCTCCAGTGAAGGGTCAAAAGGGGAGAAGCAGTCTTGCCAGCCAAGGAGCTTATGCAAAGGGACTGCCCAGCAAGTGACAATCTGTGCTAGTGGCACCTCTGTCACAGGAAGCCTGAGGACCATGCAAAGAGTCAAGACATGTGAAACACCAGAATGTGTCTATATAAGGACCGATAAGCAAAGCCCTCTCAACACAAAGGCCATCTCTCTACCTGCCTTTGTCGGGTCGAAATGTTGTACAAAAATGGATCTTCCAGATTGTTGGAAGCAAAGCCTTTCTAGTGGGGGAAACAAAAAAACATTTAATTTGCCTAATTGGGAAATAAAATTCCCAACAACAACAAATTTCCCTGATTTCCTATAATTTGTGTTACATGCAAAACACAAAATAGTTGGTTCTTGATGGCTCAGGGCCCATCACCATGAATATTCTCAGCCTGGCAATTTCCTAATGCTCAGTGGTGACTCTTTCACACCAAGTGTGTGCCAGACATGCTGAAGATGAAGGAAGATGTCTGGTGTCTGCCCAGAGGCCCTTCAGGCTCACAACTTCCCTTTTTTTCTCCTACTGGAGTCCTGCCCCTACTGACCTTGAACCCCAGTGGGAAGGTGGGGGTAAAGCTGAGAGTGCATTTGCCCTCAGTTGCCAAATCTGAGGAGGAAAGAGAGCTAGCATGAAAAATAAATTGTCTTGTGTCTTAGCAAATGGGGAGGTGGGCTCTGGGGTGGAGGTGGAGGAGGGGAAGGGGAAGGGTCAATATGAGAAGCACACTGAAGGTCAGGACACATAATGGGTTAACTATGTTCCTCCAAGCTCATGTGTTAGAAACTTGGCCCCAGTGCTGTAATGTTGGGAGACCTGACCATTGGGAGGGTTCTGCCCTCTTAAGTGGATTAATCTGTGCATGGCTGAAAGGGTTGTGGGTGTGTCTCTACTATAAAAATCAGGCTCTCTCTGGCACACTTGCTCAGCTAAGGAGAGATGAGTCTCTAGGGGAGAGAGGCTGAGCCAAGAGAGGCCAGGGTGGAGACCCTGGGGGCAGATGACTGCTCCGATGGGGAGGAGCCCAGAGAGGAGCAAAGAGGTCAGAGCAAGGAAAGTGGAGAGGCTGGGTATTGTCTGAGAGTTGGGAGAGGGTACAGGCTCTGTGCTACAACACTTGGTTAGCATGTCTTAGGCCTTGGGTTGAATTCAGTACTGTCAAAGGGAGGGAAATATTACCAGAAGTGTCCACACCAAAGTGTGTGGGGGGGAATATTATCAGAAGTGTCCACATTTTTTTTTTTTTTTTGGTTTTTCGAGACAGGGTTTCTCTGTTTAACAGCTCTGGCTGTCCTGGACTCGCTTTGTAGACCAGGCTGGCCTCGAACTCGCAAAGATCCGCCTGCCTCTGCCTCCCAAGTGCTGGGATTAAAGGCGTGCGCCACCACCGCCCGGCTCTAAGTGTCCACATTTTATTTTGGTCTGGTTGCCCCCACAATACCCTTGTCCATCAGAGCCTGAGGGCCTGGGGCCTGTTATAGTCTCAATGTTTTAAAATTCATATTCTGTGCGTCTGTGTATGTGTGTCTTCTTTCTTTCTCCTTCTCTCTCTCTTCTTCTCCCTCTCTCTCCTTTTCCCCTCTCCTGTCTCTGTCCCTATCGCTATCTCTGGCTCTGGGTCTCACTGTATAGCCCAAGTTAGCCTGAAACTTACAATCCTCCTGCCTCAGTCTAGAGTGCTCCTGAGTGCTAGGACCCAGCATCGCTGTATGTCAGCCACAGCACAACGCCACAACGCCTGGAGGTGACATCATTTCTCATAAAAGAAGGCAAATAAAATCCCTTAGACTAAAGAAGATCAATAGTAGCAGAATACTGAGGTGCAGGGTGGGTCATTTGAGTCTCACAGAGACTCCTTGAAGAGGACAGGACAGGGCAGGTTATCTCATTGGTTGCATCTTAAAACCCAGAAATGGAGGCTCAGAGAAAAAGCAACTTGTCCAAGCTTACTCAGTGGACAAAGAGGGGGTAACATGCCAGACCTTCCTGACCAGGCATGCTGAATACACGCCAGTGCAGGAGGCTCCGTGGTATCCACAATCTGGGTGGGAAGAAGTGACAAGAGTTTCAGACAACATAACTTCCTCTAAAAAAAAAAAAAAAAGGGAGTGATGTGGTGGGAGTTAGCTCTTGTTAGTGAATTAGTATGCAGATCACCTTGGCATCTGGTAGCACATAAAGGAGGAGCTTGGCATCCTTTGGACTGGGGGCTGGGATGAGCAGAACCCAGCTGAGGCCACAGCTCTGTGAGAAACACAAAATGGCTTATTGAAGGGGCGTGGCTAAGAAATCACACAAGCCGCAGTTGATGCTGGCTGCCGCAGTTGATGCTGGCTGCCTCAAGAAGCCACAGAGACCAATGGATATCTGGAGAGATCTTGTGGGTCCTCGAGACCGCCAAGGATCATGAGATGATGCTATACATAAGCCAGAGGGCTCCATGTGGCTGCTCTCTTCCTCTTGCCCTCACAGACTGAGAAGACAGCGCTGCTGGAGAAATGTACAGCAAGGTATGCCATTCATCAGCAGTTAGGCCGCAATAACCTGAAGCACATCCCGTAAGCTGGTTTAGGAAGGCTGGCAGAAAAGGCATGGCATAGAACCCGCTGAGAGAGAGTTCTTTTAAAAACTGGCTCAAGAGTCCCAGAAGAGTGAGGAGGGCGGAATTTGGAGGCCCCCTGGAGGAGGCCTAGGCCTTGAAGCACACAGGGGCTGAGGAGACTAAAGAAATGAGTCTCAGTTGATGGAGGAAGCCGACCTCATGTCAGTGGCTGAAGCAGACTGACATTTTTTTTTTTTTTTTTTTGGTTTTTCGAGACAGGGTTTCTCTGAATATCTCTGGCTGTCCTGGACTCGCTTTGTAGACCAGGCTGGCCTTGAACTCACAGAGATCCGCCTGCCTCTGCCTCCCAAGTGCTGGGATTAAAGGCATGCGCCACCACCGCCCGGCAAGACTGACATTTTAAGCTGGTCACAATCTAGCAGTTGAAATAAACTGGCCCTATAAACTGTCAAAGTTAGACACAAGGGATGCTAAACTTGAAAGGGACTGACTGCTGGGACTGACAGATTGCCAAAAATCAAGTTTTCCCACTCAGAACTACACTAAGAATAGTAATATTCTTTTTAAAAGGTTAAAATAATGCCGGGGCATGATGGCACATGCCTTTAATCCCAGCACTCGGGAGGCAGAGGCAGGTGGATCTCTGTGAGTTCAAAGCCAGCCTGGTCTACAGAGTGAGTCCAGGGCAGCCAGGGCTACACAGAGGAAACCCTGTCTCAAAAAATCAAAAAAAAAAAAAAAAAAAGAAGGGCCGGGCATGTTGACACACACCTTTAATCACAACATTGGGGAGGCAGAGGTAGGTGGATGTCTGTGAGTTCAAGGCCATCCTGGTTGGTCTGCAAAGCAAGTCCAGGACAGCCAGGCTCTGTTACATAGAGAAACCCTATCTCAAAAAACCAAAACAACAACAAAAAGATTAATATAGGGTTGGTTAGGTGTTCTTAGATAGTGTTTATAAGTATTAGGTTATAGGGTATAGGTGTTTTTTAAGTGTTTGTTAAGTACTAATAAATGTTTTTTAAAAAGGTTTTTGTTGTACAGTGATTGAAACTGAGCATAGCAATGCACACTTGTAATCTCAGCACTCGAGGCAGGAAGATTGGAAATTTGAGGTTACCCTGGGCTACAAAGTGAATTCTAGGCCAGCCTTAGCTACTTATCAAGATTGTCTGAACGAGCACAGTGGCGGACACCATCCCAGCACTCAGGACACAGAGGTAGGTGGATCTCTGGAGGTTCAAGGCTAGCCTGGTCTACAAAGTGAGTCCAGGACAGCCAGAGATACACAGAGAAACCTTGTCTGGAAAAAAAAAACAAAACTTGTCTCAAAAATACTTGGGGGCCGGGCATGGTGGCACACGCTTATAGCCCCAGCACTCGGGAGGCAGAGGCAGGTGGATCTCTGTGAGTTTGAGGCCAGCCCGGTCTACAAAGTGAGTCCAGGACAGCCAGGGATACACAGAGAAACCCTGCTCAAAAAAACAAAACAAAAAACAAAAAACACTTGGGGAAGTAAAGGCAAGAAGAACAGGAGGTAAAAGAATCTTCCACTACAAACAAGTTTGAGGCCAGCTCTGGTATACAACACACATATATGCACACACATATATATGCATGCACATACACACATGAAAACACACACTCACACACATATACACACATACATACACTACACATACACACACATACCTACACATACACACGTACATGCACACACACTGGTATACAACACATGCAAGCAGATACATACACATGCACACACACAAACACACAAAGAAGGAACATCTTCCCCGCCATACAGATTCCCCTCCTTCCAAGCAGGCTCTACTAATAATACCCCATGTACTGAATGTTGCATTTGTCCCTGACCATTGAGTCCCATGAGACTGGCACACTGGACAGAACTGTCCAACCCGACTGCATCATTCAAAGCTGTGTAACGTTGGGCAACTTAACCCCTTTCTGAGACTCAGTTTTCCTCATCTGTGAAATGGACATAAGACTTAACAACACTCTCCACGTAAGGTCCTGAGAGTTGTGCCTTGGCCACAGGAAAATCCTACAACAAATACTTAGGCAACAGCTCCCTTCCTCAGCACTCAGAGGCTCCCTTTGCCTTCCTGGTCTCTGCCTGGCCACAGTCATATTTCTTGGTCTACTATTGTCTCAAATGCAAGCTGATAAAGCAATAACATGAGTAGAAAAGCTGCTTATGGGGAAAAACAAAAAGCCGAACCCTTAGGGATCTCTTATTTTCCCCAGTCTGAAGGCTGGCTACACAAAGGTCAGGTGACTCGAGGGCATCATGACACATCAGTTGAGAGTCTGGAATGGAGCCACACCCCAGGGAAGCACAGACCAAGGGATCACAGCTGGCAAAGTCCTTCTCACTTGGCAGCCTCGCAATCAATAAAGTCTGTTGATCTGCAAATGGCAGGAGGGCAACGGTAACAAGGTATGTTTTGGTGTGTGTATGTGTTCTGCTGGGGAAACGGTTCGTGTTTATCTCCCTCCTCCCAGCCTCCCAGGGTTTACAGCATGGCCTCTTTTAAATGATTAACAGTCCAGAGAACTGACATGAAGAATCTGTTCTGGGCTGAGAAGCAAAGCTGGCTTTGCAGAGATCATGTGACCCGCGATGGAAACACTGGCAGGGATGGAGTGGGTCTGGGTAGAATCCGGGAAAGATTGAATGATGCGGCCCTCTTACCTCTTGCTGCCCGAATGACCATCTTGAATGAAGTTGGAACTGTGCTTATTGATAGAATAATTAGTCAGGTGCATGCAGAGCTCATCCTGGGGAAAGAGACAAAAGACTGTGGGTCAGGCTGAAGCCTGGGCCTCCTGTGTCCTCTCCATATGCTGACCCCCACCCCTCCCATAGTCCCTGGGGCTCAAAGAGATGGAAAAAAAGGGGGGATTCATAGACATATGTAAAGGGGCAAACAGGAGGCAAAAAGGGGTATCCCATAGGCTGGAGTAAAAGAGACTCCAACTCTTTCTGAGCCTAGGGATAGGAAGATTGGAAGCAGGGCTCCTAGGGAAGTGCACCCATGGCTTTCTCTCCTTGAGCACCTTTGCACTGCAGCTCTTTAATTGGAGTCAGCAAGGCCTGGCCACGAGTTCCCAGATACATGAGTGACCCCAGATAAGTGCCCTATACCCTGCAGGTTTTAATCTCATCTGTAAGATGGGAATAATAACCCCTATCCTGGAGGGCTCCTGGGAGGACTAAATGGAAGTTGGAATACAGTAAGTATTCATCACATGCGGGGCAGTTCCACAGTTATCTGAAGATGTTATAACGCCAAGGAGAAAGGGAAGGCAGTGTGTCCCCTCAGCTCACCAGGTTGTCTGTGCAGGGGTGGGAGTAAGAGGTGGTGGCGAAGCGAGCCAGTCCTTCATTGTACACAAAAACCCTGAGAGGGTCACAGGAGGTCACCAGCACATAAACCCGCAGGTCAAACTTGAACCCGTCGATGATGAAGGGCTGGATGGGAAGGAGAGAAGTTATGCAAGCAAGCGTCGGAGGTGACAGTCACAGGTGAAGATGTCTAGCTCCCACCTTGTTCTCAGGGAGCCAACTTCAGCATCGCCTAGTGGTGTAAAAAGCAGGCTTGCCCAGGGTGGGGGACAGGATAGAGATTTGGGCTCTAGGACCGGCGGCCTTGGGGATATCATCAAACCACTCTGTGCCTTGAATTCCTTGAGCTATCGGATGCTGCAAGCCACCTCCTCTAAGAGATGTCTTAGCAACTGAACAAAGTAATTCGGAGTCCTCCAGAACAGGGCACATGGTCACTATGGCTACATCACGCACAATTGCCTTCTCCAGGGTCTTCTTGCAAGGGGCTCCTCAACATTTTGTCTTGGGGATGCCAGCGTCCCCCCTCACCCACACTTCTAGGAGGATCCTACCCTGCAAGTGAGCTATATCACTGTGGTCCGTGACTCCCCCCCCCACCCCCCCGCCCCCAGTCAGGGAGAAAAGCTAGTGACTATGAACTCTTCTGGATGGCTCCCCTTCTCCTAAGTGAGGTGGGGCACCCACAAACCAAGTTTTCATCCAACTGAGGGAAGGGTCGGCCTGTTGAGACCAGATCAGTGGTGGGAGACTGCAAAGCCAAGAGGCGTTGGGACTCAGAAGGTTTGATCTGATCAAATCCAAGGCACAAGACAGGCTCAGTTTCATCCCCATCTGTGTCTTCCACTGACTTTATTTCACATTCTGTCCCACAGAGCCCGAGGCCACTGTGGGCAATAAATATATAATCACAGTGAGGAAGTACCTTTGAAATATAAAGCTGACAGATCATATCCTCCCCTGGCTTGATTTCTTTCACCGTCCGGGTAATGAATATGCCTTTCCCTTGGCAGCCTGAGTCCGGCTTACAAATGTAAGTCTTATTTTTTCTTGACCTGCTGTAAGTCTGCAAATCTCCCCAGCTGTCACAGCAGGGAGGGGACAAGACACACCTTTAGCTTGGGAGCAATGACAAGGAAAACTATGTATTTTAATTTATCTTATGTGCATGGGTCTGTGTCTGGTGACAGAGGAGGCCAGAAGAGGTGTCAGATCCCCTGGGACTGGAGTTACAGACAGCTGTGAGGTCCCATATATGTAGGTGCTGGGAATCGAACCTGGGTCTTCTGGAAGACCAGTTAGTGCTCTTAAAACCGCTGAGCCAGTTCTCTAGCCCCAGGCTCCTTGTGAAAACAAAAACAGAAAAGAGAAGCTACCAATGGGACAAAGTCCTGGTGTTGATAGACTCACTCAGTGATCCAGCTCACTCGGTGAACTTTAAAGGAAATTCACACTGGATTCAAATCCAAGCCACACCACTTCCAGCTGTATAACCCCTTTATTGGCTTCTCTCCCTCTTTTCTGTCATCTACACAGTGTGAATAACAAAGCCTGTCTCATGTGTCCCTTTGTTATGTGATCTAAGCTGGGCAGAGTGATGTGAGGTGACCCGGGTGGTTTGACTTGGGTTTACATATAGGGAGACTTGAAGTCTTGCTCCCGGCTTGAGGCCTGACAATTGTGTGGCCTGGACCACTTCCTCTTACTCACTTCTGGACTTCAGTCCTCACTGTGATCCCTCCCTGTAAACCAGGAGAACAGGAAGGCCAATCACACCCTTGAATGAACTCTGAAGAGAGTGCTGAGGGATGCAGGGCAGTTGAGAGAGTCCTGCCCTAGCACGTATGAAGCTCTGGATTCAGTCTCCACAGACGGAGAAAAGGGGTACAACCGCACATGTCTGTGATCTCAGCACTCAGGAGATCAAGGCAGGAGAGCAGCAGTTCAAGAACATCTTTATTTATGTAGCAAATTTAAGGCTAGCCTGGGCTACATGATGCCATGTCTCAAAAAAACAAAAGGAAACAAAACAAAAATAAAGAGTACTTAGAAGAAAGAAGGTGGGGAGAAGAAGGAAACCAAATTAAAGATGAACATGATGGTGTGTACCCTTACTTCTAGCACTTAGGAGGCTGAAGCAGGCAGACAGAGAGTTTGGACTAGCCTGCACTATATAGTGAGGTTTTCTGTCAAGAAATAAAAGGGAGCCGGGCGGTGGTGGCGCACGCCTTTAATCCCAGCACTTGGGAGGCAGAGGCAGGCGGATCTCTGTGAGTTCGAGGCCAGCCTGGTCTACAAAGTGAGTCTAGGACAGCCAGAGCTGTTATACAGAGAAACCCTATCTCAAAAAACCAAAAAAAAAAAAAAAGAAATAAAAGGGGAGTAAAAAGTAAGGAAGTCAAATTAATGGATTATATGTGTCTCAGCCTTGTTATATTTCATTTTTTAGTTTTTAGGTGGCTTTTTTTGTTTTGTTTTGAGACAGGGTTTCTCTGTGTAATAGTCCTGGCTGTCCTGGACTTGCTTTGTAGACCAGGCTGGCCTCGAACTCACAGAGATCCGCCTGCCTCTGCCTCCCAAGTACTGGGATTAAAGGCGTGCACCAATACGCCCGGCTGTTTTTAGTTGTTTTTTTGGTTTTGGTTTTGGTTTTGGTTTTTCGAGACAGGGTTTCTCTGTGTAATAGCCCTGCCTGTCCAGGACTCACTGTGTAGACCAGGCTGGCCTTGAACTCACAGAGATCCACCTGCCTCTGGCTCCCGGGTGCTGGATTAAAGGCGTGCACCACCAAGCCCGGTACATTTTATGTTTTGTTTTTTCAACTCAAAGGGATCTTCTGCACACTGAGGAGGTCAGTGAACACCAATGTTCCACAGCAGCCAAGAAATCTGGAGGCACCAGTTATCTGAATGGCAAACACGCTCCCTTTTTTTAAAATGTGTTTATTCATTTTATGTGCGTTGGTATTTTGCCTGCATGTATGTTTGTGTGAGGGTGTCGGATCCTGGAGTTACAGATAGTTGTGAGCTGCCATGTGGGTGCTGGAGTTGATCACAAGTCCTCTGGAAGAGCAGTCAGTGCTCTTAACCACTAAACCATCTCTCCAGGACCCTTTTAAATACCTTTAAATAAAAATCAAGATAGGGTTTCTCTGTGTAACAGCCCTTACTGTCCAGGAACTTGCTTTGCAGACCAAGCTGGCCCTGAACTCACAGAGAGCTGCTCTCCCTCCTGAGTGTACACTGCCACTGCCCAGCTAAAACAGGGTCCCTTTGAAGCTGATGCTAGCTCTGATGATGATTGTTCCAGGCACATTATGAAGAGTCTGCAAGGCCCAGGGCTCTTTGTTTTGGGAAGACTGGGTGGAGGAAGAGAAGATGGGATTCCTTGTAGTGTGAATATAATTTTTTTTTTGAGGCAGGATTTGGCTGTCCTGGAACTCACTCTGTAGACCAGACTAACCCTGAACTCACAGAGATCCACCTACCTCTGCCTCCTCTCCCGAGTACCTGGCAGTTACAGACAGCTGTGAACCGCCATGTGGGTGCTGGAATTTGAACCCAGGTCCTTTGGAAGAGCAGCCAGTGCTCTTAACTGCTGAGCCATCTCTCCAGTCCCAAATATAATTATTTTAAAAACATATTTTTAGATTTAATAAATGTTTATGTGTGAGCTTTGCCTAGAGGTATGTATGTGTTCCGTGCAGCTGCTAGGAACCAAACCTAGGTCCTCTGCAAGAGCAGCAAGTGACTCCTCTCTCCAGTCCATTGGGATGCAGTCCTGATGGGACACTTCGCTGCCATCACCCTTTCACAAGCCCCTCTGCACCTCAGGTGGCCTGCCTGTCATCTCACTCCCCTCCCCCCACATGGGGCAGGGTCAAGAGAACTGCACACACGGGGAGTGGATGTCTACTTTTGAAAGGAAGTTAGTGGCTGTCCATGCCATCGAAGGGGGAAGAGTAGGCACCCTTCTCTGTTCTTGCTCTGGGTACCAACCACAATCCACTCTGTCCTTAAAAATTCAGAAACTGCGCAGGTTAGTGGTTGGAACAAGTTCAACTCCAACAGCTCTCAGGGTCAGAACAAACTTTCATCCTAACTGTGGGTCCAACTTCCAAGGCACCCCTAATTGTCATCTCATTTTACAAGCAGAGCCTCTGTTTTCTCAACCTTGGACACACCCTTACCTTTTTTCTTCCTGAACAGTTGGGGAAAATTTAGGTCATGTGGAAAGAGAGGGTGGCAGCTGGGAAATCAGGGCCAAAGAGGAAAAAAGGAACAATGGGGGGGGGTTGAAGAAGGGGTGGAAGTAATTGGCACTTACTCAGCAGGAAGACACCACGTCCTAGGGAAAAAATGGAAGTCCTTAGGAAAGAGCTTCAGCATGCGGCTCATATTCCGGGCCAGCAAGTCCTTGCGACAGATCTCGCTCATCCCGGGAAAATGATTGATTTTCTGCAAAGGAAGCTGGAATTCATGAGCTATTCTGGCTGGGTGGAAGAACGGCTGTGGGAGAGCTGTGAAATCCCTTCCGGGGCCACCACTGGCCGCAAGCCACACATCCAGAGAGGAACGGACCTGGTAACTCTTCATTTCCATCACACGCTCGAGCGACACTGAGTAGTCAGTCCAGTACAGAGTCCAGTCATCATTGTCATCCGCCTCTCGAAGGCCATACTGCTGGGCTGCCCTGCGCACTATGAAGGAGTTGAAGAAAAAAGGTCTGTAAGGGACAGAGGCAGGAAAGAGCTCCCAGCCGGGAGGTCCCTCTTCTACGTGCTCCCAGATCAAGTATTGGAACAAGGCATCTGCTTCCTTGGGCCTGGAAGCCATCTTGCCTTGGGACAGGGCAAAGAAAGCATCCGCAGAATGGAAACGTTGTTGAAAGATACATCCTGGGCTATATAGGATGAATGTTACACCTATCCTGGCTTCCCTTTCCCAGGAAGCAGGCTTGCCTCCAAACATTAAACCCTGACTATAAGCCAATCCTTAACCATAATCTAGAGCCAGGTCTAATCAGTGAGGTGAGCCAGTAGGGGAAGGACAGACATTTGACATAAGTCTTGAGCTAGCCTGAGCTACACAGTGAAGCCCTGCCACAAATATATATATATATGACTACAGGTCATGCATACCAATGTGGCCCGAGACTATGGCTGTTGGAATGAGATTTCCAGTTTCCCCTAACAGTTTGTGGACCCGGGAGAAGCAAGGACTTGGAGACCCTATTTATCGTCCTTGGGCATACACAGGAGGGACTAATTCCCAACCCTTGGTCCCCATCACAGGTCCCTTGAAGACAGATGCTCACCGCTGTCATACCGGCAGTTAGATAGATTGATCACCAATCATCTGGAAAAGAGAAAAAGGCAGACAGCAAGACAGAGAGAGAGACCCTGGCCAGAACACAGGGCTGGGCCCAGACACACGTGCCTCAGCTGCCACACTGAGCCTGCCGGATGTACCAATCCCCATCGCTAAGGATGGGGGTGCAAAGGGTACAGAGGGGCAGAAACCATGGGCTTACAGTCCCCCCGTTACTTTATATATTACAATTAGGGTTAATTTTGCTTGCGCTTTCATGTTAACATTATTGCCTTAACCCCCTGTTTAATTTTGTCAGTAATGGGACTTGAACCTAGGGCCTCCCACCTGAAAGTTAGGCACTCTTTTTTTTTTTTTTTTTTTGGTTTTTCGAGACAGGGTTTCTCTGTGTAGCCCTGGCTGTCCTGGACTCACTTTGTAGACCAGGCTGGCCTCGAACTCACAAAGATCCGCCTGCCTCTGCCTCCCAAGTGCTGGGATTAAAGGCGTGCGCCACCACCACCCGGCTTAAATTAGGCACTCTTAATACTAGTTCCCAGCAGCCCCTGTGCTTTTTCACACCTTCAGCCCATGGGGGCAGGAATTTTTTTTTTTTTTTTTGGTTTTTCGAGACAGGGTTTCTTTGTGTAGCCCTGGCTGTCCTGGACTCACTTTGTAGATCAGGCTGGCCTGGAACTCGCAAAGAACCGCCTGCCTCTGCCTCCCAAGTGCTGGGATTAAAGGCGTGCGCCACCACCGCTCGGCACTAGGGGCAGGAATTTTTAAAACCACATAATTTTGGCTAAAATGTTGTCTCCTTCTCCCCGCTAAGGGAAGCTGTTTAGAAAGCAGACAGGCTCTCTGCAAGGCAGAGCAGAGCATTAACCCAGAACCTGAACCTACAAGCTGTGTCCCAGGCTGGCAAATCACCGTGGTCCTGTCTGTCACAAGGCAAGTATGTGAAATTCCCAGGACACACACGAACTTTCGCTTATGAAGGGAAATTTCTCTCACTCCTTCAGCAAGGAGCTCCCTCCCCACCCAGTCTTTAAAAAGCATTGTAAACACAAATAGAACGAAAACTAGAACAAGGTCCAACTCCAGGTTATACGCTCTATCATGAGATTCCATAAAACAGAACACTAAAAGTGGTTTCTTTTATGTGGACTGAAAGTGGCATGTTCCAGACAAGCCAAGCCCTGGTGTCTCTCATCAGCCAAGGCCCTGTTCCCGCCCGGGGCCTTCCCGCTTGTATCAACACCGAGCTCCACACCCGCCACTCGCCCCCAACTCCTTGTTTTTCAACAACACTAACCTTTTTTTGTTTTTTTTTTTTTTGGTTTTTCGAGACAGGGTTTCTCTGTATAACAGCTCTGGCTGTCCTGGACTCGCTTTTGTAGACCAGGCTGGCCTCGAACTCACAGAGATCCGCCTGCCTCTGCCTCCCAAGTGCTGGGATTAAAGGCGTGCGCCACCACCGCCCGGCTAACACTAACCTTTTTTTCTTCCTCCTCTTCTTGCCATGCTGCTGGACGTTCTGAAGCTTCTTTTGTGTGTTCTCTCTTACAAAAGCCAGGGTGACAAATTCTTCTACCTCTTCTAGATCTTCTGTGGAACTCTCCTCCCTCTCTTCTGCCCCTTCCTCACTTCTTCAGGCACTGTAGCATCTTCCTAGCCCTGGAGGAGGCTCTGAAGAAACACCAGCCCTCCCTGGAGAGAGGACAGAGCCAACAGCAGTTGCCTGGGTCCACCTGCAGGGGGCTCTCCTCCCTTACTCATGTGGGTAGCGAACCAGGGTTCCCAAACGACTGGTTGCAGTTTGTAAGAATGCACCCTAGCTCCAACTGCACTCCTGGTGCACGCTCAGGGAGGGCGCTAATTCCACCTTTGCCAAGGACACTGACCTTGGGGACTTGCTTAGCCAACCTCGGCCTTGGTTTCGGCCATCTGGGGTTTTAGAAAGAGGCCGAGCTGCTATGCACTGTACCACCTGGTAAACAATCTCATTATTAAAGGGAGTGTGTGCCTGGAGACAGCCTCAGAAGCAAGTATCAAGCCTTCCTAGCTGAGGGATTGAGTCCCGAGGGAGAAGTGGAGATGGGCTGAGGTCTGTTAACCGTTGCGGTGCTGCGTTCAATCTCCCACACAGCAAGATGCAAGCATGAATTAAGACACATGGGCTATTGTAAATCAACAAATGTCCGTCCGTTCCCAACAGTGCTAGGAATGGAATTGAGGTTTTCTGGAAAACTAGTACACACTCTTAACTATTACGTCATCTCTCTCCTCTGTGTGTGTGTGTGTAAAAATGTATCCAGTGTTCTCAGCGCCTATGAAGCCCATTTCACAAACCTCCCACCTCTTCTCTTCCCCCTCCCTCCCAACTCATCACTCCAGCCCCTCTCCTTTGATGTCCACAGGCCTTTTGCTACTCACTACCTCTCCAGCCCACACATACACCCTCTGGATTAAAAATTTAAAAACTAATACCTTTACCTTTCAGATTATTATTGAAATAATGTTAAGGGGGCCTTAAAAATGGGAGGGTACACATCACTATGGCTTGCCTACTTTAATAGAGTAACTTTGCCTCGGCTATGAATTCTTTTATTCTTAAATTCTAATCATAATTATTCTGAGACATCATATTAACCTTTTCTCTTTTTTTTTTTTTTTTGAGACAGGGTTTCTCTGTGTGTACATGACTGCCCTGGACTCACTTTGTAGACCAGGCCAGCCTTGAACTCACAGAGATCTGCTTGCCTCTGCTTCCCAAGCGCTGTGACTAAGGCATGTGCCACCACACCCAGCATATTAAACATTTTTGTAGCTTCTTTTTGCCCATTTAATATTATATCATAAAGGCCCATTTATGTTGCCAAACTTTGCATATTCCTAGGAATATTTATTTTTGCATTTTTTCTCTCTCTCTGCGTATATGTACATGTTAGAGGACAGGCTGTGGGAGTCAGTTCCCTCCTATTATGTGGGTTCTGGGATTGAACTCGGTAGGTAGTCAGGCTTGCTGTGAATCACACTTACCTGCTGAGGCATCTTGCTGGTCAGGATATCCCTGGTTTTTAATAGCTATGAAATATCCCATAGAAAGAATGTGCCTAAATTAAACCAACCCTTGATTTATTGTTGGACATATAAGTTGCTTCCAATTTTGATACTGTCTAAACATCCTAAAACATATTTTCAAGCTGGGGTGGTAGCTAGGGACTGGCTACTGGGAAGCTGAGGCAGGAGGATCCTTGAGCGTAGTGAGATCCCATCTCCTAAAGAAGCAAAACAAGAAATACACTTTCATATGAAGAGTGTCTTTTACTTCTTTGGGAATTTGTTTTTGTCTCTTGTTTGTCTGCTTGTTTATTTGAGACAAGGTCTCACTACGTAGCTCAGCCTGGCCTCCAACTCATGCTAATTCTCATTTGTCATCTGCCCAAATGCCAGAGTTACAGATATGTACCCCTACACCCAGCTTTTGTTTGAGGGTGAGTCTTCTCTTAAGATAACAGCCAGCCAGGGCTGGGCGTAGAGGTGCACGCCTTTAATCCCAGCACTTGGGAAGCAGGGGCAGGTGGATCTCTATAGGTTCAAGGTCTACAAAGTGAGTCCAGGACAGCCAGGGTTCTGTTACACAGAGAAACATTGTCTCAAGGGAAAAAAAAAAAAGGTAGCAGTCAGATCCAGGCATTTTGCATTCACATGTAATTCCCAGCACATGAATGCAAGAGGGCCTGAAATTGGGGCTGGAGAGATGGCTCAGTGGTTCACAAGCTATCTGTAATTGCCTGGGTGTAGTGGCACACGCCTTTAATCCCAGCACTCGGGAGGCAGAGGTAGGGGGATCTCTGCAAATTCAAGGCCAACCTGGTCTACAAAGTGAGTCCAGGACATCCAGGGCTACACAGAGAAACCCTGTCTCAAAAAAAAGAAAGAGGGTCAGAAGTTCTAGATCATTCTCAGTGAATCTAGATGTAGAGACCAGCCTAGACTACATGACACTCTATCTTCAAAACAAATAAAAGACAATATTGAGGAATTAAATGGCTCAGAGGATTATATAGCTTCTGGTGTGTGTGTGTGTGTGTGTGTGTGTGTGTGTGTGTGTGTGTGTGTGT
>CAJQZJ010000103.1:1612140-1637131 GCA_907164525.1 Lophiomys imhausi | reverse complement strand
AAAAAAAAAAAAAAAGAAAAGAAAAGAAACTGGGAGACTTGGCCATTCTAATAGTGCCTGGCCTTCCAGACTAGAGTCAAGTCTAGGAGGAGGTGAAACTGTGGCCAACCTTTGCCTACCTGGGGACCGATGGGAATGGAGCTGGAACTGGAAAAACTTATACTGAGCTTGTAAGCTTCTATATCCCTGTCCCACAGCACCTAAGAGTTTCAAATCCACAGCCAGAGCAACACTGGACATTTTTCATTTCTTCTTCTGCCCAACCGTGGCAGCTCAGAGCTGCTTGGAACCACGGAGGTAACCATTGGTTTTCTGTGATCTACTCTTTTCTACTTGGACAAGGCAGCTCCTTGCCCAAGTCACTTGTCACTCAGCCATATTGAGCATGTAGCTGGATAGAACTGGATGGTCCCTAGGGACTCTTCTCCCAAATAACTGTCCAGTTTGTATAGCTGAGGAATTCAAAGCTTCCTTTTGTTTGAGAGAAGGAGAAGAGGGGAGCTCGCCATATTTCCTTAGTTAGAGGCAGCCCTAATTAATAATTTTCCAGACAAACCTTTCTATGCCTCTGAACTTCTAGCTCCCTAGTCCCTAATGTCATTTCGCTGCAGGAGCAACCAGGATCAGAATCTCTGGCCAAGAAATAACTTATTTAAGCTTCACCTTAGTCACATAAGAGAAAAGATGGCCAGGGTTCTGAGGAATGATTTTTGGCATCAGTGGTTGAAATAATTTCCAGTCATGGACAACACTAGACCAAACAGGGGACAGGGGCAATTGTGTGTGATTTTCTAGTTTAAAGTGACAAGTGTTTCCCCTGTTTTCACAGAACCCTCAGAGGAACTCTGAAGGATTTAGAAGAGGGGAGGGTGTACCAGTTTAAGCTCAGATGATACAGAGCCAAGAGAGGCTAAGAACTCTGTTTCAATCCCAAATTCTTCTTGGATGAAAGATTCTGTGGGGATGGCCCAAATAGGAGCTTTAGGCTAGGAGAGTTCATACAGGCAGGCTACAGCCAGCCATTGAGGCTCCTCTAGTCTCAGCATCGGAAGCAAATGGCCTTGGAGACCTGACTAGAAAGGACTTTCCTCCAGGTCAGGGTTCACAGGGCAGTAACCAGGAACTGCCTAGTATTCATATCAAGTTGGGACTGCTGTTCAGAAATGCTGATGGGGTGGAGTGGCTGTATTTGATTCTTGGAAGCAAAAGGTTATTTTTAAGTCTTCAGAGTACTGAGGACTTAGTCCTTTCTTATTTTCAAGGGCAGGAACCTATGAATACCAAAAAGGATGGTTATGCCTCCCTTGTGTGTGTGTTTCTCTCTCTCTCTCTCTTTCTCTCTCTCTCTCTGTGTGTGTGTGTGTGTGTGTGTGTGTCTGTCTGTCTCTGTGTGTGTTACATGCTTGCTTTTTTCCCCTCCTCTTCCAGCTTTGTTTCTTTTTTTTTTTTTGATTGAAAGGCTCTACGTTTTATTACTAGACAACCCACAGCCCCAGTTTAAACACAACCAAGTCCCCAGGTTAAAATCGTTAAACTCCATCTGGTAGGACTGATTGATGACCATGATCAGAATAAACCTTCATCAATCTTGCCACCAAGTGAATCCTTACAGACCCAACTTTGTTCTCCTCCAGTGTCTTCTCTTGGAGTTATACCTGATTTTATTACCAGTTTTCATACGAATCCACTGAGGAATAGGACGATTTTGCTTTTGTTTCTTGGCCAGGAATCGCTTGATTCTGAAAGTCTTGTGAGAAGACATGGCAAGAGGCCGAGTCAGACGTACGACACACGATAGCGGATGAGAGAAAAGCCCAGCTTTGTTTCTTATACTTTTGGTTGTGAGCCTAGCCTTTAACGGCTGAGCCATCTCTCCAGCCCAAGCTTTGTTTCTTAAAACAAATAAATTGGTAAGAGGAAAGGGAACAAGACTTTACAATTTGGAATGGGGACAGCGAGGGGGAAGACAGGCCATTCACAGCAAAGGAGGCGTGGGAATTAGAACAAGAAATGAACATCTTTCAACCAACGTATCTTCACCAGTCCCCATGGCCCCAAACATGGAATCTGAATTTTTGTTTTAGCCTTCGTGGGTGAGCTGGGGCCTTGGTGTGGACACACCTTTTCATTTAAGATGGAAAACTCAGTATTTCTCTCTAGCAGGGTCTATCCTAGCAGCCTTGAGAGTGGAAGTCCATTGTCATTATCACCAATGCCTCTACCGCTAACCTCCACATTCTCTGAAGGAAAAAAAAAAAAAAAGGTAGAGAGACTGGATGAGTCAGTGGCTCAGACTGCTTTTGAGAATTTGTAGACACTTCCTTTTTAAGAGAAACCTCATTCCAGAGACCCCAGGAAGGGAAGCCCAGGCTCCCAGGCTCCCAGGCTCCTGGAGGTTGCTACAAACCCCAAAGATACCTAATGAGGGAGTCCCCATTTAAAGATCCTGCCCTGATCCTCCAGATTCAGGTGTCTCTGGGTTGAGCACATGAAGAGTTTCTCAGGGAACTAGAGAGAAGGTTGGGGAGGTGAATTTTCATGTCAATTTGGTACCATTTCGAGGGCTACTAGGGAATTTGTGTCCTGGGTGCACCATCCTGAGGGAACTGCTCCATCAAGGCTTCATGGCAGAACTAGGCTCCTCTGGGTTTCCTCCATAATGACAACCCTGTCTTTTAGTTGCCTTCCCTGGTGTCCCTTTGCCCCTACTCTTCTGCCTTGGGTTAGCCCTACTGGGTACTCAAAGGGAAGCAGAAACAGCCATTCCCTTTCACACAGTGTGCATACTAAAATTGAGGCAGGAGCCTAGAGGATGGGTGTGAGGCTTCCCTACATACTAATATGCTATCCTCCAGAGCAGAACCCTGCCTTGTACTGCTTGGCAAGATTATCTAGATTCAGAATTCCTAATGTTTTTTTTTTTTTTGAGTCAGATCCAAGATGAGTATCAGACCTCTGATCCTTGCAAAGCCAGGAGTTGGAGGAGAGAGCTGGGGACTCGGGTCAGGGGTGCAGTGGGGGGACAAAGCCAGTCTTCCTATTCAATAGCTGGTGTGATTGCCCAAGACCAGAGGACTGGAGGCGTTTGGTCCCTGCTCAGTGGCCTTTAATTTTCAAAGTCATTCTCTTCCCTCTGTCTGCCTTTGACCCTGCTCCCAGTTTCACTGGCTTGGCTAAGTGTCCCAGGTTCTAGAAGATCTCAGAGAGAGCGTGGAGCAACTAGGCTATCCTCTCAGCAGCAGCCCCAAGAAGATGTTGTAGGGCTGCTTAGGTTGGGGAGTTGAGGTGGCTGGAACGGTAGCCTCTGGACTAAGCCGGTCATGCCACTATCCTGTGAGCAGTTGCGGTTCTTGGATCTAAATGTCAGTTTGTCTAACTGCCTTTCCTCCAAGGCTTGCACAGTAGACTTGGACTGATCCTTGGACTCCATTTTAAGGCAACCATGAGCTAGATGTTCCAGTCCCACGTAGGGCCCCCAAGGCCTATTACCGGGTTTTATCTCCCCTGCAGGATAGTCCCTTTCCAACCACATGCTCCAGCAACCTCAGTGCAGCCGGCCTTCCCACACTTCCAAAAAGAATAATAAAAAATGGTACAAAAGCCAGAAAAGGAAAAATGTGTGTGTTGGGGTGGGGAGGAAGAGAGTAAAATGAAACAGAAGAAAGAAGAGAGATACTAAAAGATGAAAAAAAAAGAACAAAAGAAATAATCGTGCAAGTGTCAAACAAGAAGGGAAACAAAAAGAAAAGAATAGCTTAAAAGACATGGGCATTAGAATGCAAGCAATAAAGAGAAAAAAGAAAGACACGGAGAAAAGAACATAAAATCGAGATAACTAAAATTGAAGGAAAGACAGAAAAAAAGAAACTCACTCGAACATAAAGGGGAAAGAAAGCCCAAAAAAGACTAAAGTTTGAAGAAAAACATAGTCTGAAAAAAGAGGAAAGAAGGGAAAACACGACCAGATCGTTTTTCATGAAGCCAGGAGAAGCGATCGAGCGACCACACTAAGTTCCGCGGCCCGTGCAGTCTTTTGGGCCTGGCGAACCACGTTCTCCCCGCCGAGAAGGAAATGTCCCCAACCCCGCTGTAAATAAATCATTATTCCTCACCACCGACCTGAGGGCTGCCATCATTGCCACTACATACATTCACTGTTCCAATTGGGATAAAGGCAGGGTCTCACTCAACAATAAAATAAAGAAAAATGTAACAAATGCCCCAGGGTGGAGCGGGTTGGTTCGTCCTGCCCCCTCTCCCTCCGGAGCCCGAGTTGGGGAGGGAGCTGACACTGAGGTGCCAAGTCGCCGTGGCCGGAACCCCTGGGGGCGGGTCCGCCTCTCTCAAAGACCTGGCTGTTAAGGTCACAGGCGGTCTGCCCGGCTGTGCTGAATGGGATCAGGGAGGTAAACAGGCTCTTAACTTTCAACTTGGCCTTGACCTTCCTGGAAGTGTCTGGCGGGTATGTAAAGGAGCATGCTGAGGCTTTCAGTGCGTTTGGCTGGATCAGTAAAGGGGGCTCCCGAGGCTCCAGACTCCACCCGGTGGGTCTAACAGGAGGTTTCCAGCGGGACACAAAGACTTCTGTGAGGCTGGAGAAAGGAAGCTGGTGGGGGAGACCAAAGCTCCAGGGTTGAGCAGAGGTTTGGAATCTGTATTTGTACAGAGTCCCAGAGATGAGTCTCAGTTTCTGTGTGGGAACCCAGGTTTATGCGATAGGAAGGAATGACCCACGGATTCTAGGGAAGCTCTTCGTTTTAAAGAAAACCGGACGATTTCATTAGACACATACACACAGGACTACAAATTGAAGTCGTATTTATTGTTTGCAAAATGCTTTCGTATGCAAAATCTCATTAAATTGCCCTAGGGTTCCTGTAAGGTAAGAATCATCAGCACCCTTTTAGAGAGGAGACCAAATCCCGTTTTCCAGTTGAGATCTGTTGCTTGCAGGTCCCAGACGGAGGCACTCACATACATGGATATGCAAAGGAATCGGGAGCCTAGTTCACATGCTAATAAATCCAATACCTAGACCCTAGGATAGAATAAATGCTAAATAAATTACCCAGGGAACAAAATCAAACTTGTAGTACTGTTTGTGTTGAAAAATGTCTAGTCTGGAGGAAGTTCCTAGCACAGCAGGTGAGTGTCTCTGTTGGCAAAGTTTAAATTGACCAGGCCCTCATTCTACAAGGAGTTACATGCATTCTGTTCTACGCTTATTTCTGTCCGTTTTTATACAAGCATTTTACCTCCAAAAAGCTCAGTTGTGGGCAATGCTGCAGTGATTTTTTTTTCTCCCAGTATGTTATAGATAGAACCCAGGGCCTCACACGTGCTACGTGACCACTGCTAGAAATTCTTTGTTGTTGTTGTTGTTGAATTATTTTCCTTCAGAAATTGAGATAGAACAGATGGAAGGGGTGGGAGCAGTGCAAAAATCCCACACATACAGGGTTTTACAAACTGAATATACCCACATAACCGTTGTCCATCCATGTCGACATAACATTGCTAGAGCCCTAGAGGGTCTCTTTGTTACCCCTCCCAGCCCTTTCCTTTGGCTCATTTCTATTCTGACTCAGTCCCTGTTCCAAGTTCTTGAGCTAAGTAGACATGGAGTCATACAAAATTAGTCTTTTATGCCTGGCTTCTCTCACCAGCAAGTAAGTGTAACCAAACCGTGTTGGATTTATTAGTAGTTGCTGGTTTTTAATCTGGCATTTAATTCCAGCTTGATTACTTTGCCTGTTCGTCCCACTATTGATGGGACATTTGACATGTTTCCAGTTTAGAGCTCCTACGGATAATGCTACCACAGACATGGTGCATAGTACCACTATTATTCTCTTTTGTTTTTAGAATGTGGAACCCAGTGGGGAGGGATGTAGCTCATCCAGCATGTGTGAGATTCTGGGTTCAATTCTGAGTACTGAAAAAAAATTTTTTTTTGTTCCTATAACCCAAGCAGCAGTTGGGAGGTAGATGTGGGAAAATCAGAATTTCAGCTACAAAGGGAGCTTGAGGCCAGTCTCTGGTAAAACGCTGTGAGAATTTTCCTGTCATTTCTTCCGGGGGGCCATGCAAACCTTCCACATGTCAATGCAGTTTGAGGGATCTGCTGATGACAGTACTAGAACATAATCCAGGTGAATACAAATTTTCTTTTGTTCCCAGAAATGTTGGTTTTTCTTTTCTTTTCTTTTCTTTTTTTTTTTTTTTTGGTTTTTTGAAGACAGGGTTTCTCTGTGTAGCCCTGGCTGTCCTGGACTCACTTTGTAGACCAGGCTGGCCTCGAACTCACAAAGATCCACCTGCCTCTCCCTCCCAAGTGCTGGGATTAAAGGCGTGCGCCACCACCGCCCGGCTAAATGTTGGTTTTTCTAATGATTTTGATTTTTTTTTAGTTTAGGGGTCCACTTATAAACTTGCACACAACCCCCACCCCGCCAAGACAGGGTTTCTCTGTGTAGCCCTGGCTGTTCTGAAACCAGGGCTATAGACCAGCCTGGGTCTCAAAAGGCTTGCCTCTGCTTCCCTAGTGCTAGATTCAAAGGCAGCCATGTGCCACCATGCCTACTACATCCCAGCATATAGGTGTCTCTGTCTACCAAAAGCTAAAAACTGGAAATTTGCTTTGTAGAAAGATGAAAAGTTCTCAGTCTTTAGGGGGAAATCCTATATGGTATAATTCTGCCCTTCATGAATCATCAAGCAACAACCTTGACAGGACTCTGGGACACAGCCAGGAGACACTTTTCAAGTGTGATAAAAATCGACTGCGATTTCTGTGCTTCGAGTCAATTATTAGCAATTTTGTTGAGCGTGATATACAGAATACTACAGGCCTCAATTCTGGCTTTCACGGGCCCTTTTCCCACAAAGGGGGACTCAAGTTCAAGTTCAAGCTGGCAAAGGACTTTGGCTGTCCTCACCCACAATTCAAGGTGTTCCATTCTTTACTGCAATCAAGCCCTAGGGGTAGAACAGAAAAGTTCGAATATTTTTGTCGGAAAAAAACCAGCAAACCTGAGAGCTGTAGGAAACAAGAAAACAGAGAAGAATTTCATGAGGGAGTGGTGTAGGAAAAAGAAAACCTTTAAAGGCAGATTTGTGAAACAAGCCATTCGAATCTACAGTACATTAGGCCCTAACAGAGGCGCCTGGGGCAATTCTAGCGGTAAGGGCACCAGGCTCTCTCACTTTCTTTAATCCCATGGAAATTTAAAGCCTGCCGGAGGCTGCTAAGGGGTCTTGAGCTTTCTAGCCTTTCAATTGTTTGGAAGTGTGCTGAGGCCAGGGTCGGTTTCCTGGGCTTCCTGACCTATAGAGAGGGCACCAAAGAGAAGAAAGGCCTCACAGAGACCAAGCTCCTGCATTCTAGGGATCCAGGATACTCGTGGCTGATTCACCGCCACCTAGCCAGTCTTGACTTCTCCAGACTGCAGATCCCAGAAAAGGGGATACCATCCTGTCCTTCCTCCACCCCCTTTTCTCGTTTGTGATCTCTTCCTCTCTCTTTCCTTCCTTCCCTCCCTCCCTCCTCTCCCCTTCCTCTCTCCCGCCCCTAGTCTGTTCCTTCAAGTAATGCCTGTGTCTCTTGGTGGTCTCTTTCTCCACTCTTAAACGGGAATCCAGACCTCCTTCCTAGATGTCTGATCTGGAGGCTCCGTTTCCCCTTCAGGTCCGAACATTCCGTGCCCTGGGCCATGGATTGCACGTTTTCTGCTCTCCTTCGTTTCCCCCCCCCCACCCCGCCCCTTGGCTCCGCCTCACCGCATAGGGACCTCTGAGAGCCTTCAAGACGGTGACTAGGCAGAGTCCCTGCAGACGGGACCTCGCAGGCACTTCCCTGGCCAAAGTGTATTCGGGATAGGAGGGGTATCTACAATGAGCCAGGGCTGCTAGTACCCAGGACCCAAAGCAAAGAGCTGCCTGATTGATGACTATAGTTCCCATTCCCATCTCCCTCTTACTCAGAAGCATTCCCGGGTTCTCTTTTGAGGCAGCCCGAAGTGGCCTCCCAGCCCTTCCCCCGACCACCTCCCATCCCCAGGAGATGGACACTTTATTGGGAAAGATTTTTATTCTCTCGTTAAACCTGCCAAAGCGCAGAAGACAGAGAGCCAGGCAGAGAGAGAAAGACACACACACACACACACACACACACACACACACGCACACACACACACACACACAGAGAGAGAGAGAGAGAAAGACAAAAACAGAGAGACACATACAGAAAGACAGAGACAGGAGGAGAGGGAAAGAAGAGAGAGAAGAGGAGGCGGAGCCGGGCTCCCTGTCCCTTCTCCCCCTGCAATTTCTGCCGGGTGGATTTTATGATCTTCTCTCCCCCAGGCCGCAGCCAATCAGCAATCTTGCCCAGGCTCCAGCGTCTCTTGCGTCAAGACGGCCCAGCCAGGCGAATGCAGGCGCCGTGCGAGCTGGGAGCGATTTAAAACGCTTAGGATTCCCCGGGCCTGGATGGGGAGAGCGAGCTGGCTGCCCCCTAGAATCCCCACCCTCGGCTCCCCATGAGCCGATCATTGGCCCCATGGAGCCCGGCAATTATGCCACCTTGGACGGAGCCAAGGATATCGAAGGCTTGCTGGGAGCCGGAGGGGGTCGGAATCTAGTCTCCCAGTCCCCACTGGCTAGCCATCCCGCGGCGCCAACGTTGATGCCGACTGTCAACTATGCCCCCCTGGATCTGCCAGGCTCTGCAGAGCCACCAAAGCAATGCCACCCTTGTCCTGGGGTGCCCCAGGGAGCATCTCCAGCTCCTGTGCCTTATGGCTACTTTGGAGGCGGGTACTACTCTTGCCGAGTGTCCAGGAGCTCACTGAAACCCTGTTCCCAGACAGCCACTCTGGCTACCTACCCTTCGGAAACTCCTGCGCCTGGGGAGGAGTATCCTAGCCGTCCCACCGAATTTGCCTTCTATCCGGGCTACCCCGGACCTTACCAGCCGATGGCCAGTTACCTGGATGTGTCTGTGGTGCAGACCCTGGGAGCCCCCGGGGAGCCTCGCCACGACTCTCTGCTTCCCGTGGACAGTTACCAGCCTTGGGCCCTGGCCGGTGGCTGGAACAGCCAGATGTGTTGCCAAGGTGAACAGAACCCACCGGGTCCTTTCTGGAAAGCAGCATTTGCAGGTAACTTCTACTCTGGCTCCCCTGGGCTCTGAGCAAGGGCTACGCTGGCACTTGCTTGGAAGGAGGAAGAGGAGAAGGAGGGAGATTTGGGGCTTGTGAGGAGGAGCCTGGGACTCCTTGGTTGCTTATTAGGACTTTGAAGGAGGGTCCAGACAGCTGGAGGGCCTGGATGGAGGCTTCAGGGAGTCAGAATGAGGGGGTCTCAGCAGGGCGCTTGAGGGTAGTCAATCTTCCTGTCTTCCCGGGGAGGCTCTGGGACCAGCCTTTCAATATGTCCGGAGAGCCTTGGATCTCTGCTGTTGACTGGGGACAGAGTGTCCCTACTCAGCACAGTTCCAGTCTAATTCTACACAAAGGCCAAATGACATAATCCAGTGGTTTTAAGGGTGGCAGTGAGGGGTGGGAGCAGAGCTATTGGGTGTTTCCTAGAGAATACAACCCTTTGCTTTTTTAGATGAAGTTTCAATTTCGAAAGGAAAATTTAGGGTGTATTGAAGGGTGTGTGTGTGTGTGTGTGTTGAGTGGGCAACATAAGCCTGTTTTTTCATAGACATAATTTACCAATTTGTAGGAGTGGCTGAGTCTGAACATGAATGTGAGAGTGGACTGTGTGATTGTGGACAAAAAACCTGACAGGGTGGGTGTGTTTGCAGACCTCTGATGTGAGGTCAGTGATGGTGGGGGTGGCCGGCAGGAGCAGAGGCAGACTGAATGGTGATTAGAGAATTAGGCAGAATCTAGCGGGTCTCTGTGTGCTTTGAGGGGGCAGGGCCCACACATAGGATAATCAGGAAGCGCCTGCAGGATGACGTAGCCCTGAGGCTTGCAGGGCCTGGGTCTGTGCTTGGATTCGCCCCAGAGAGGGGACTGAGCATGCCTTTTCCTCCCTCTCTTTCCCACCACACAGAGCCCAGTACCCAGCACCCTCCAGATGGCTGTGCCTTCCGCCGCGGCCGCAAAAAACGCATTCCCTATAGCAAGGGGCAGTTGCGGGAGCTGGAGCGGGAGTATGCGACCAACAAGTTTATCACCAAGGACAAGCGGCGCAAGATCTCGGCAGCCACCAGCCTCTCTGAACGCCAGATTACCATCTGGTTTCAAAACCGCCGGGTCAAGGAGAAAAAGGTTCTTGCCAAGGTCAAGACCAGCAGTACCCCATGAGTGCCAGAGGGTATGGGCAGGGGAAGAGGGCTTGTCCTGGAGAATTGGGAACCTGTCAAGGCCAGGACTGGCAGAGGACTCGGCTGAGAGACCCCCCAAGAGATGACACGTTTAGCAGGCACTGAGTTCTGGACTGCTCTTCAGGGGCTATCCTGCTTGTACCAGGAGTGTGAGGCCTGAAATCACAGCCCCTTCCACGGGGGTGCCTGAGAACTTGTACCAGTCATAATCATCATCCTAACTGTGGGGGTAATCGCATAACCAGTACTAGTTGTCATGATAATTAATCTCGTATTTTCTATCTAGAGCTCTGTAGAGCACGTAGAAACCACTTTCATGAGTTGAGCTGATTGAGAATAAATTTGGAAGAAGATCTTTTTGTAGGACAGATTCCTTTCAGACCCCTTTCCGTGTACACCCAGCATCTACCCCCATTCCAGTGGTTGGGGGGAGGTGGATAGAATGGGGTGGGAGACAAAGGCAGATTCATCCTCCTAAGGTGCCCATGCCATGCCTACTTGGTATTTTCTAAAATGGTAGTTGGGCAGGACAGACCATGTTAATGGATGCTTCTCCCTACTCCCTGACCACCTTCTCCAGTGGTCTCACTCCTCCTTGACAACCTTCTAGGCTGTACACAGTGGGAAGTCCCCACCCCAAATGCTGAGATTTTGTAGTTATGTGAAAATGAGCCCACTGACCTGATTGGATCAGAACCACCATGAAGCGAAACTCAAAATGAGGACTTGCAGAGTTGGCAAGACAATCACCTACGCGCTTTCCCAGCTTTCCCAGACTCCACTTCTCTTGAAAAAAAAAAAAAATGACAGATTTGAGCTTTCCTGGTGGTTCTGAGCTAACTGGGTCAGGGTTTGTTGGGCATTTAGGAGGCACAGGCAATAGTCATATGTGGCCTAGTCAGGACTCCTTTCTGGTCCAGTGCTCACAGGAGAGGGCGGTGCCCCACCCTACCTTCAGGAATTTTGAAAACACTCCAGTCTGGGACAAGAAAGAAAACCAGAAAACGGCCTCTTCCCCACCCATTATTTTCCCTGGTCATGTTTCTTTAACACCAGAAGAAATTTTCTGCCCTAGGCCTGGAAGACGGAGGCTTTTTTTTTTTTATTAATGTAAATGACAGCAACTGGAAAAAGCAAAGAGACACAGGATTAGGGTGGAGGGACTCCTGGCACTCAATGCCAAAGTGACCTCAGACTTGTTTCCCTTTTCATTGCCTGGGTCCCTGAATACAAGGCAGCCAGTGGCACCAACTTTATTCTCTTGGTCCTCACAAACCAGAACGTAATACAAAATCCTGACACACCCGGAGGAGAATGGCCATTTGCAGAAGTGGCACCAAGGGGGATAAAGATGGAGGGTCTCCTTCGCTGATATACTTGGATTGTGGGGTGGAACTAGCAATGGAGGCCCTGTTCAGAGCCAGCAAGGTTACCTTGGTCATTGTACACCTTGTTCTGGGTGGTTTGTCTCTGCGACAGAGTCCTATACCTGAAGTCCGGAGAGGTTGCTGGACTGAAGTGGCTGCGTTGAGTTGAGCAGTGATCTTTCCATGGGTTTTTCCTTTCTAAAAAAGTTTATGGTATTCCAAGAAACCAAGGCTAAGCCACTGCTACCAAGGAATTCTAGTGCATCTGCCCATGGTCGGGTGGGATTCAAGCCCTGGCTCCTCTCCCACGAAAAAATGAGCCAGGAAGCTGCACAGATTCTTCTAAATATGCTTACCAAAAAGGAGGCAGAAATTAGATGTGGTGGTGCAGCCCCTGAGTCCAGTCGTGAGATGCTGAGGCAGGAGGGTTGCAGCAAGTTTGAGTTGATGAACCTATGCCTTATTAATTTAAAAAGCCAGGAAGAGGAGTGGAGATAGAGGGATACCAGCTCCGCTTCCTGGGTGACAGAATGTGTGTGACCCTCAGAGATTTAGACAGAGATCCATTGTGGCTGGAAATTTCTTTCCAGCAGGGTCCAGTCTAAGCCCCCGAGGGTTATAAACCCTGCTCAATCTCTTGCCTTTTACGTTCCTCACTAGAAGCCACTTTGGGACAGCTTTTGAAATTACCAGTGTGTGAGGGAGGCTTAGGCATCGATGGGAATGTGCGAAGCGTGTGATGTTAGTGGGAGCGTTGAGGTGTGATCCCTACTTAGGCAAGGGGAAAAAAACCCCAAGACTGATAGCCATCTCAAGGAACAGTTGGCCCCCAAGTAAAGAGAGGACTGTGCGGGTGTGTGTGTGTGTGTGTGTGTGTGTGTGTGTGTGTGTGTGTGTGAAGATTCTGGACTCCCAGTGTGTGTGTGTGTGTGTGTGTGTGTGTGTGTGTGTGTGTGTGCGTGTGTGTGTGTGTGTGTGTGTGTGTGTGTGTGTGTGTGTGTGTGTGTGTGTGTGTGTGTGTGTGTGTGCGTGTGCGTGTGTGTGTGTGTGTGTGTGTGTGTGTGTGAAGATTCTGGACTCCCAGGGTGTGTGTGTGTGTGTGTGTGTGTGAAGATTCTGGACTCCCAGGCTCTAACTTCACAAATCTTCTGTAAGGGGCTTAAATTTTCAGGAATCCTATACTTTTCGCTGGTACTAATTTCAGAACAGACAAAAGATTTGGGTTGGGGGGCTCTTAGAGGTTTAGTCTGCCAACGTGTTTGAAGTATTTAAGAAGACAAGCGCTCCCCCTTCCGGTAGACATTTGCCAGTTCAGGAAACCCGCCCGACGCCCAAGCTTTTCAGCCTTTACCCCCTCTCCCCGAACTGCTCGGTTCCAGCCCGGCACCTCTGGCCTCCGGGTTTGGAGGAAGGTTCTGGGAATGTGAAAGCTCCGGGACTCGAAGGCGCCAGGAATTCCAGCAGACGCACCAGGTTAGCCTCGGATAAACCCCGGGGCAGGGCCGAAAGGATGGCGTGGAAGAAGCAGGCAGCAAGGACTGGAGAGCAAGGCCATGGGCGCTGTCTGCCTGTCTTCTGTCCATCTGTTTCCCCCGGAGCAATAAATTTATCTTCCTAAACGTAACCACTCACGGCGGGGTTCCTACTTTTTAAATTTTGTATGGAGCCTAAAGCACATTTAATTTCATTTTGTATTAAACCTTTATAGGGACCCCTTTCCCAAACACATTTCATGAAGTGAATTATTCTCAACCCCCACCCCCCACCTGACCACATCGACACTGCTCACTTATTTATGTGTAAAATACAACAAAATCCCCGTGTCTACCCTGACCCCTCCATGCCGCCGTTTCCTTTTCAGTAAGGGATACTTTGAAGCTACAAAAGATTTCTCTCTCTCTCAAAGCAGCGAGGAACAAGTGTGACCACAACTAAAAAGGACAAACAACTGGGGCACATATCTAGCCCGGAAAAATAATTGGGAAGCCTTTTTTTCCATCAACAAGGTGTAATTTTACTCTGAGCTGCTCTATAAACCCTTCCCTCCGACCCCCATATTAATTCCTTCAGCTCAAAAGTTTCAGCAAGCAACGAACTTGGATCGGAATGTAGGCTCTTCGTGGACACCGACCCCAGTACCAATATCACTTTTAATTACTAAGCAGGTGGCCTGTGTTAGGTCTCTAGAGGTTCAGTGAGGGGATGGATAGTGGTCAGCGTGTGGACGGACTTTCCAGAAGCTCTTTTGAATTTAGGTCCCACCGCGGCAAAGTGGAGGGTGACCCGCCCCCCAGTCTTTCAAGTTCCGGGCCTTTTACTCCTGCTGGAAAACACTTCCGGCGGTTGGGGAGGTGGGAGAACGCTGGTAGGTTTGCAGCGGAATGAACATTTATTTTACCTTCTCCTCCACATTCTGCCGCCGAGGATTGCTCAAGGGCAGCTCCAGCCTGCAGCCGTCCGCCCCCCTCTCCCCAATTGCCGGCTCCCCTCCCCCCAACTCAGAGCGGGTCCCCCCTCCTCCCCTTCATTAAAGTTTTATTCAAGGTTCTAAGGTTCTGCACTTTAATTAGGTTTCTTTCGGGGAAAACCGTGCCCCACCCCCACCCCAGTTCTATCTAATAGAAACCCCAGAGCTACAATCGCGATTTAAATAAATGAACTCGTTACCGTCAACGTGCCATAAAGCGCCCAGGCAGCTGCGGTGGAAGAGGTTTAAATTGCTTTTGAAAGGCATTTTTACCACTTGCTCACCCACCTGAACTGTCTCTCTCTGGGGCAGAAGAGGAGAAAGCCCAGAAGCCGCCCACCACCTCCAGCCCAAGCGCGGGGCACCCTCCCTCCTCCCGGCTCTGGTCCCGGCTTGGAGAGAGATTTAAAACATCCAATGGGGAACAGATGCCAGCCTGCCTTCCTTTCCTAGCTGCTAGTTATGGGGGTTGGGGGAAGGGCACGGAGTGGTCGGAGACGTGAAAGAAAGAATGTCATCATTACCCCTAAACTCCCCTAAATTGCCTTTGAAACAGAAAGGGCGGCAAAAGAATGCAGTGACCCCAGAATTAATGGGAAGAGGAAGGCAACACAGCGGCTGGCTCCCAGTCTGTGGGGAGGGTCAGGGATTTTGCCATTGAACTTGAAGATCCAGGCTGGTGGTCTCTACTCCCTCCACCCCCCACTCTACTAAACGCTTTATGGGGAGAGGGAGGGAAGAGGAAAAAGCTCACTTCTCTGGCCTTGAGAAAGAAGGAGGCCAAGCTGGGGCTGGTGGTGGCACTAGCCGGCGGAGCTACCCAGTGACCTGCTGGGAGCCGCTGCCCAAAGTGGCCCCAGACCTGCGACTGCACACTGAGTAGATTCTCCAACTTTCTCTCTGGGCTTGCAGCTATGAGATGGTGGGCCATTGGTTGCGAGGGATTCAGCCTCGACACGGACTTTTCAAGGAGCAGGGCATCCAGAGCAGCAGTTGCGACTTGCGATGGGAGGCTGAAATCTTCCGGCAGATGCTAGAATTCGGGGCTTAGAACCAACTGGATTCCCATCTCCACCTTGCAGAGTGATCAAGAGTATTCTCCCTCTTTTTTAAAAAATAGTATTTCCAAGGGTTTCTAATACAGTAAACTAACTGATTCATGGGACCTGCCTATGGTTTCTGATGTATCAACCTGGAACCTGCCTCTAGAAGCCTTGCAGGAATGTTGTTCAAAAATTTGGAGACTTTAGAGATCTCTGCAGTAAGAGGAAAAGCCCCAAAAGTTCTCTCAGAGGCAACTTGTCAGGGCCATCTTTTTGTTGGCTTTTGAAGAGAGGGGGACAGTCATTTGGGCAGAAAGTGGTAAAGAAAATACTTCGAAGTATGCGGGATCTTCTTGGTCTGGGATAGGGAGAAGTTTGCTGGTGACAGTCAGCACCCCCAGGCATGTAGTTTTATAGTTTGTTTTTGACTGAATGGAATCTTGGCAAGGAAAAAGAGTTAATATTGCTAATGTTATCATTTTTGTTTAAAACATTTTATACCTGTATTGAAAGCTAGACAAAAAATAGCAAGGATAATGGTTTACTAATTGACTGGGTGTTGACACAAAGCGAGAGTAGAGTGTTGGCAGCTACCCTCTGGGTCTCTGGCTCTCCTCCTCTCCGAAATGCCTTCTTAGAGCTTGTGGCAGCATCCAAGGAGCAACTGGAAGGGGTCCCATCAGAGCAGTGCAGTTCCCAAATGCTGAGTCCTCTCGGTACAGGAGTAAGGTGGGGTACCCTGGGACAGGTCACCTCCTCAGACTAGAAGACTGAGCTAACACCAGCCCCCAAAACTGGCTCCTTCTTTACTCCCCTTCAGAGCTTTTGCCCTCCACCCTGAAAACTCATTACTGAGTGGCACTTTGTAAAATAAAGAGATTCTCTGTTCGTTCATATCACAATGGCAGGATCTGTGTCCCCAAGGGACATCTCTTAACTTCTAAACTAAGGTCCAGGTCTTTACCAACTGACAGAACAGCAAGTCCAGCCTCCCAGCCTCTTCCTCTCCCCCCCCCCTCCACAACCAACTTCTCCCTAAATAGTGACAAATGCCTGCTTTCCTTCTGAACCTTTCTGTTCCAGGGCAGGGGTTAGGTAGGTACACTCCAAACACCCTAGTCTCTGCTTCACTGGGGACTGGGGCAGATTTGTTTAAGTGTGAACACGGGATTAAACACATGTGACAATTTAGCTCAACCAATTTTTCATTTCAATCACCTAAGTGCATACAAAGCTTTCACTGGAGGTGGAAGTCGCGAGGACCTGGACTACATTCTGCACTATGGGGTAGAGTGACATCTTTGCAAATGATTAGTCAGGACAAACGGAGAGTAGGAGTGAGACACACACGCTGGCCTCTGGAGAGGTTTTCCGGGAGAGGCCCTGTTCTGGGAGGACCTAGAAAGATGCTCAGAATATCGGGAGACTGGAGGAAATGCGCGAGGAAAACTCAGGAGAGGAGGCAGGAAACTACTGGTCCTAGCGGGAGATTGGTGTGAACCTCCCTCTCTGGAAAGAGGTCAGGGGTATCTTACGGGGGCCTGGACGCCACCGCAAAACCTGGCACTGGTTAGACACCCTGTGTCCCCCTACAGAATCTGACCGCTCAGGCAGGCATTTGCTAGGCAATCCCAGATTCAGATCCACCCCAGGGCCCCAAGTTTTCCTTCCCTAGGCGAGTCCAGGCTGTGCGCGCCCCACCCCGCCCGCACCCCCCTGCCGGAGACCTGCGCCGGCCTTTGTTTGGGGCGGCGGTTGGAGTTCACTCCCCTTCCCCCTCCAAGCAGAGTTTTGTCGTTGAACTTGAGTCAGGTTGTAACATTCCTTTAGCCCTCCGGGAGTGCGGCCCGCAAGAAAGCTGAACTGGTGGCGGGGAAAGGAGCGGAGCGGGCTCAGGAAGGACCCGGAACGCCGGAGACCTGGCCTCCTTAAGTCAGCGTTGCTTCATTAAAAGAACGTGTAGTGCTTGTCTTGGGGGGGAGTAACCCCCCTACCGGGGTCTGAGTGTAAAAACAGCAACAACAAAACGATCGTTGAGGCCACAGAACAAATGAGACCTAACACGTGTTAGGCTCCGCCAACTAGCGTTTTCATTCTTGAGCGTCCTCCATCCCCGTAGTTTACTTTGGGTTAGGCCAAGTCAGCCCCCCAGGATCTTTTCCCGCGGTCAAGATACACGCGTGCATAACATAACCTAACAGAAGGATTAACAGCTCCAGCCAACGCGCAGCCAGAGCCCGGTCACCCCACGGCGCGGTCCTTGTCCTCCCTGTCGCTGCTGCGAAGGTCCCCGCCGCCCGCCCAGCCACAGCCGAAGCCCGTGGGTGCTCCACCTTCCTCTCGGGACCTGGAGGAGGACGCTCGGGTATCCGGGCTTCCCCCGCCTCGCGCAGGGGGACCGCGGCCACCGCCGCTGGGGGACCTGGGAAAGGCGCGTCTTTCCCAGAGACCTGCCGAGAGCAGAGGCCGGGGACCGGCGATCGGCCTTTGCAGCTGGTGGTACCTGCGGCGGTTGTTTTTGTTTGGTTGCGTTCATTTTCGTTCTAGGGATTCCTGATCCCGGAACCCCGAGGGGAGCGGATGCCCGTGGCGGGACGAGGAGGCGTTTGCTGGCTGTGGAGTGCGGTGGGGTGAAAGGCGTTCCGGGCGAGCTGCGGGCGGGCAGGGAGAGCCAGGCTGGCCTGCGGGCCTGCCGGGGTTAGGATGGGATCCGCGCCCTGGAGTCTCTTCCAGGGGTTCCCTTCACCCCCACCCCCCGAGGCCCGCTAAAGAGACGCCCCGATCCGGTCAACTGATCCAGAGCTCCAGGCCCTTCCAAGGAAAATGCCAGAAGGCACATCCTCGCCTGCAAATGCGAGGTGGCCCCCCGGGGGATTATCAGGATAATGTTCTCGATGATTTTCCTCCCAGTTACCTGCCTTGAGATTTGTTTGGAATAAAGAGCTGGCTATTTTCATCCTCCGCCCGGCAGCCGTGACTCCGCGTCTAAGCCTAGGAAAGAGCTCAGCCAGCCAGCCCCTCTTCCTTTGTCTTGACCTCGGGAAAGGGGTTGGGGAGAGAAGAGATACTTGGGTCAAGTTCACATTTTGTCCTTTATCTTTTCGAGGAAATCAGACCAGTAGATTCGTTCTAATTGGGAGGGTGGGGGGGGTGTCCTAGTTGGGACATTGTGTTGGATGGGGAAGCTTTGGAGAAAGCTTTTCAATTTGAGTTTGTCCCCCCGCCCCCCCCCCCGCTCTCATCATACCTCGCTCTGTGCTGTGGATGAGACATAATTCGATGTGAGACCGAGTGATTTAATTGGAAGAAATACATTCGGGAAAATGTCTTAAATTAGACATTTGACTGGTTTTGTGTGTGTCCGGTGCCAGGCGTTTATCAAAGTTATGCGTTTACAGTGCTGGGCACAACCATTACTGCCGAAACCGATTTAGAGGGAAGAGGGGACCACATTACAACTGCTTCCCCAGAAGACGCAGACCACACTCAAAAAAGTAAATTTCCACAACATTATTTATCCTTAAAAAAATAAATAAATAAAGATGAATACTCCAGATGACATCCACTCACCACACAATTAGAAAACTGGAATTGGATTGGAAACTTCTAGACAGTCCCTTTGCGTTTTTGCGTTCCTTCCTGTGCCGGGGGTTTACAATTTATTTGTAGCTACTGTTACTGGCTATTTTCTGGTCTCCTTTTCTGACTCAGTGCTGTGCATCCAAGCTTGCGTGCATTTTCTAGGTCATAAGCAACTTCCCAGGTAATCTCATCTTCTAAATAGTACTTTTAAATTGTGTGATATTTCTAAAAGGAGTTGTCAGGCTTTAAGAAATCCATTTCTCTAATGGTTATTTAGGTTGAGTCTATACTCCAAAACTGCTTCTTCTTCTGCTTGATTGACAGAGCAATGGGTTCCCACAGTCAAGACTTCAAAGTATTACTGTAAAGAAAATAAAACCCATCCCATAAGCTGCCATCTCACAACCTGTCATCTCATAAACTGCCATCCCATAACCTGCCACTGATGTTTTCAGAACTTAATCTCGGCTGTGTTTTTGTTGCTCATTCTGTGTGCAAGTGTATTTCAAAATTGAATTTTTGTATAATTTGGGTATTTTGCTTGCTGTTTAAATTTAATCTTAAATTGGGAACTAATTTACTCCTAATCCACTGTCAGTAATGTTTCAAAATCCTGACTTTAATAGTTTTGCAGTATTTGAACCTAGAGTGGTGGCCCATGCCTTTATTCCCAGCACTGGGGAGACAGGCGGATCTCTGTGAATGAGGCCAGCCTGGTCTACAAAGGGAGTCCAGGACAGTTAGTACTATTATACAGAGAAACCCTATCCCCCCCCAAAAAAAGTTTTGCAATATTTAATCTTCTAGATGTGCCATCCATCAAAAAAAAAGAAGCATTTCTTTTCTGAGGATGTAACTCAGAGATAGAGGGCCACCTAGTATGCTCAAGGCCCTGAATTTTATCCTCCAAAATACAAGGTTTAAGATTAATTGTTGAGCATTTGGGTTGTTTCCACGTTTACTCTCCCCCCCCCCACCCCTTTGAGACCTATTCACTGTGTAGTTATGCTGGCCTGGAACTTTCTATGTTATTTAACCAGTCCCCATATGGATTTTAGAAGTAATTCGTAAGAAGAAAATTGTCCTCTTAGTACATTTAGTGGGGAGATAAGAGTTGAATCCCAGCACTCGGGAGGTAGAGGCAGGCGGATCTCTGTGAGTTCAAAGTCAGCCTGGTCTACAAAGTGAGTCCAGGACAGCCAGGGCAACACAGAAACCCTGTCTCGAAAAAAAAGAAAAAATTGAAATTATTAGGTTTAAAATTTTCAGTTTTTATTGGGAGACAGAAAAGGGGAGCTTTCTGAACCACTCCACAGAGATGTTCCTTGTTTTGATCACAGTGGCAGTTATGTGTCCTGGAGGCAAAAATTCAGGGCATCGAGAATTTGTGCTCTTTGCTTCTTAGGTTTTAAAACTATGTTCTCTCCTTTGCGCCCCCAACGCCCGCGTCTGTTTACGTAGGAAGAAGGCAATGCCGGAAGTAGGTGGAGGAAGTGAATAAGGGGGTGGAGATGAATCCAAACTAGATGTTTCAGCCTCTGCTAGGGTATTCTCTGTGCTTCAGAGAGACCAAAATATTTACCAGAAGTAAATATTGACGGTTGGTGTAAAGAGGGGAAAGAGGAGAGGGAAGCAGGGAGGGAGGGAAAGAGGAGAGATCAGGCGCTTTCCCCTTCCCGCCCCAGTGCTAACGTTTGTCAAGCAGAGAAGCTCAGCCAACCCAAATGAAATAGAGGTGCTCATGCAGATAAACCTTGCCACCAAATAAATTCTGATTGTCCTTCTTTGACCTTTTGAGTTCTGGGCCTACAAATGCAAGTTCTCCATCCCCAGCTGGGCTTTTCTTGTTTCAGTTGTACTCTTGTGGTTTTGAGCTCCCCAGCAAGTGGAAGAAGCATGAAAGCAGGGTAGAAGCTAAACTGTAGCATTTACAGACAGCTGACTGATGTCATGCAAACTGAAAGTGGTGGTTCATCTACATATACGAATAAACACTTCTCACAACTACCGAAACCTGAGATTTAGCTCAGTGGAAGACCGTTTGCCTAGCATGCCTGAGTCCCTTGGTTCACACCTCAGCAAAAACGGGAGGGATACTGCCTGCTCACTTTACAGGTGTTTTATTCCAGGGATAAGGATGACCCGGAGCAAGTGGAGTGGAGCAGAGCTGAAAAGAAAGCTTGAGCCTACTTTGGTGGTACATGTGGTTAGAGATGTTTAATTCTTTCGATGCTGAGGGGAAGAAAAACACTTCCCATTTGGCACAGGTAAGTGGGTGTGAAAGTCACTTCAGATATTCCTATCTAGAGAGGATTGTCTATTATTTATTTATTTATTTATTTGGTTTGTCAAGACAGGGTTTCTCTTTGTCGCTCTGGCTGGCCTGGAACTCACTCTGTAAACCAGGCAGGCCTTGAACTCACAGAGATCCATCCGCTTGCCTCTGCCTCCCAAGTGCTGGGATTAAAGGCATGTGCTACTACCTCCCAGCTAGTGCACACTAATTTTAAGTGGGTAGCTTCATGGATATTTACCCAGGAATATTTACCCACATAATCACAGTTCAGAACAAAATCCAGAACATTCCCCAGCTTCTAGTCGTGCTGCCAGTATAGTATTCCAGAGGTAACAGCAATTCTAATTTCTACTAACATTGATTTATTTCACCTGTCCTTAAATTTTTTTTTAAAATTATGATTACCCGGGCATGGTGCCGCTGGACTTTAATCCCAGCACTCAGGAGGCAGAGGTAGGTGGATCTCTGTGAGTTTGAGGCCAGCCTGGTCTTCAGAGTGCAATCCAGGACAGCCAGGGCTGTTACATAGAGAAACCTTGTCTTGAAAAACAGAATTACAGCCGGGCGGTGGTGGCGCACGCCTTTAATCCCAGCACTTGGGAGGCAGAGGCAGGCGGATCTTTGCGAGTTCGAGGCCAGCCTGGTCTACAAAGCGAGTCCAGGACAGCCAGAGATATTCAGAGAAACCCTGTCTCGAAAAACCAAAAAAAAAAAAAAAGAAAAACAGAATTACAATTAATCTACACGTGTGTATATGTGCCTGCCCATGCCTCACTGACCCTATGATGACTCTTGGACATGGGAAAGTCTGCATTATACAGTAGCTATTACTTAACCTCACTAGCTAGGTGGTGGTGTAAAAATCAGGTCACCTATACACCATTTTTTATTTTCCACAGCTGTCAGATATGGGAGGCCGAAGTGTCCACAGGCCAGAAGATCTGATCACATTGACTTGGATTTCTGTGGTGAGTCTATTGTGAAGTCTTACTTAATGACCTGCCCCAGTCCTGGGCACATTCGTCTTCCGGCTCCCTCAAGAGGCAAGTGCAAGGAGATGAGCTGTCCTACTGAGGTCAGAGGTCAGGGTCCACAGGGACCAGGTATCTAAGGGTGAGTGCTAGAAGATGGAATTTGTTCTCCAGAGTCCTGATTCGGAAGCTCAGTTGAGTAGTAGAAAATTTATTGCCTCATGGTCTTTTTAACAAGAATCAATCTATATTCTCAGGCAAAAAATTTCCATTACTGGTGGCAGGTGCCTGGAGCCAGCTTATTAAAAACTATCATTTCAACCCCTAAAGCGAACGTGCCTCAGTATATTTGGAGCAGAATGCTAATTTCCAGCTTCACAGCATCATCTAGGATTCTAGGCCACAGAGAGAAGCATCAGGAGGCATTTTAGCATTCACAGGGAAAACAAGATGAGACAAAACCCAGGCCTGTATCTTCAGCTCCATCCTGGATCCTAGCAACGTCAGGGACTGCCTTCATTCTCAGGCCACACTTACCTCCTAGCAGGTTAGCATAGTTTGTTAGAAGCTCTCATGTGCTGCCTTGAGCTGGTTCTGGAGACTGCCACAGACTCTCTCCTCAGATCAGCAGCTGGAAGATGGATAGAATGAGCACTGCCCTTCTTTCAAGTGGGTTGAATTCATGCCCTAGGTGAGAAAAGCCCTCTGATGCACGTTGGGTGACCCGCGGACTCACTTCGTAGCCTAGGATGACCGTGAACTTCTCATCATTCTGTTTCTATCTCTCAGGTCTGGATGTGCCACCACACACAGTTTACAGTGTACTGAGGATCCAGCCTGGGGCTTCATGCTTGCTAGGCAAGCATTCTACCAACTTACCTACATCCCTGCCGGGTTTTTATCTTTCCAAGTATTTGCAATGGTCCTGTGTACAGACACGCCTTTTCTATTATGTGGTGCAGAGGGGTACATCAAGAGGAAAAGAATCTGCCCGTTTTACAGAGAGGCCAAAGGAACACTTGGGAGGGAGTTCCTTGTTGTTGGCACTGACAGAACCTGTACTCACTGGCTCTTGTTTAAACTTTCCTGTACAGCCCTGGGGAGCATGCGGTGGACGTGGACGAGGACAGACTTCGGGAACTAGTATATGGAAATCTTGTAGGACTGAGAGAGTCTTCACACCCTACAACCTCTGCACCCTTTTCTAGTCTTCCAAGAGACCTTCTCAACAAACTTACCCAAATTATTAGCAAATTTCCTGTCACTAAGGCCAAGTAAAAGTGAAAATTTAGGGAAATCGGCTGAATGGCCTAGTCAAGAATTAATCTCCTACCCCCCCCCCCAGACAGGGTTTCTCTGCCTAGCTCTGGCTGTCCTGGAACTCACTCTGTAGACCAGGCTGGCCTCAAACTCACAGAGATCTGCCTGTCTCTGCCTCCTGAGTGCTGGGTTAAAGAGATTAGGGATGTGGCTCAGGGGTGGAGCAATTGCTTAGACTTCAGAAGATTGTGGATTTCATCCCCAGCACCGGAAAAGAGGAGAAGAATGAGCCAGGTGTTTTCACCAGACTGTCAGTAGACACCCCACCTGGAATGCTTAGGGCTGGGGATGTCAGTGGGTGGCACAGGAACTGCCTTGCAGGTACAAAGCTCTTGGTTTGATCCTGGCCTACCAGATAGACAAAGAAAAAACAAAACACAGAGGCTAAAATTCTTGGTGTTGAACCTGGGGGTGAAGCTCAGTGGTGGAGCCCTTAAAAGGTAAAACAAGAGGGTCAGGAATTAAAAGGAAGCTTGGCTATGTGAGGCCCTTCATCAAAACAGCAGCCCAGAGACTTCAGCCACTAAAGTGCGTGCCTTGCAAATGGTAAGACCTGAGTCTCACTCATCCCCAGAACCTACACAGAGAAGCCAGGCATGGTGGCACACACACACACAAGGTAGCCTCAAGCACTGGGGGTTGGGGGCGGGCAGGTGACTCCCTGGGTCTCAGTGGCTGGCCAATATAGACATGACAAAGCATGTAGACACATACACAGGAAGTTTAAAGGGAGGATATAGGTAAGTGGTTGTTTAGACAAGGTAGTGTTGGAGATCTCACTGAAAGATGATGAAGCCAAAAGGCCATTTGTATCATAACAAAATGTCCTCTGAGTTTTGTATTTCAGTTTCTGTCTTCATGAGCAGCATGCATTTGACATGGCTGCCTCAGAACGCGATATTTCACAATCCTTTTAGCTGAGTTCTCATGGGCTCACACAACTTATTCAGTTGTACAGGACTAGCCTATAAAGTTTGGCTTTTGTTTTTAAGGCTTTTGACTTATTAGCTTTATGTGTGTTTTGCCTAAATATATATATGTGCACCTTGTGTGTGCTTGGTGCCCACAGAGGTCAGAAAAGGCCATCAAGGCCTCTGAAACTGAAGTTACGAATGATTGTGAGCCACCGTGAGAGGGCAGTGCAGTGAATCAAACCTGGGTCCTCTGCAAGAGTGACAAGTGTCCTAACCACTGAGTCATCAGTCCAGCTCCCTGTTTTTGTCTCTCGTTTGGGGGAGGGGTGCTGTGGATTGTACCAAGAACCCACACAAGCCAGGAAAGCACTCAATACTTAGCCCCTACTACAGATTTTTTTTTTTTTGAGACAAGGTCTCACTGGCTTTTAAACCAAAACAATCCTCCTGCCTCAGTTTCATGAGTGCTGGCATTATGGGTGTTAGGCAGCTGAACCCTAAAAAATTTTTGCCCTGGAAATATGGGAGGCATTGTCCTCTCCCTGACCTTTCTCAGGTCATCTAAAATGGAGCTTCCTTCTGTGCCCTCTCCCTCCCTCCCCCTCTCCCTCCCCCCCCCCCTCCCTCCCCCCCCCCTCCCTCCCCCTCTCCCTCCCTCCCCTTCTCCCTCCCTCCCCCTCTCCCTACCT
>CAJQZJ010000103.1:1594930-1611740 GCA_907164525.1 Lophiomys imhausi | reverse complement strand
TTTTTCGAGACAGGGTTTCTCTGAATATCTCTGGCTGTCCTGGACTCGCTTTGTAGACCAGGCTGGCCTCGAACTCACAAAGATCCGCCTGCCTCTGCCTCCTAAGTGCTGGGATTAAAGGCATGCGCCACCACTGCCCGGCTTAATTATTTTTATTATGTGTATCTGTGAGTACCTCCCTGCATGTCTACACACCATATGGATGCCCAGGGCTTATGGACGTCAGAAATGGGCATTGAGTTGCCCTGATGTTCGTGATGAACTTCAAGGACGAGGATAGGTCCTGTTGAGTTCTGGGAGTTCTCTTTGCCATAGTGTTCCAGAGAGGCATTTGGGAGGCAAGTGAGAGGTTGGAACTTCTTGGATCCTCTCCAAGTAGCCGGCACAGAATTTCTTAACTTGTCTTTAGGGTCATGAGTCTGCAAGTGGCTGCCTCAGTGGATGCTGGATAAACGTGGCTTGAATGAATAAATAAGGACTAGGAGAGAAACAGAGTCACAGTCACTGCCAGCTGAAGCTATATTCCAAAGTGAAACCATAAAATCCCTTTTATAATAAAGCAGTGGTTTATTTGCTATATAGTTACCTTTCATTGGCAACTGAGTGGTAAGATTTTTTGTCTTACCTTACAGCATGACGTAATCATACCCTGTCACCCTAACCCTTCTCTCCCCAATGTCCCCTCCTCCGAGGCCCCAGGAATAATGCCCAAACTATGCACTATACTCCCCAAGACCACATATGATAAATTCTCTTCTTTTCAGGGTAACAACACACATTTTTAATTGTAGTGTTTTCACTAACATACCACTTTCTCCTTCCTGTAATGATATGAGAGATAATGTTTTTTTAAAGTTTTTTTTAAAGATTTATTTATTTAATATGTGTACAGTGTTCTGTCTGCATGTATGCCTACAGGTCAGAAGAGGGCACCAGATCTCATTCTAGATGGTTATGAGCCACCATGTGGTTGCTGGGAATTGAACTCAGGACCTCTGGAAGAGCAGCCAGTGCTCTTAACCTCTGAGCCATCTCTCCATTGTACAGTTGAAGGATCTTCAAGCTAATGAGAGATAAAGCCAGGATTCCACAGAGATTGTCAATCCTAGTTCTTTGAGAATGGCACCTCTCTAGGTTCACCTTCCAACCCCCTATGATTCTTTCATTTCCTCATGTGTGCCAGAGTTTTCTCATGCTCGGGTATTTTCTACATGAAACCCCTATTTCCTCAACATCATGTGTTTGGCATAATATCTGTCCTTCAAGGTTCAGCTCAGACACCACACCCACATGAGCCCTTTTGCTGGAGTAAATATTCTTTGGTTGTGTTGTTGCTACTTTAGGATTTGAGGACCAGCCTAACAGGCTCTGTCCTGGGTGGCACAGTCAGATCTTTGGGAATGGGAATTGTGTCTCATTCGATTGTGTAGGCCCCACAATGCCCGGCATGGAGCCTGTCGCCTAGTAATGACTCAAAAAGCACCCATCAGTAGCATCATGTTTTCATTATGAAGTGGAAAAGTATGTAGATGGTTTATTTTGTAAGATTTTGTTTTGCTTTGTTTTGTTTGAGACAGGGTTTCTTTGTGTATCCCTGGCTGTCCCAGACTCACTCTGTGGACCAGACTGGCCTGGAACTCACAAAGATCCGCCTGCCTCTGCCTCCCGAGTGCTGGGATTAAAGGCGTGTGCCACCATGCCCGGCCCCTAAGATTTATTTTTATGTGTATGAATATTTAGTCTGCATTTATGCTGGTGCATGCAGTGTCCACAGAAGCCAGAAGAGGGCGCTGGATCCCCTGGAACTAGAGCTATAGGTGGTCGTGAGCTGACATATGGGTTCTGGGAATCAAACCCAGGTCCTCCATAAGAGCAGCCAGTGCCCTTAAGTGTTGAGCCACCTGCCCAGTCCAAGACTAGTCTATTTTTTCTTATTTTTTATTTTTCCAGCAGCCCTTGCATACCACCTAGTTTATTTTTTAAACTTTATTTAATATTATTATATATTGTTGTATGTAGATTAAGTGTGTCCGTGTGCACATGCATGTGCAATGTGTTTAGGTCAGAAGACACCCCTCAGGAGTCTGTTCTCTCCTTACACTGTGAGTTTCAGTAATCAAATTCTTGTTATCATGGAGATAGCCCATGGTCTATTTTTGCATGAGAAGAAGGGAAATAATATTATCTCAGGACCTGGGGTTATAGCATAGCATTTGTGAAGTTCTGGGCTCAATCCCCAGCACCACATAAAACGGAATGTGGTGGTACACACCTGAAATCCCAGTTTTTCTTCTTCTTCTTCCTCCTCTTCCTCTATCTCTCTCTCTCTCTCTTTTTGGAGACAGGGTCTCACTATGTAGTCCTGGAATATGTAGATCAGATTGGCTCTGAGCTCACAGAAATCCATCTGTCTCTGCCTCCCGAGTGTTGGATTAAAGGCGTGAGAAATCATCAACCATTTTTTGTTTATTTGTTTGTTTATGTGAATGCTTGGTTTTTTGATACAGGGATTCTCTGGGTGGCCCTGGCTGTCCTGGAACTCTGTAGACCATCTGCCTGCCTCTGCCTCTCGAGTGCTGGGACTAAAGGCGTGCACAGCTGTTTGTTCTGAGTCTGTCGGGCCTTCTCCTCACTTGTAGCCCAGGCTGGCTCTGTATTCACGGCAAGCTTCTGCCTCACCCTCTCAAGTGTTAGGATTATAGATTTGTGTCACTGTACCAGCTAAATGTTTTTGTTTGCTGGCTTTGTTTTCAGTAAAAGAGCTAGCTGAAGTGGCTTTGGTCATCTGGAACCATCCCTAATATTCCTGCCATTGTGAAATGACAACATCTATAAACTGTCATCAGCTCATCAGCCCTATGGCAGGTGGCGGGGCTGTCCCTGCCAAAGGCAATAAAACCCCACTCGATATGTGGAAAGTCAGACAGCAGGTGGGAGGGGAATAGAGGGCAGGGAACAGAGAGAGAGCTGATTGAAGACAGGGAAAAATAAAGAGAAATGGGGATGGGAAAGACAAATAGTAGGCTGGGGTTATAGCTCAGCTGGTGCAGTGCTCGGCCAGCATGGAAGCCAGGCTTCCAGCCCCAGCACCACACCAAACACTTGTAATGGAATCCCAGCACTCAGGAGGCAGAGACAGGAGGATCAGAAATTCAAGGCCATTCTTGGCTACCCAGTCAGTTCAAGGCCAGCCTGAGCTCTGTCTCAAGGAAAGGTGGAAGGTGGCAGGGGCAAGAAGGATGAGGAGCAGAAAATATGTATCTGAAAAAGACTTAGAGGGAAATTCCACCATCAGGCCACTTCCCAAAATGGTGCTGTGAGTCCAGAAGAGACAAGTACTCCGCCCATTGTCAGGGCTGGGAGGCACAGATGAAGGGGTTCCACCTTTCTTTCTTTCTTTCTTTTTTTGGTTGTTGTTGTAGTTCTGAGACAGGGTTTCTATGTGTAGCTCTGGCTGTCCTGGACTTTTGTTCTGTAGACCAGACCTGCCTCTGCCTCCCCAGTGCTGGGATTAAAGGTGTGCGCCACCACCGCCTGGCCAAGGCTCCAGCATTTCTAGAGCAGTGGGTCTACAAAGCTTTGGCCTTGACTGTGGAGATGTAGGCAGGCCCTCCCCAGTACCACCTCTGCAGTGAGGAGGGGAACAGCCCTCCAAGGTGCCTTGGACCTTCTCAGGGCACAGTCCCAGCCAATCTTCAGGAGTTGAATTCCCGAGGACAGGGCGCCCCTGCCAGTGTCAGAGGATGGCGCAGTACAGAGAGAACATATATGCCCTGCTCTTGGGTAGTGGGCACAGTGGCCAGGGGCTGTGTCTGTGACTTCAGGTTCCTTAACTCTGGGGCAGGAATGCCTGGTGCTGCCTTGTCTCCAGCTTCCCTACATGCACTGCAGTGGGAGGCTTTTGTTTTTTTGTTTTACATTTATTTACTGAGCCTCTCATAGACCATCACAGGTCACCTGTAAATGGCAGAGTCTACTTGCAGGAGTTTGTTCTTCCTTTCATCATGTGGGTCTCAGGGATGGAACTCAGGGGATCAGGCTCAGCAGCCAGTATCTTTTTTTTCTTTTGTTGTTGTTTTTTCCCCCCGAAACAGAGTTTCTCTGTGTAACAACACTGGCTATCCTGGACTCACTTTGTAGACCAGGCTAACCTTGAACTCACAGAGATCTACCTGCCTCTGCCTCCTGAGTGCTGGGACTAAAGGAGTGCGCCACCACACCCAGCTATAGCAGCCAGCATCTTAACCTGTTGAGCCATTTTGCAGGCCCATTTTTCTGTTTGTTTATTAATTGGTGTTTGGTGGTGATGAGGGAGAGGCATACATATGCAACAGAACAATGTGGATGGAGGTCAAAGGACAATTGAAGGAGCTGGTCCTCGGTCTCCTCCTGCCACCTTGTGGGGTCCAGGGATCAAACTCAGGTCTTTAGGCTTGGCCGCAAGCTTCTTTCACCTAGGAAGCTTTCTTGCCAACGCAAGTGGAAGGGTTTTGAAAAGTGAGAAGAAGGCTAGGGCAGGTTTAAGGCTGATGGTGGGGGCTGAAGAGAAAGCTCTGCTGGTAGCGCTGCCTTGCATGAGGAACTGAGTTTGAACCCAGGTTCCCTTAAAAAAAAAAAAAAAAACAAACAGGCCGGGTGTGGTGGCGCACGCCTTTAATCTCAGCACTCGGGAGGCAGAGGCAGGCGGATCTTTGTGAGTTCAAGGCCAGCCTGGATTACGGGGTGAGTTCCAGGACAAGCCAGAGCTGTTACACAGAGAAACCCTGTCTTGAAAAACCTAAACAAACAAACAAACCAGGTGCGATGTGGTGTTGCTTGTAATCCTTACACTGGGGAGGGGGAGCTAGCCAGATTCCTGAGCGCTCCAGCCAGCCAGCCGGCCTACATATTAAATTCCAGTGAGAGATGGCACCTGAGGACCTGAGGAACGGCAGAGCTTGTCTGCTGATCTCCACGCATGCTTATACAGGTGTACATATCTGCAAATACATTTGCATAAGCATGCACACACACACACACACATGCACACGTGAACACACACAGGCATGCATGCATGAACGCATGCACTGGTGGTGGGAACCCTCTGACTCTGACAGCAGGGTAAACATGTCCAGTTCCAGACAGGATGCCACCCCCTCATCCCTCACTTAGACGTCTCCTGCTCCCCTGGCAGAATATCTGCCAGAGAAGAATTCAGCATGGTAGGAGAGCCTGCATTCCGAATTTTGTCCCACCATCTGGAGAGTCGGGGCTTCCTCCTGCACCTCACATCTACCTCGTTTACCTGTTTCTCTCCTGTAAAGTCCTGTCCCCAGCTTCTTGGTCCTTTCCTGTTCACGATCTTGGCTTTGTGAATCACAGCTTGAAATCATGTCTGCTGAAGACTTCTGGATGCCAATCTGGTAGGTACGAGTTCTTCCAGTCTGTCCCTGGACCTCCATGTCTGCATTTTCTGAGGCCCTGGAAATGTCTGTACGTTCTTCCCCGTCCTTGCTGTCCTCTGAGGTCACTGGAGAGACAGGGTTCTTTCTAGGTGATGCATATTTCTGCTTACAGATATTTCAGATCTGCCTTTTAAGGCTGTGGGCTCTGTTGTTTATGGTGTGGCATGTTGTGGGGAGGATGTGGGGTGCAGGGTGTGGAGGAAGCAGGTGGGGAATGGGTACCCTGGGTGCACTTTCTTTTTTTTTCTTCTTTTTTTTTGGTTTTTCGAGACAGGGTTTCTCTATATAACAGCTCTGGCTGTCCTAGACTCACATTGTAGACCAGGCTGGCCTCGAACTCACAGAGATCCGCCTACCTCTGCCTCCCAAGTGCTGGGATTAAAGGCGTGAGCCACCAACGCCCGGCGCTGGGTGCACTTTCTATCTGTCCAAGAATCCTGACTAGTTGGATCAACATCTGGATATATATGGAACAAAAAAATTTTTTTTAATGAGCTCATACTCCAGACATTTGGTTTGTACACCACTGAACATCTGGACACTGGAAAATATCCGGTTTGGGAACTATGATTTTGTGTTTCTCTTCAAATTTTGGAGGCCTTTGGGTACATCACATTGGCAGCAAACTTGAAGCATATCTTTAACTCTGGCACATCTTCAGGAAATCTCTGTGTAGGTGACAGTAGTAGCTCGATCACCCATATTCTTCAACAAGCAAAGAGTTCAGGAAAATCAGATAACAGGTACGGCTGGGGATGGTGTGACCTCTGTTTAGAGGAGAGGGCACAGGGGACTCTAGAGAGAGTAATCCCCATCATTTCCTCACCCTCAGGAAATGTGCTGGAACACCCCCTCGCTTTGCCCATCAGCAAATGAAAGCCCAGACTGACTGGTGCTTGGATACCATGGCACCAAGAAAGCCTTAGCTCATCAATTTTTATAAGCTCCGATTTATTGGCCATTCAACAGCCAGCAGAGGAGCCGGTTCAGGAAATGAGCAGGATCCAGGCCATCCTGGACTCATTGCAGCCTCTTTTCTCCAGGAAACTGCTTGTCTTGGCCTGAAGAACCCTTTCCAGCCTGTCTCTTACTTGAAGCCAAACACACTGGCCAAAAATCTCTATTTCTGCTATATCGGCATTATTGCCTTTCCTTACACTGGGGACCAATAATAGGAGACAGATGACAGTATCAGGAGGCTTTGGTAGGGCCAGGCCCAATGGGAGGAGGCTGAGCACGTCAGATGGGCAACATCTTGGGGCAGGGCAATTGAATAGCTCCATAGTGGGGCATCATGCCATTGACTTTAGTTCTCTCTCCTAACTTCCATTTTTCTTCTGAGATTCCTCAAGACTCTCTGTAATATTGTGATACTTTGCCTCGCTCTGTAGGTAAGAAATCGAGGCCCTGAGAAATTGTATCTCAGACAAATAGCTTATGTAGTCCTAGGCTTGTGTAAAGCAAGAGTCCGTGGTGAAAGGTGCGTGGGTGGAGGGATCTTGCCAAAAGAAAATGGGAGGCTTGAGGGAAGCCAAGGCAAGAATGTGACCACGGTGAAGGAGAAGGGTTTCCATCCTGGGAACCCTACAGGGTAGGGGTCAGGAGAGGAATTCAGGTAGAAGGCTGGGAGCTTCCTTCGGTGTGTGTGGGATATGTGTGTAGTGGGTGAAGCCTCAGATTCAAGTCCCAGCCCTAGAAAACAAAACAGAACAGACACAGAACAGCAGGCTGAAATGGGACAACTCTGAGAAGCTCACAGGCCAGGGAGGAGCCATGCATAGGTGCCCCATGGTTACATTCAGAGATCTACAACACCTGTTAAAAACTCTATCAGCCCCAGGGCTGGAGAGATGGCTCAGTGGTCAAGAGCACTTGCTATTCCTATCAAGGACTCAGGTTCAAGTCTCAGCACCCACATGGGGGCTCATAACCATCCATGACTTCAGTTCCGGCTGATCTGGTGCCCTTTTCTGGCCTCCACAGGCACCAGGCATGTCAGTGGTGTGCTCACTCATACATATAAAATAAGAAACCTTGAAAATAAACAAAGCCCTATATCAACCAGATATATATATAATGTATTACATATATAATATATATTTAATATAAGCAGCACATGCCTGTTAATCTCAGAACTTGGGAGGATCAGGAGTTTAAGGTCAGCCTAGGCTATGTGAGATCCTGTCTTCACCCCTAGCTGTTCTTAAAACTACAAAACAACCCAAGAAAATCTAACACCCTGAGAAATATCCAAATCCTTGGAAACTAAACAATGAATTTCTAAACAATTTCTGAGTCAAAAAGGAAAGTCTTAAAATAAGTTAAAACATAGAGTGGGACCGGGAGGGGTGGAGGGAGGGAGCCGTGATGGAGATGTAACTTGAAAAAAAAGACAAATTAAAACACACTGACTTGGAGGCTGGAGAGATGGCTCAGCGGTTGAGAGCACTGACTGCTCTTCCAAAGGACCCAGGTTCAAATCTCAGCACCCACATGGCAACTCACAACTGTCTGTAACTCCATCTGTCTGACACTCTCACACAGACATACATGCAGGCCAAACACCAATGCAATTAAAAATAAATTAATTTAAAAAACAAACAAAACCCACTGGCCGAACAACAAATTCCATCATTTTGTAGAACACTGCAGTGTCAGGAAGGGAGTTTGCAGGATTGACTGCAAGAATCAGAAAGGCAGAAGGTCTCAGATAAAGGTCTCAAATCAGTCATCTAAGCCCCCACCTCAAGAATTTAGGAAGAATCAATAAATCCACAGCAAACAGAAGAAATAATAAAGCTAAGAAGGGATTCCCCCACAAGATTAAACACAGAAAAAGAAATAAGCAGAAAACTGAAAAGAAGAGGAGGGAGGTGGCTCAGTGGTAGAGGGTTTGACCAGCCTGTGTGAGGCTCCAGGATCTGAGACCCAGTATTGCAAAAAAGAAACAAAAACGCCATCACACACACACACGAACACACACACACAGAGGCACGCAGGAATGCACACACACACACATGCATGCAAACACACCAACTTGAAAAGGAGGCTAGGTGTAGTGAATGCCTTCAATCTCAGCACTCGAGGAGGGGAGGTAGAGGCAGGTGGATCTCTATGAGTTTGAGATCTGGTCTACAAATCGTGTTCCAGGACATATTTGTTACATAGAGAAACCCTGTCTTGGGCTGGAGAGATGGCTCAGCGGTTAAGAGCACTGGCTGCTCTTCCAGAGGTCATGAGTTCAATTCCCAGCAACCACATGGTGGCTCACAGCCATCCATAATGAAATCTGGTGCCCTCTTCTGGCCTGCAGATATACCTGCAGACAGAACACTGTATACATAATAAATAAATCTTTGAAAAAAAAAAAAGAAAAGAAACCCTGTCTCTAAAAATCAAACGGGGCCTGGGGGGTGGGGAGAGAGAGAGGAAGAATATTAGTAAAACAAGGAGCTGATATCTTGAAAAAAAATCAATAAATTTGTTGTAATACTGACAAACTTCAAAAGACTAGAGAGACTCATGAACTCAATGGTTAAGAGTGTATACTATTCTTCCAGAGGATGCCAATGGCTCCCAACAGCCTGTGACTTCAACCCCAAGGAATCTGGCATCCACACATGTGTGTATTCGGCTAAGGAGATGGCTCAGCATGTGAAGAAGCTTGCTGCAGAGCCTGACGACCTGAGTTGGATCCCCAGCTTTCCTTTTATCCACATGGTTAAAGGAGAGAACCAAGTCCTGTAAGTTGCCCTTTGACCTCCACGGGCATACTGTGGCATGACCACACTCATACACAAATTAATTTAAAATCATTTAAAAACATTTTTCACTGGGCATGGTGCTATATGCTTTAAATCCCAGTGCTTGGGAGACAGAAACTGGAGTTCAGGAAAAGCTGATTGCTTCTAGAAGCTAGAAGACGCTGGGGATGACTTCTTCCCTGGAGCCTTTGCAGGATACGTTGTCCTGCCAGCACCTTTATTTTGGCTTATTTGTATTATGACCTGTGGACCTCAGAACTGTGAGTAGAATCTTACTGCTTTAAGCCATTAAATTACGTTAATTTGTTACAGCAGCCCCAGGAAACTAATACCCTGGGAACAGCTCTACACACATAAACTTGGTGTCTTAAGTGAAATAAATCTATCCCTTAAAAGACACAGCCACATTAATAAACTTTAAAAAAGAGACACAACCACCAGAACTCATCCCACATGAAATTGGTCATTTGAATAGCCCTATTACTATTAAGAAAATTGAATTTGTAATAAAAACCATCCCTTCAACCACTTCAATATTTTTAGATCCAGATGGTTTTACTGGAGAATCTGCTAAGTATTTAAAGAAGAATTATATTTTCTGTATAAATTTTCCAGGAAACAGAAATAAGATATTATTTGTTAATTAATCTTACAACAGAATATTACTCTAACACCAAAACCAGATGAAAACAGTTACAAAACAAAACAAAAAAAAATAAAGATAAATTTCCTTCATGAATGTAGGTTCAAAAGTCCTTAGAAAATAGTAGCAAATAGAATTTAGCAATGTAGGGCTAGAGAGAAGGCTCTGCAGCTGAGAGTACTGGCTGCTCTGTCAGAGAACCTGGTTTTTGTTCCCAGAACCACAATGTTAGTAGTGCCAGCGCCGGTGGAAACGGCGCCCTCTTCTGGCCTCTGTGGGCAACACACAAACATGCACATAGACTATGAAACACATGTACATAAAGAAAAAAATTAAAGAATTCAGTAATATTTTAAAAGAATTATATACCATAATTAAGTGGGATTTATTCATGGATGCAAGGTGGGTTCAACATTCAACACTCATCAATTTACTCTACCATATTAAGAAAATCCACGGGCTGGAGAGATGGCTCAGCGGTTAAGAGCACTGGCTGCTCTTCCGGAGGTCACGAGTTCAATTCCCAGCAACCACATGGTGGCTCACAACCATCCATAATGAAATCTGGTGCCCTCTTCTGGCCTGCAGATATACCTGCAGACAGAACACTGTATACATAATAAATAAATCTTAAAAAAAAAAGAAAATCCACATGCTCATAATTGATATACAAGAGACATCATGCAAAATCCAATGCCCCTTTAAAAACCTTTCAGAAACATAATACGGGGGGCAGGGGGAGGAAGTCTTAATAAAGAACACCTATGGAAAAAAATCATTAGCATTTTTTTGGGGTTTTCGAGACAGGGTTTCTCTGTGTATTCCTGGCTGGCCTGCTGCTCACTCTGTAGACCAGGCTGGCCTTGAACTCACAGAGATCCACCTGCCTCTGCCTCCTGAGTGCTGGGATTAAAGGAGTGTGCCACCATGCCCGGATCAGCATCTAATTTTATGGCATATGATTGAATGTTTTCTCTGAATGTGCTAATAACTCACTACCTTTACTCAGCGTAGTGCTGGCTGCACCATCGGTGGAATAGAGAAGATGAAGAAACGGAGGGTGTGAGGACTGAAAATGAAGAGGCAAAGCTGCCCTTGTTAGATGACATTATCTACACAGAACATCTCAAGGAACCTACAAAACAAAACACCCCTTCAGAATAAACAGTGAGTCCATTGCAGCCTCAAGTAACATAAACTTTAATTTCATTTCCATATGCTGTATTCTAGTCATGGCCACATGGACACAAAATTTCAAAATATCTTGTTTTTTGTTTTCCAAGACAGGGTTTCTCTGTATTCCTGGCTGTCCTGGAACTCACTCTGTAGACCAGGCTGGCCTCAAATTCACCAAGGTCCACCTGCCTCTGCCTCCCAAGTGCTGGGATTACAGGTGTGCACCAGCACGCCCGGCCAAAATACCATCTGTAACCACCAAGAAATAGAAATGTTCAGCCAGTGAGATGGCTCAGTGGGTAGAGGCACTTGGTACTAAGCTAGAGGACCTGAACGGATCACCAGGACTCAAATAGAGGAGGCAAAGAAATGATTCCCACAGGCTGTCCCCTGACCCACATGAACACCCTCTCTCTAGATAACTAAACAAACGTAATGCAAATTTTAATAATTTTTTTTTCCCTTTCTTTTTTTTTTAATATTTATTTTTTTATTATGTATACAGTATTTGCTCTACATATATGCCCGGGCAGATCTCAATGTAGATGGCTGTGAGCCACCATGTGGTTGCTGGGAATTGAACTCAGGACCTTGGGAAGAACAGCCAGTGCTCTTAACCTCTGAGCCATCTCTCCAGCCCCAAATTTTAATAATTTAAAGCGTTATTTAAATCTGCACTCTGGAGACACAGGCAGGAAGATCTCTGAGTTCGAGGTCAGCCTGGTCTATTGAGTGAGTTCCAGGACGGCACAGGCTACACAGAGAAACTCTGTCTTGAAAAACCAAAGTACTTTATTTGTATATATGTGTACCATGGGTATGCCTGGTGCCTAGAGAGGCCAGTAGATGGTGTCAGATCCCCTGGAACTGGAGTTACAAATGATTGTGAGCAACTGTGGGTACTGGGAATTGAACCTGGCTCCTCTGCAAGAATAGCAAGTGCTCTTAACCAACAAGCCATCTCTCCAGTCCCATGTAGAAAAAAATTAAAATAAAAAGGAAAATTCGTACAGGAAGTTCTACAGATCTCAAATAGTATCTGTACCCTGAAAAACACAACAATGATGAAAGAAATTAAAGGTGTAAATGAACAGGGAGGCATATCACATTTATGGATTTGAAAACTCAAAATAGTAAATTCTGGAATTAATAGATAAATTTAAGATAATTCCAGCTGGGTGTGGTGATATACACCTCCAATCCCAACAGTCAGGAAGCAGAGGTAGGTGCCATGTGAGGCCAGAAGGTCCACATAACATGTTCCACGTAGCAAGTCATGGTTACATAGTGAGACCTTGTCTCAAAAAAACAAAAACGCCAGGCGTGGTGGCACACACCTTTAATCCTAGCATGCAGAGACAGAGGCAGGCGGATCTCTGTGAGTTCGAGGCCAGCCTGGTCTACAGAGTGAGTCCAGGACAGCCAGGGCTGTTACACAGAAAGACCCTGTCTTGGAAAAACCAAAAAGCAAAGCAAAACAGAACAATAATAGTAAATTGTAACTTCCTTAGCTCATCTACCCTAGATCTAGGTCAAGTTTACAGTTTTAGAGTCTGGTTCCTCACTGTTCGCTGAACATTCGGTTGTAACTTTTCCTCGAGGGTCCTCCTGAACACATTTGTGAAGATCTCAGTTTGCACAAGCAACTTCCATATGTGAGGGGAGCAGCTGCCTTTGGTCACGTCTTGGGCCTACTGTCCAGAAGGTGGACCAATTAGAGACAGTCCCAACTACCACGAAGGCATCTCCCCATGCTGGCTTTTGTCCTAAGTACCTGGAACACTAGGATTTTCTGACTGAATTGTCCAAAACTTGAGACTGTGATCTTATTTTAATCATTTATATCTACAACACTCTCCCCCACCTCCCGCTTTTTAAGGTCACCTGGGGCTGGAGAGGTGACTCAGAGGGTAAGAACACTGACTGCTCCTCCAGAAGACCCAGGTCCGGCTCCCAGCACCTTCACAGTGGCTCATAACTGTCACAACTCCAGTTCTAGGGGGTGTGACACCCTCTTCTGGCCTCCTCGGGTGCTAGGAATACACATGGGGCATACACATACATGCAAGAGAAGCACTCATACACATAAAAACTAAAAAAAGGTTCTAGTGAAGAAGACTGGGTTCCAGCCCAATATGACTACTGTCCTTTTAAGAATGGAGACACTTCAGGGCTAGAGGGATGGCTAGATGGTGAAGAGTGCTTCCGGCTCTTGCAGAGGACCCCAGTTTGGTTCCCAGCACTAAAGTTAGGCGACTCACAACTAGTTATAACTCCAGCTCCAGGAGATCCAACACCCAATTCTGGATTCCACTGGCACCTGCACTCACATGTGCACACACACACACACACACACACACACACACACACACACACACACCTCTGTGAATTCAAGGCCAGCCTGATGTACAAAGTGAGTTCCAGGACACCCAGGGCTAGACAGAGAAACCCTGTCTCAAAAAACCAAACCCTCTCCCCACAAAATGCTTTGGAAAAAGGGCACAGACCACAAAAGGAGGAAAAGGATGGCAACCCACAGGAGAGCCTTCTTAGAACATTTGAAGCCACGTGCCCACTGCATTTTCTGAAATTTCAGTGTCACCACAATTGTCATTCTCCCATATCTTAGTCTCAATGTCATAAGTCACTTAGATGAGTCATTAAGCTGGTTTGCTCAATCTATCTTGTGAACATAATAATAAAAATACTGTTATTGAATCCATGTGATTTGGATAATGGAAAGGTGGTGGGAGTTATGGGAGATACAGTGAAATCTTTTCATCAACTTAGATAATAGCCATTAGACGACTAATTAGTGCCACTAGCTCAGTAATTGAATAGTTAGTAAGAAAAATGACTCATATTAATGTTCATCCGTTTTTCTTCCTCCCCTTCTCCTTTTCCTCCTTTCTTTCTTTTTCTCCCCTCCCTCCTCCAATTCTGGGGATGGTTTCCAGAGCCTCATCCACAGTATACAAGTGCTCTACCTCTGAGGCCCACCCCAGACTTTCTAACCTATTTTACAGCAAATGCAGGAAGCATAGAAACTTAGTTTCTTCACACTTACTGCACAACTACTATGTACAGGAACTCTGCAGAGCTGTGAACGGTGAACCAGATGGGTGGAATGTCTGCCCTTCTGGGGCTTGTGTCCTCGTGGGTGGTTTTACATCACAGACCACTAACAACATGAAAGTACCTCCTCCTACTTCCTCTAGTAGTTGGGAAGGGAATATCCATTAGAATTCAGGCCAAACTGTCAGAAGAGAATAAAACAATTAATTCTTGGGTTTCTGGAGTGACTCAACATTTACGAGCACTTGTCATTCTCCTGGAGGACCCAGGTTCAGTTCCCTGCATCCACATAGCGGCTAACAGTTGTCTGTAACTCTGGTTCCAAGGATTCCAATACCCACTTCTGGACTCTGAGGGCACTACATGCACATACATATGTGCAAGGAAAACAACCATATGTGTAAAATAAAAATAAACCAATCTTAGCTGGGCGGTGGTGGCGCACGCCTTTAATCCCAGCACTTGGGAGGCAGAGGCAGGCGGATCTTTGCGAGTTCGAGGCCAGCCTGGTCTACAAAGCGATTCCAGGACAGCCAGAGCTGTTAAACAGAGAAACCCTGTCTCGAAAAACCAAACAAACAAATAAATAAATAAATAAATAAATAAATAAATAAATAAATGGATAAATAAATAAATAAATAAATAAACCAATCTTTAAAAAATTAATCCTGGGACTGGAGAAATGGCTCAGGAGTTAAGAGTACTGGCTGCTTTTCCAAAGGCCCTGGGTTCAAATCCCAGCACCCACATGGCAGTTCACAGCTGTCTGTAATGGCCAAGTGTGGTGGCGCACGCCTTTAATCCCAGCAGGAGGATCTCTGTGAGTTCGAGGCCAGCCTGGTTTAGAGAGTGAGTCCAGGACAACCAGAACTACACAGAGAAACCCTAGCTCGAAAAAAAATATTAATCCTTATGTTTTAATTTTCACTGAGAGTCTGCAAGAAAGGATGGCGTGGTGGAAGGATCCAGTAAGATCTGGATCCTACTCACAGTCCTGGTCTACTTAGTTCTCGCAACCTCATCTTAAGTCCTCAGATGATAATAGCAAGAACCCTGTCACTTCTTGCCTACTTGGAGCCATGTTAGGGTGGCGCACACTTTTTTTTTTTTTTTTTTGGTTTTTCGAGACAGGGTTTCTCTGTGTATCCTTGGCTGTCCTGGACTCACTTTGTAGACCAGGCTAGCCTCGAACTCACAAAGATCCGCCTGCCTCTGCCTCCCAAGTGCTGGGATTAAAGGCGTGCGCCACCACCGCCCAGCTGTGGCGCACACTTTTAATCCCAGTACTTGAGAAGCAGAGGCAGGCAGATCTCTGTGAGTTCCAGGACAGCAAGAGCTACATAGTGAAACCCTCAGACAAAACAAACAACAAACGAAAAAGATGAGAAACTTGAGCCAGAGATGAAAAGTGACTTTGTTAAGGTCACACTGGTGATTGCCACAACAGAAACTTGAACCCAAACCTACCAACTCTAAATCATGTTCTTGGTCCAATTTGGCACTGATGCCTGGCACAGGACCCAGGAGTAACTGCTTATAAATACAGAAGAGTACGCTTCCTGAAGGGTGCAGGCACGGCGACTTTGGGAAAATACCCTGAAGGGACCAGAAAAAGTGCGGTGTCTTGGTAATTGAGCTCCTAGGTAAGACGGCCAAAGCAACCAATTTCAGCTCAGCCTCTGGCTACTGACGAGCTCACACGCGGCCACATAGTGACCCCTGCCGGACGCGGGAGGAAACGCGACCTCCGAGGCTGGAACCGCCCTGACCTAAGTAAGCATCACAGGCTCGCTTCTGAAAATCTGAAGACCTCGGTTCCCGCTGGGCAACTGGATGACGCATGGAAACACAGCAAGTCCTATTCAGCTACCAGAAGTCGGTCAGAGCTGCGAGTTCTTCGCCGTGGGTCACAGCCGAGCACCTCCTGGACCGCCGCTCGCTGCTATCCTCATCTTGTTGAGGCTGGCTGCTCCCGCTCCACATCGGGTTCCGCCACCAGGGACAGGCAAGGACATTTCAAGGGCTGAATTCCAGAGTGGATGAGCACATTAGACCAGACTACTATTGCTCTCTGGCTGAGGCAACGAAATGTCAAGTTCTTTGCTACCCCCTGATCTCAGAGTCCGGCCAGGATCTGAGTCTGGAAGACTGCAGCACCAGCTCACACTGCCTCTCTTCCCTGCTCTCTGTAATTTCCTCGACCAGAACTGTGTTTAAATGTCTGGAAAGTCGATATTCTCAGCTTTTAACCTATGTCACTAAGGGCTGAAGCGATGGCTTAGGGGTTAAGAGTGCTGACTTCTTGTCCAGAGGATCCGGGTTCAATTCCCAGCACCTAGACGGCAGCTCTCAACTGTCTGTAACTCCAAGATTGGACACTCTCACCCATGCACACAAAAACAAAACAATGTCTCTAGCCATCTCCATTTCATCTCTGCCAAATGTGAGGTAAACACGGAGAATGGAAGGAAACAGTATTTCTTTTCTTTCTTTTGTTTTTTTTTTTATTTTGTTTTTCTGAGACAGGGTTTCTCTGTGTAGCTCTGGCTGTCCTCATATTTGTTATGTAGATCAGGCTGGCCTTTAACTCACAGAGATCCGCCTGCCTCTGCCTCCTGAGTGCTGGGATTAAAGGCGCGTGCCACTACCCAGAGAAAACAGTCTTTCTTTCTTTCTTTCTTTCTTTCTTTCTTTCTTTCTTTCTTTCT
>CAJQZJ010000103.1:1584777-1594920 GCA_907164525.1 Lophiomys imhausi | reverse complement strand
TCTTTCTTTCTTTCTTTCTTTCTTTCTTTCTTTCTTTCTTTCTTTCTTTCTTTCTCTCTCTCCTTCCTTCTCTCTCTCTCTCCCTCCCTCCTTCCCTCCCTCCCTCCCTCCCTTCCTTCCTTCCTTCCTTCCTTCCTTTGTTTTTTGTTTTTTGTTTTTTTTTTTTTTGAGACAGGGTTTCTCTGTGTAGCCCTGGCTGTCCTGGAACTCTCACTGTAGACCAGACTGGCCTCAACTCATAGAGCTCCGCCTGCTTCTGCCTCCTGAGTGCTGGGATTAAAGACATTCACCACCACGTCTGGCAAAAACACTATTTCTTAATATGACTATGTCTATTTCTTCATATAAAAGAAATGCTCAAAACTAGATTTGCAACTCAGTAAAGTGCTTACCCAGCAAACATGGGATTTTTGTCCCCAGGAAGCACACATAAACAGCCATTATGACCTTTAAGCAACACTTAAGTAATCCATAATTCCATCCCTCAGGAGCTCGAGGCACGAGGATCCGAAGTTCTCAGTCACCCGCTGTTATAATGAGTTTAAAGCTAGCCTAAAATACATGAGACCCTGTGGGGTCGGAGGGAAGAAGGGAGAGAAAGGAAGAAGAGAGGGAGATTCCCGGCCTCCATTTTCCACATGCCAGGGTTCCAGGAGGACATCCCACCTGCTCAGCCCTCACTCTTTTGTGCTTGGAGCTTTTCTGACAAAGCCATCTCCGCAGCCACATGAGAACTGAGAGCTGGAGATGAAGAAAACAGCAACACAAGACAGGGTTTCTCTGGGTAGTCTTGGTTGTCCTAGAACTCGCTTTGTAGACCAGGCTGGGCTCGAACTCATAGCAATCCACCTGCATCTGCCTCCCGAGTGCTGGGGTTAAAGGCATGCGCTACCACTGACTGCTTCCTGTTTTGCTTTTTGACCAAAATGCTGTGTAGCCTTAATCCCAATACACTAGAGACAGAAACCTGAAGATCTCGGAGTTCAAGTCCAGCCTGACACAAAGCAAGCTCTAAATAGAGAAAAACTTCGATCCAGGGGTGGTGGAGCACATCTTTAATCCCATCAGTTGGGAAGCACATGCCTTGGATCCTAATACTTAGAACAAAGAGACAGGCACATAGGATTAGGAAGGATTTAAGTTTAAAAGCTACTCACAAAAGGCATGCTGAAATTCAAAGTGACTTGTCCTTTGAGGTCTCAAAATATATACACTTAAAGGTTTGTTTAGTTCCAAAACATCAAAATAATTTCTTTTCTTTTCTTCTTTTTTTTTTTAGTTTTTCAAGACAGGGTTTCTTTGTGTAACCCTGGCTGTCCTGGACTCACTTTGTAGACCAGGCTGGACTTGAAGAGATCGCCTGACTCTGCCTCCCAAGTGCTGGGATTAAAGGCGTGTGCCACCACGCCCGGCAATAATTTCTTTTTTATCTCAATTGAAAGATAATACTTTTTATATTGTCAAAAAACAAAATTTGCTCCAGGAAATATATTACCTGCCCCCCCCAAAAAAAGTAGTGTCCCAGAGTTAGGATTAGGGCAGTATTAGGATTTTCTTTCCAGGAGATTTTAAAGCATCCATCTAAGGAATCCAGGAATAACTGGACAACTGAAACCTCAGAAGAAAACAGATTAGACACCAAAGAAGACAAGTAGCCCAGACAATCCAGCCTCACAGACTTCCCTAAAGCTGTTTTCTCAAAAGTCTACAACCAGAACTCAAAATCGCTAAGATTGTTCAGCTCCACAGACTGTTCCAGCCAGAGCTTCAGTAAAGCCCTGAAGTTCAGCTTCTGTCTACAAACTTCTTAGGACATTTAAATACCAGAGCACAAAAAGACTGAACATCAAATGATTCTATTAACATGCCTAACCATTTTCCCATTCTTATTTGGGCCCCAAACAGGTTTACTATGTCCCAAATCAGCAGGAAGTCATTTTAAGAGAGCGATGTCCCATCTCCGGAAGGTGGGGTGGGTGATTTTCCCCCTTTTGATCATTTGATGGGTTATAGATAATCTTGTTATTTAGGGGGAGAGATTACAAGCTGTTAAATGGTATTGTTAAATAGATTTTGGAGGTTAGACCCAAGGATTTTTCTCTTTTTCTTTTCAGTATCCTTCTTTCTCTCCTGTGTAGGGGTAAAAAGAATTGAGAAAAAATGGGTTATAGACATAATATAGGAATGATAATGAAAAAAGGACAGATGATTGAATATGCTCTTATACCTTTGTATATTGATACAAAATTAAGATTATATTTGGCTAAATCAGTATTGATCATTGTATATTGATGCAAAATTAAGGTTAACTCTTTTTAAGGTATTGTACCTAGGTAACGCTTAAAAAAGAAATGTGAAGTTTTGGCCTTTTTGTTAGCAACTGATATAAACTGTTTAGGATAATTAAGAAATGCAGACTAATGGTCATTCAAGTATGTCATTTTGTTAGGTACTAGGGCAGTCTATCACAGTTATTTTCTAAGTTAATCAGAAATCAAGTTGCTAAGAGACAAGAAACATTTGCTTATCCAAAAGTAAGGAGATAGATAGGTGGTCTTCAAAAACTTCAAGAACTCTGCAGAATATGTCATTCAAAGATGTTTTCTTCCTTTTTTATGAGACAGAGTTTCTCTATGTATCCATGACTGTCTTGGACTCACTTTGTAGACCAGGCTGGCCTTGAACTCACAGAGATCCACCTGCCTCTGCCTCTCGAGTGCTGGGATTAAAGGCATGCACCACCACGCCCAGCTCAAAGATGTTTTCTTAAGATTTTTTTTTTTTATATTGAGACATGTCAGCTCCTGACAGCACCCCCTATTCTACTAAAGTGGAAGATGAGCATGGAAGAATCTCTAATTGGAGATGGTTGAATTAGTGGCAAGTCTGTCACTTGACAAGAAAAATCCCTTGCTTCAACTGTAGACAGAATGCTGTCCACAGGACAAAACTTGGAAGCAGGTAAGTCAACAGCCTAGCTCTGCCAAGACAGGGTAGGCAAGTCCTTCATAATTCCTGCTTTACAATCAATGTCTGTCAGAGAAACAGGGACAAATGGCTGAAGATTGGTGCTGTAATGTATGGAGAGAAATTGAGAATTGTCCAGGCAACCACTAGTATGCCATTTCTTAGTTTTGGAAGCTGCAGGCCCTGCACTTCCTATATAATCAGATATATGTATCCCTCTCAGGTCTCTGATGTGGTTGAAGACTAGATAGCTAGAGTCTCATAGTTAAATTTTGAGTTGTTTAGGAATTAAGAGGGTGTTCTGGATCTAAGATGTTTTTAAAATTGTGATGCAATTTAGGATGGAAGCTGAGTTGGATATAGAACTTTAAATTCATGGAGATGGCTGGATAGTAGAATGTTAAAGTCAGGTGCCAAATATGTATGGACTGGACATTGGGATTGTATGCTAAGCCCTATAACTCTCACAATTGTGGCCTAATTACGTCTGTTGTTTTGTATTGTATTTGTTGTTACAAGAGAAACAGCCATTTGTTAGACTGAAAGGGGGTGCTGTTGGGGTGAAAAAGATATACCTTAAACTTAAAAAAAAGGAAGTGGATGGGGGGGGTTAAGGGGGAAGAGGGTGGGAGGAACCTGAGGGGGGTGTAGGGAGGGGATTGCAATTGAGATGTAACTTGAAGAAATAATAAAATTTTTAAAATATGCTGTGTAGCTCAGACTGGTCTCAAACTCACCATCCTCCTGTTTCAGCCTCCCAAGTCCTGGGATTACAGGCACGTGCTACCACAACCAGATTTAATTCCAAAATATTCTCATCATCCAAAAAGAAATCCCACACCTGTTAGCAGGCACTCGACATTAATCCCTTCCCCAAACCCCTGTCAATCATAAATCTCAGCGAGTTTGTCTAACTAGTTATATGATAGAAATAAACCCATATCGTATATGTCATATATTCATGACTGGCTTGTTTTGCTTAGTGCAGTGTTCTCAAGGTTCATCCATATTATAGTGTGTATTAGAACTTTATTCTTTGGTGGCGCACCCCTTTAGTCCCAGTACTTAGGAGGCAGAGGCAGGCAGATCTCTGTGAGTTCGAGGCCAGCCTGGTCTACAAAGCGAGTCCAGAACAGCCAGAGATACACAGAGAAACCCTGTCTCGAAAAACCAAAAGCCAAATAAATAAATAAATAAATGCTCCATTATTTTTTTAAAGTTGTATTGAAAATTTATAATTGTTATTGTCTTCATTTGTGGGGAAGGCATGTGCCACAGAGCATATGTGGAAATCAGAGGACAATTTGCAGGAGTTGGATCTCTCCCTCCATCATGTGAGTCTTGGAGATTGAAATCAAGTCATCATCCTTGGTAGCAGGTGCCTTTATCCTCTGAGCCATCTCACCAGCCCACCGTTCCTTTTTGAAATGAAGTAATAACTCACTGTGTGGACGTGCCATCTTTTGCTCATTCGCTAATGGACTTGGGATGGTAGGCACTTGGATTGTTCAGATCTTTAGACTGTAATTAATAAAATTGTTATAAAGGTTCACATGCTACTTCTAAAAAGATTTATTTTAATTTTTTTTATTTGTGTGTGTGTGTCTGTGCATGTGCCCACATGGGATAAGTATACAGAAAGCTGTTGGAGGGCAGAGAATCCTCAGAGACACAGTTACAGAATGTTTCGAGCTGTCTGACCCGGATGCTGGGAACCAAATTTCTCTGGTAGAGCAGCAAACACTGAATCACCTCTGCATTCCCAAGGCAACTTTTCATTGTCCTAGGCACCTAGGCATGAAATGTTGTTCTCAACAATAGCTCAATATTTATGGTTTTGGTTTTTTTAAATTTTTTATTTTTAGACAAGGACTTGCAATGTTTCTATGTCTGGCCTCAAACTTGTGTGATCCTCCTGCCTCTGCTCTGGAGTGCTGGGATTACAGGTGTGTGCCACCATGCACGTTGAATGAATCCTGACAGGGCAAAAACAGTGCAGCAGCTCCTCCATTTTGTACTCTTGGTGAGGCCATTTTAGGCTTGACTGGAATTTGATCTTCTTGGTGAGAAGCCCCATGGAAAACCACCCAGTTCTATTCTAGGAACCAAGATCAAGACACCTTGGCTAACTTAGCTTCTGTGAAACCACCTGCTTGTGTGGAACCCCTTCCCCACAGCTTCCAATCCAGAGGCTAGGATGTGTTTTTTGCTTCAAAACTCCCTTGCTCTGGACAATGGTGGCCAACTTACCTGGGTTCCAAATACTTGAGGGCAGCACCAACTGGCTGTAATAAAGACTTTCAGTTGGCTGTAAATTGTATCTTAGTGGTCATCTCTGGTAGGCTCCCTGCAACAGAAGTGCCTAGACATTTTAAATTTTGATAAAATCTTTCCTTCAGATATTTGATTTTGACATCATATCTAAGAAACCATTGACTAATTTAAGGCTCTGAAAGTTTTTGTCTATGGTTTTTTTTTTAAAGAGTTTCTTGGTTTTATTTCTTACATTTGGAACTTTGGTGTGTTTTGAGTTAACTTTTGGAGATGATGAGCCCAAACCCATTCTTTTTCATATAAACATTTGAGTGCCCCAGTGCCATTTGTTGGGAAGACAAACAAACAAAAAAAATTACTTCATTGAATGGTTTGACACTATGACCATAGACTTTAGATTTACTCCCTGACTCTTAATGTCTCTATCTATCTATCTATCTATCTATCTATCTATCTATCTATCTATCTCCCCCCCCTCCCCAGAGACAGGGTTTCTCTTTGTAGCCTTATCCTCACTTGTAGACCAGGCTACTGGCCTTGAACTCACTGAGCTCACAGAGATCTACTGGCCTCTGCCTCTCAGTGCTGCTGGGATTAAAGGCATGTGCCACCACAACTGGCAATTACAGACTGCTGTGAACTGTCATGTGGGTGCTGGGATTTGAACCTGGGTCCTTTGGAAGAGCAGCCAATGCTCTTAACCGCTGAGCCATCTCTCCAGCCCCTACTCCAGCTATGTCTGTGTCCATCTTGGTGCCAGAACTACACTGGCTTGATTCCCACATTGTTTGGGGAATGGGCGGTGTGAACTCTCCGACTTTGTCTTTTTTTGTATGAGATTGCAGCTGGGGCTGGAGAAGTTGCTCAGTGGTTAAGAGCACACTGACTTCTCTTCCAGAGGACCTGAGTTCAATTCCCAACACCCACATGGAAGCTCACAACTGTGTGTAACTACAGTTCCAGGGGATCTGAGACCCTCACTTAGACATATATTCAGGCAAGAACAAGAAACAGAAAATTTTAATTTAAACACTTATATTTATTAATACTTAGCAAACACCTAAAAAAAAAACAACTATATCCTAAGCCAGGTGTGGTGACACATGCCTTTAATCCCAGCACTCGGGAGGCAGAGGCAGGCAGATCTTTGTGAGTTCGAGGCCAGCCTGGTCTACAAAGTGAGTCCAGGACACTCAGGACTATTATACAGAGAAATTCTGTCTCAAAAAAACAAAAACCAACCAACCAACCAAAAACAAAAACAATAACAACTATATCCTATAACCTAATACCTAAAACCTCATACTTATAAACACTTGATAACTAAGAGCACCTAACCAACCCTATTTTAATTTTCTTTTCTTTCATTTTTTTTTGGTTTTTTGAGACAGGGTTTCTCTATCGTAGTTCCGTGCAGGGTAACTTGATTTTGGCAATCTGGCCGTCACAACAATCCCAGCAGGCAATCCTTTCAAGCTTAGCTTCTGTTGGGCCTAACTTTGCCAGTTCGTGTGGCCAGTTTATTTCAACCAATAGATTGTGACCCAATTAAAACATCAGTCTGTTTTAACCGCTAACTTGAGGTCGGCTTCCTCCATCAGCTGAGATTCATTTCTATAGTCTCCTCAGCCTGTGAATTCTCCACGGCCTAGAGTTCCTCTGAACTCTGTCCGCCTTTTCTGCCAGCCTTATTAGATTGACTTGTGACAAAAGGTCTCTCTCTGGCTGACTTGCAGTGAAAAGTCTCTATCTTGGACTCTGTCTCTCAGCTAATGACCAATGTGGTCTCAATGCTGACGAATGGCATACCTTGCTGTACACTTCTCCAGTGTGCGCTGTCTTCTCAGTCCATGAGGGCAAGAGGAAGAGAGCGCCTGGTGGAGCTCTCCGGTTTATATATAGCATCATCTTGTGATCCTTGGCGGCCCACAAGATCTCTCCTGATATCCATCCATCATCTGCGACTGGAGCAGTTTCTTAGCCACACCCCTTCAACAAGGCCTTTCATGTTTCTTACAGGACTATGGCCTCAACTGGGCTCTGCCCATCTGGGCCCCTAGTCCAAGGGATGCCAAGCTCCTCCTTCACGTGCTGCCAGATGTCAGACTGAACTGCTTACTAATTCACTAAAGAAGGACTAAAGAGAGCTAACTCCCACCACAAAAACATTAATGCACATAAAAATAAATAAATCTTAAAAAACAAAAACAAAAAACCCTGAAGATTACAGCTAACGCTAGTGTGGTGACACATACCTTTAATCCCAGTACTCAAGAGACAAAGACAGGCAGATCTCTGTGAGTTTGAGGTCAGCTGGTCTATATACATACAGTAAATTCCAAGGCTACATAGTGAGACCCTGTCTCCAAACAAACAAAAAACAAAAAAACCCTGGAGAATACCAGCCTTAACATAACCTTTTTCTTTTCATTCAATGAATGTGTAATTGTTTCTTACATTATTCCTTCCACTGTTCTGTATTAAAATATTTGCGCTAGATGTGCATTGCAATTAAATGACTACAACGAATTAATAACTGCAAACGCAGCAGAGAAATGTGGCGCTCTCTGTACTGTATTGTGGTTTGTTACTGTTTTAAGCATAAAAACTTAAAAGCGTCGTTTGAAGCTACGTTATCAGGGTCCAAAATCTGGTCGTGTCATTCCCTAACGGAATGATCTGGAGCCAGTAACAGCTTTGCCAGTTTCTAAGCAGTAGGGCGAGGTAATAACGTTAGCTTCACCGGACTGTTGTGAGACTGGGATCCCCATTGGTGATCCCTTCCACAACTTGTTTAAAAAGGACTGATTGCCTGCCGAACACTGTTTTGTGTACTCTGGTCTCCTAGGTCAAGTCCAGCAGAAAGCGAGTTGGTGAAAGTCTGAGGCACACCCTTCTGGCCCATGCAGCCGAATTCTGTTCTCTCCTGTCCCTAGAGTCCTGTTTCTGGACCAAGGCAGTTACGTGGCTCATCTGGCCCAAAGCAAGTTCCCGGCAAGAATCTGGGGTGGAGCTCTCTAGATGGGAGCAGGAAGGGCTTTCTGAGCTCCGAGCGCCCTCTAGTGTCCGTCTATGGTAACGCTGGCAAACACAAAACCTTCCCAAAGATCCACATTCCTGGCAGAATTTCTTCCCCCAGTTAGTTTAGTGCTACTGAGAGCTACTAAAATGCCTTAATCATATATTAAGAGATTAGGAAACTGGGCTAAAGGTATTGCAAAGTTGATTAGAGTACTTGCTTAGCAGGCACGAAGACCTGAGTTCGGTCCCCAGCACTGCACAAATTGCGTGCCTATAATCTCAGCACCGGGTAATAGACCTAGGAACATCAGAAGTTCAGGGCATCTTTGACTATGAGCTTGAGAGGAGTCTGGGATACATGAAACAATGTCTCAAAATAGCAGGAGGAGGTGGGAGGAGGAAGGAGGAGAGGGGCAGGAAGGGGAGGAGGGGGAGGAGGCGGAGAGGTAGTTGTTGGGAAAGCGAGTTAGAAGCAGAGGAGGAATTCCACTTAGATGGTCATAAATTCTTTGGTCTATTGTCAAGGGAACGGCAACAATGGGAGACTAAGATAGCGCTAATAAAATTCTCCTGTCTGCTTGAGAAAAAAAACTTTTTTTCTTGTTTTTGTTTTTCCAGGCTGTCCTGACTCGATTTGTAGACCCGGCTGGCCTCTAACTCACAGAGATCCGCCTGCCTCTGCCTCCAGAGTGCTGAGAATTAAAGGCGTGTGCCACCATGCCCGGCACGGGAAATTTTTTTTGAAAGTCATTTACCTTTATTTTATCTACATTGGTGTTTTGTCTGCATGTATGTCTGTGTGTCAGATCTTGGAGTTACAGACAGTTGTGAGCTACCATGTGGGTGCTGGGATTTGAACCCCGGGTCCTCTGGATCAGCAGTCAATGCCCTTAACTCCAGCCCAGGGGAAAAAAACATTAATTTGAGTAAACCCGCCAGTTTTATTTCAAAGTATAAAGTATGGAATGATTCTGAGCCTTTCTAGGTTCTTTAAATTCTTTTTTAAAAAAGATTTATTTTACATATGTGAGGGCTCTATCTGCATGTACCCCTACATGCCAGAAGAGAGCATCAGATTCCAGTATAGATGGTTGTGGGCCACCATGTGGTTGCTGGGAATTGAACTCTAGACCTCTGGAAGAGCAGACAGTGCTCTTAATCCCTGAGCCATCTCTCCAGGCCCCTTTCTAGGTTCTTAATGAAAAAAAAAAAAAAAGAAAACATCAGGGGCTGGAGAGATGGCTCAGCGGTTAAGAGCACTGGCTGTTCTTCCAAAGGACCTGGGCTCAAATCCCAGCACCCACATGACAATTCACTGCTGTCTGTAATTGCCAGGCATGGTAGCACACACCTTTAAGTGGCACACGCCTTTAATCCCAGCACGAGAGGCAGGTGGATCTCTGTGAGTTCAAGACCAACCTGGTCTACAAGAGTCCAGGACAGCCAGGGCTACACACAGGAACCCTATCTCAAAAAACCAAAAAAAAAAAAAAAAAATTAAAAAGAAAGAAAAGAAAAGAAAAGAAAACTTCAGGGATCTAAATTGATAGTTTTGACTCATTGATGAGTTCATAAACAAATTAATGAAAAAATAATGAAGAAAAAATAAACTAAAATAATGTAGTGGACTGTTAGCATTTTAAATATTGAAATATAGGGCCTGGAGGGATGAGTCAGTAGTGGCACACACCTTTAATCCCAGCACTCAGGAAGCAAAGGCAGGCAGATCTCTGAGTTTGAGGTCAGTCTCATCTACAGAGCGAGTTCCAGGACACTAGGGTTACATAGAGAAACACTGTCTTGAAAACTAAAACAAAAGACAAAACAAAAAGAAGAAGAAGAAGAAGAAGAAGAAGAAGAAGAAGAAGAAGAAGAAGAAGA
>CAJQZJ010000103.1:1494853-1577427 GCA_907164525.1 Lophiomys imhausi | reverse complement strand
AGGAAGGAAGGAAGGAAGGAAGGAAGGAAGGAAGGAAGGAAGGAAGGAAGGAAGGAAAAGAAGAAAGGAGTAAAGAAATTGTGAAATCTGGTGGGTTCCTTGTAAATCTGGCTGCTGGGAGTCAGGAGGCTGCAACTCAGGCTAATTACAGATAAGTTGGAGCCACCGTTTTGGTCTCAAAGAGAAAAAAAAAATTAAAGATTCAGAATTGCAGGACCAAAAGACAAAGAAGTCTCCGTAGCTGGTCTGGTAAGTAAAACTTCCAGTCTCTCTCTTTGACCTTGGTCAAGGTCGTTTCCTCTGGACTCACTTTTACTGCATATTCAATAGAAAAATAAAATCCACTTATGGCTCTGGAACAAAGCAATTTTAATAATAAGGCAGGTGGTGGGGGCAACGTCCAGCCCGGTGCTCCCCTCCAGACAAGAGCAGCTGTATCTGAGTGCAGCGTGGGAAGTTGAGCTGGTTGGAGGTGGGCTGCAACAGGCGGGGGGCATGGAGGAGGGTCCTACTCGCTGAGTCTGTCCCTAAAGGGGAATTGGTGGCCTCCCGCCCAAGGTCTGCACGCTCTCTTCCGTTCTCCGGCTCTTTGGCCCCTCGCCCCTCCCTCTCACATTCCCAACTCCCAAGGACAACTTGTCGCTGGCTTCAGATGCCAACCCCGCCTGAGGCTTCCTTCTGTCCCCCGACCCTGCTGCTTTCTTCTGGGCTTCTTTTGTCTGTCTGTTTATCCACTTGGCGATTTCTCTGACTAATTTGAATCCCCCCCCCTCTCTCACCCTCTTTTCTTCTTCCTCTTATCCATCTATGACTCTTCCAGCTGGCCCTGGCCTGTCCTTGGCACCTCCCGGCCATCGGCTGATCCGACGGCACCTAGGGCGGTGTAGACTCCGGGGACAGAGGCTCCGGGATGACCCACGCCGTGGCCTCGCCCCTCACCCCACCGGCGGCGCCACGGAGACGCAAGATGCTCCAGAGCCCCCCCCCCCCCTCAGCGCCACCACGGCAGACACTCACTGTTCGCGAGGCCTCAAAGGGTGGGGGCGGTGGCCCTCGGCCAGCCGACTCTCTCGGGTGGCCTCCACCTGGGTCCCCAGACACCTCAGGGTCCCCCCACCGTTTGGAGACGTTTGGAGGACGGACGGTGGCGCTGCTCCAAGAGGTAGGTGACGCGGTCCCCGACCTTGAGCTCATCCTGGGTGGGACAGCACGGAAGAGGGCCAGGAGTAGAAAGGCCCTCTGCGGCCTCGCGACCCGGGGGTGCGAGCTTCAGAGCTTCGGTCGGTCGGTCGCCGACTGAGGGTGACGAGCGTGAGCGGCCTTGCGGCCAGCAGCTTAACCTTGAGCTCCAGACCAACCTAGTTTCCTGGTGGAGACTTCAAGGATGCCCGGGGCCTCCCTACAGTTCTCTAGCTCAACAGTCCCTCTCCAATGGGGGCTCACGCGTGGGTCCAGGATCCCCTGCCTTCATCCCACCCCTCTCCTTCTACTCCTGTTCTTTCAGCTCACAAGCCTGGACTCCAATAAGATCTAAGGCGAAAGAAATGATCTGCCCTAAACAGCCTCCCTGGTGGGGATTGCTTGGTGGGGGTGGGAGGAAGGGAGGCCATTCCTTTCCCGATGATAAAAACGAAACACTTCTTTTTGGAACTGTGCGGGGCCCAGAGGGGGAGCCCCGAGGTGCGCTTTCTTAGCTGGAATGAATGGAGGAAGAATGCTGGGAGCAGGAGGGTTCCTCTTTCCGTCTTTGAGGGGCCCGGAGAAAATCTAGGTTCCTTCCCCTCCCGAATTGCGGGTTTTGATGAGACTCGGGAGGCCTTCTGCCTTGGAGAGCGCGCGGGTCTGACTGAGGGATCCAGGCAGGCCGCCATCTTATTCGGAACTCACGCCCACAGAAAAGCTGCGTGTGCCTGCGGTGTTTGCAGAGTGGGCCCACCGTCGGGGAAAGATTAAAATCTGTAGGCATGGTTTGTGGGGCCCGACACCAAGATCATCCGAGGTTTGAAAAGGCCGGAGTAGAGAGTAAGCATAGAGAGATTGTGTACCCACCCGTGGGTATTGTGGAGTCTCTGAGGAGTCATTAAGCATGCAGGAGTTAAGAATTCCCGTAGGACGACAAACTGCCCATCTCAAAGTAAACCGTGAGTAAAAGTGGAGGGTTTGTCCAAACTCGCTAAAGAGACATGAAGTCACGCGCTCCCAATTATGTTTGTGCTAACTAACAAGATTACCAGTCGGGACAGTGATATCTCTGTTCACCTTTGTCCCTCCGTTCTCCCCAAATAGGACAGTCTGCAGTGTATTTTACATATGTGCTATATGCTACATGTGGTAGTATGCCGCCCAGGTGGGGCTTTCCAAAAGAAATAGAGTCTGAGAGACCCATAATGGAGGGTTTGGGCTTAGGGGAGGGGCAAACTCCTGTTTCTGGATGTATTTTCCTTACTCCTTTGAGGAAAGAGAGCCTGGGGCTTTTCCTTCTAGAATATTCTTTCCAAATGTTCCTGGGACCCTGAGACCAATGCTCCTCTTCTGGCCCTTGGTTCCAGCTTGGGAGAGGCAGCCAGCAGAGATCAATGAAGCCTCGTCCTCAGCCAATTATATTGCTCTTGGCTCCCCACTCTCAAGGAGAGCCCAGCACTCTGCCTTAAGTTAGAACTGGCGCTCCAACACACACACACACACACACACACACACACACACACACACACACACAGTGGCAAGTACAGAAAAAATTTGAGGGTTCCCAGTCCAAGGCTCTTAGAAAGACCTGAACTCTACCATTGTATAAACCCCGAAAGACTATGGCTGTCCCTATATTCCTTCTGCCTCAGAAGGCACTGGCTTCATATAAGGGGTGTGTGGGTAGGGGAACAGAGGCTGGGAACCTAGTATCAGACTTTCCTCCTAGGAGTAAAACATTGGATTTCAAATGCTAAATTAGGGATTTTTTTTTGTAATCTATGGGGAATCTCCCTCTCTTGAATCTTCTCTTCTCTCTATCTTTCCCTTACTCCCAGATTCTGTGTGTTTCTCTCAAAATGTAGAGAAATTGAAAACTCAAGGCCTTTCCTGGTTTGGTGGAAAGGGGTGGGGAGGGAAAGGAAGAACTATGTGACCCATGTGACCCTTGCAGGAGCAACAGGGAGAGATGCCACAGGTATTGCGGTAGACCTGCCCTCCCAGACTTAGAAATTATGTGATTCTACAAGGTCCAATAGCACCCTCTTCCTCATGAGGAATAAAGATTATAGCTTCTGCAGTTTTCAGAAAATGGGAAAAGAAAAAAAAAAGTAGGTATTCAAGTAGCCAGAAGGCATCTCCAGTTTGGCCAAGCGATCCAGGCAGGCAGAGAAAGGCATCCAGAGTGAGAGCTGGGGAAAGGGGGGCAGGGGCGGGTTGAGGATTGTGAAGAGAATCTGGAAATGAGACTGGTCTGGGGGGGCTCACACCTATCCCACCTAGCTGTTCCAATGGTTCTTGGTCCCCAAACTCACTTTGATCCATAAATCATAAACATTGGAGAGTATATATATATGTATATATCTCCACACTTGTAATTTGCTTTTGTGCACAGACTCCTCCTGAGAGCAGGAAGGAAAAATAGGTCTCCTTGGCTGCCTTGCAACTTTCCACTCAATGTGGCAATGTAGAGGGGGCCAACTTGAGCTTCAGAGCATGGGGCTTTCAGGACTAGAGTCTAGGGAACTGAACAGCCGGACTGAAATCTCTCCTATCTGCTCCCCCACGCGGTCCTCTTCTTGCAACCCCACCAAGCTTTCTCTGAAAGCTTTCTTTTAATTAATTAATTCAATGATTAATTGCAGAATCATGAAATCCCATGTTGGAGGTTTCCTGATTCCTTGAACTTCAGTTTAAGACTGCCTCTCTGAATTGCTGAAGGCAGTTTGTGTCTGGAAATGAGGCCACACAGGGTTAATGACTGTGGATCTTTACTACCTCACCCCCCTTCACTGAGATTATTGTGCCAAACCAGGCCAATCATCACCTTTAAAAACATGGGTTGGTAATGTGTCTCTCCTCATCACCACGCCTAATCAAAGGGTAAAAGCACCCAGGGCCAAAAACTTGAGTCTTTGGTTTCCAGTTTTGGAATTCCAGTGTTTTCTTACTCTGGAGGGTGTCAAGCGGCTATTGTCAACTTACTTTTCTTTTTTTCCTTCTTTCCTCCCTCTCTCCAGCCACAGCTATTTGAGAGGAAAGCCTTTCTCTAGCTGGGATAATTAAGCAAAGTGCCCCCACAGCTGTCCCTGACTTGGGGCCGTCAAAGTCTCCTGTCTCCCGTCCTTCCTCTTTTGAAGCACTTCCGGACTCCTGTCTGAGACTCTTGCTGGAGAGGAGAAAGAAGGGGTTTTAGTCTGTAACGCCTAGATATCAGATGGGAAGATATCAGGTATATTTCACCTGATATGGAGCAGAAAAATAGGTCCAAGCCAGTGTGGGCTTCAGAGGGAGAGAGTCTTTTTGTAAAAAATGAAAAGCTACACCTTGACTTGTAGCCAGTGAGGTTGCTGAGGACCGTGTCCTTGGAACCTCCTTCATGGAGACAGAAGTCAAGGGCTATATACTTCACTTTTAAAAGACAATTAAAAGCGGTAGGATTTCTGCTCTTACCTTTTCTTCAGCCCGATCCTTCCTTGACTCAGGGACCAGGGCTCCTGGACTCCAAGGTAAGCCAGAAGGACCATAGATCCTGGCAGCAACTTTTTCTTTCCTGGGCTTCTTTAGGATGAGTAATCTCTTTTTAATGCTTTTCTTCCTCGGCTACTGATGGGGCCAGGTATCTCTGGAGTTGGGTTACTGAAGGGAATGGACACCTCGTCTGACTTCTGGCTGCTAGCGATGGTGCATAATGGACTCACACCGGCCCAGTGCAGGCTTGTGGGGACCTCCACCACCACCCATGGCGCGCACCTTTGGGGCTTGGCATCTTCAGGCAACTTCATGTTGGGCTGAGTTGCTGCGGTGCAATTCACTGGCCTCTCTGTGATGGCAGGTGTATTGGTGCTTTCTGGAGAGGAAGGCAGCCAGAAAGAGAGGTAGCCAAGCCAGTGAGTCCCTGACTCTCAGAGCTCTAAGCCGGCCACTGCCACAGATGATGGAATCTGGAAGCCCAAGGGGGACTATCCCGGAGCCGCAGCAGCCTGGAGCTGGGAGCTAGAATTGGCATTAGGAAGTCATATTTAAGAGATGAAGGGAGACTTTAATTACGCAGGCGCTGTCCTCAAACGCTGCAAAGCCAAGGGCCTGCAGAACGGACCTCCATCCCCGCCCTTGGGGACTAGAGGAGATGCAGGCGTTTGGGGGCTCTGTCCAGACCCCACTGAGACTGGAAACTCTGATTCAGTGCCAAGCGAGACCACACCCCACACCACTCTCGTGACCCAGCAATCTTGAGAACCAGGGCTACCGCCTTGCCGGGCTCCCTCGTTTTTTTTTTTACCCACTGCGCAACGTCTGGGCGAGAGTCTCTGCACCTCAGCGCTGAGCAATGCCCTTAGCAACAATTGACTTGCTTCCCTCCGGGCCTCACGAACTCCCCGGGCCCCGCCCCGCAGAACCCCAGCTCTGGGGTTCTTCTTTCAGATGCCACCTTCCTTGCCACCATTAACAAACACTCTTGCGAAACCCTCAGCACTAGGTCTTCAGCAGAGGAACACTTCCATCCTCTGGAGCCGGCCAATTAATCAGAGAGCATTAAGGAGCCGGAGGAGCTGTAATGGGGCGGTTTGGAAGGTGGGGGCGCTGATGAGGTCGTTAACCTCTTAGTAAAGATCGGAAATGCCGGGGAGCCCCGCCGGCCGCCTCTGGGCCCTTCTCAGCATCCGGGTTTTGGTCACTTCACCTGTCGTTAGCGTTCAAGGGCTCTTCTTTTGTCCAGCGGTTCTTTCCCCCCTTCGGTCTCTTTCTCTGACGGCTCTCGAGAAACGCTTTATTTGGACCTACTTCTAGCTACCTGTCAGAGATCAAAATGACCCAGAGGCCACGCGAAGGGGCACACTGGTGGTCTAGGCTCAAGGGTCTCAAATCTAGCTCCCTAGACCTAACTAAAGTGTGGGAGCTGAAAATTCCCCTAGGCCGAAATACACCCTCAAAAGGAGGACATTTTCGGGGGAGAAATACTTGCAGAAACTCTCTGCGGACCAGTTCAAGACAAGGCAGTAACCGCAGAAGGAGGTTCGGGTCCTGGTGTGGAGAAAACCCCCACAAAACTTTGGTTACAAGCACAAAAACCGCGGACTGTGCACTCTGCATCATGAGGCAGTTGTGCAAAAATTAGTGTGTGGTAGATTGCTTTGCCTCAGTCCTAGAGTTTGCAGCACCTGTGAGAGACTGTAGGGAAGGCCAAGTGACAGTACCCACAAGATTTTGTGGTACAGAGGGCTGTCCTCTTAATTGGCTTTTCCAAGTTAGTTTCCTCCTCTGATTCAGCCTTTTGTTGGTTGTTTGTGACCAGCGAGTGGGAGGAGTCAAGGTCTTAACTTTAGTGGCACTCACTGATACTTTAAAGTTTGATAACAGGCATCCCTCCCGACCTCGTTTATGGAGTACTCACCAAATCCCACAGCTTCAGTGGGTTTTAGGACTACTCAGTTCCTAGCCCCTACCCTTTTGGATTGAGGGAAGGAGCCAGTCTCTGGGAAATGCTGGAACCAAATATGGTCAGTTTATGTAGATTTCATTTCTTTTCCTTTGGCTGGCAATTCCGTGTTTCCCAGGCCACCTTTGAAAATACTCAGGGCTTGGCATAGTGACGTACACCTTTTTACCCAGAATTTCGGAGGCAGAGGAAGATGGATCTCTGTGAGTTGGAGCCCAGAGTTCAAAGGCAGACAGAGCTACATAGTGAAAGCCTGTCTTGAAAAACAATAACAATTCCAGTGGGCCGATCTCTGAGTTTCAAGATAGCCAGGGATAGTGAGAAACTGTGTCTCACTCTGGACTCCCAGTGGAAGCTAGCCTTTCTTCCTAGGACCAAGGGGAGCTTTACTGGGGAATGTTGATCTTGGTCTGGCAGCCAAACCAATTGTCCAAGGAAGCTGGGCTTAGGCAGCCTGTTAAGGTGGTAGAATCCCTAGTGGAAGTCTTGAAAAGAGAAGGCTTTCTGGAAACTATCCCCTAGTTGACATCCTGAATTAGAAAACAAAAACAAGGATCATCAGCAGTATAATGTTCTTTTGTGTCTTTTTTCTGCTCCACGAATTCAGTTCCTCCAGGGCCCATAACCCTGCCTGGGGTTGAGACCATGAGCTGAGGTTGGAGAGCATCAAACTTTGGTATAGATATTCCTCTGGTACTGGAATTAAACTTAGAATCTATGCATGTTAGCCAAGCACTCTGCCTCAGCCTGCTCCTCAACACCTTATTATTATATTGTTTGTAAGAGATGAAGAACAGGCTACCTCTGGCAATCTTAGGGGACCTCCCCCTCCCAGCTTTTCTTTATTTTGTTTTATTTTTAAATTTTTTATGTGCATGTGTGTGTATGAGAGAGTGTCAGATCTTGGTGTTACAGACAGTTGTGAGCTGTCATGTGGGTGCTGGGACTTGAACCTGGGTCTTCCGGAAGAGCAATCAGAGCTCTTAACCGCTGAGCCATCTCTCCAGCCCCCCCCCCCCAAGCTTTTCTTAATGTCTTCCTATGTTGTGGTTTATTTCAATCCCATCAGAGTGTATCTCTTCTCCTCTAGCTAGTAAAATTCTCCTGGCCCCCTACCCCACCTAGGTGACTCAGACCACCTAGATTCCCCTAGAAGAAAAGTCAGGCCTTCTTAGGGCCTTGAGAATAAATAACTTTTCCCCTCACCCCAACATTATGTTCAAACAAATGATGGGTCGTGGAAATCACCTGCTTTATTGTACCTTCTCCCTCCACAGGCATGTGGCTAATCCATGCCCTCCCTGGCTGGTCTCCATTGTCTGTACATTTCAAACAAGCATGACTTGGAGCAGGTAAGGCCCTGACCCATTGTTAGTTGCCCCCCTCTCAGCTGCCAAACCAGCAGTTCTGGTCTGTGGGGAGAAACCAGTGGCTAGCTAGCTAATAGTATTCAAACCCCTGCCTGAAAATGAAAAGAAAAAAATAAACAATTTTCTGCTTGGGACAGCTTAAACTGAATAATCATGACTGTGACAACTTGACCTAGATGTTTTTAATCAGAGCAGAAGAAATATATGCCCATTTGTTCCCTACTTTACTAATTAAACAAAGCTAATTGGTGTTTTTTAGGAACTTCCGACTGAGGGTCAGAAGCCTCTAGTCATCTTTCACCCCTCCTTGCCCCACCCCTCCCCCAAAGGAGTGGCCCCCACCGTGGAGTTGGCCTCATTCTGACAGACAATGGGAGGGGGTGCTCCAGACCTCTGGCTCCGCTTTTGTGCCAGAACTTAGGCCTGGAAAGGACAGGCTGTGATTGGCCAGAAGTTCTTGCCCAACAGGGTTGTCCCCTTTCACACATCCCTAGACTTGTTTCTAGGAGCCAAGACCTCTTGCTGATTGCCAAGTCAGCACTGTCAAATGGGTGGATTGGGGCTCCCACTGAAGGCCCGGAATTCAGCTCAGTGCTGGGCACGGGGGAGGAGCTCAGCAAATGTTCCTCCAATGTGGAACAAAAGCCCCACCAGGCAAAAGTCTTCACCTATTTGGAGGGTTTCCTGGGCAGGTGCAAGCCCTGGTTCTTTCTCAATCATTTTCTTGCATGCTCTGTTTCACCTCAGCTGTGCCCCCTTCCCCCCCCTTTTCCTATCCACTTTCTATGGCGGGACCCTGCTCACCTCAGCAAAGGGCTCACCTAGAAGGCCTTATGCCACCACTCTCCAGACCTCCCACTCCCCGTGCATGAGATCCAGATACTTCAGTCTGCAGAGAGTTTGAACCTGAAATGAGCCAGATAATTGCCCCAATTCGCTGTTCCTTATTGAGGAGATAGTTTACAGGCTACAAGGTTCAAAGGGCCTCACTTTTATGGACACTGCTGTAAGTCAAAAGAATACATCACACACACACACACACACACACACACACACACACACACACACACACGGGGGGGGGGGGCCTCACGCCCTCCAACCTAGGCTGGTTCTCTGAGAACAAAGGAGACTTCCTCTCCCTCCTCCTCTCTTTCTCTTCCTTGCTATTAATATTTACTAAATGTTCCCTGTGTTGTAGGCATCATGCCTAATTCTAGGCACACAGTACATTAATTATTATTACAACCTTAAGATCTGAGACATCCATGTTTTTGCAGATGTATAAAAAGGATATTTTTCAGTCAGGAAGTGGGGAGGTGAGAGAGAAAAAGAAAGAAAGAGATAGCTTGGTAAATCCTAACGTTTCGGGATATAACAGGATGGAAATTAAACTGAGGATAGGAAGAGCTTAAAGTTTTGAAATACAGAGTGTTTTACTAGAAAGGTAGATGATAGTTTCCCCTGCCCTGAAACGAACAAAGAAGTGAGGCAATTAACTGACTAATTCCAAGACCCAAATGCTTTCCCTTGAAATGGGCGGATAATGAGGCCCACAGTATGTTCGCAGTGGAATTCGCCTGATGTCGCTCCATTTCCCCCCTAACTTTTGCGAATCCATTGGGCAATCACAGTGAGACGCACAGACGCCAAACGCTGCACGTGGATGCGCGCGCACTCACGCACTCACACATAGGAATGCTGACACACACAGACCCGACTTTATTCTGCCTCCAGAGTCTTTTATGACTCAGCCTTGGGGGTGAAAATAGGGATTGGAGAGAAATAATGTGCCCGAGGCCGGGTGGGGCGCAGCTGCTCCAGATGTGCGCTGGGTAATTAGGCGTCCGTGAGCGCTGCCGCCGGGCTGGGAAACGCGCGTCCCCTAGGACCAGAGACCCTGGCAGGCACTATGCCACAGTCCGTCCCATAGTTGACTCTTGCTTTCTGCTGCCCGGTGCAGGGTCTCCCTCACTCCTCTCTGCCCTTCCCGCTTTGCTGGGATTCTCTGGTCTCTCTGCCTTAGAAGAATAGTTTTGGCAGATGGTTACAGGAAAATGGCGCTTCTGTCACCCTGGAAGGAGTAAACAGGACATGATTTCTCCTGTGCCACATTTCTCAGGTCCGGAAAGGCTCTGAGCTCAGGCTCACAGAGCCAGAGTTCCGCATAAAGTCTCTCTTTGCTCCAACTAGAACTTAAAGCAGCGTTTACTTACTGAGTACCGGTCCGCTGACGTCCCAGCAATAGTCAGGGAGGTTACTTGATCCAGTTACCGGTTCTGGCCACGAATGCCCTCTGGCTTTGACGTGAATGCATCGCACACCTTCTCTCGGTTTCACATGGTTTTCAAACTTCACTTCCCTGTCCAGTGAGCCTTTTTCTTTTGTGTTTTTGAGGGCCTAAAACACGGGTCCAGTTTCACTCAGCTAGGAAGGTTATGAATCGGCCACTCCCTGGAAGGAGTTTGTCTTGGCTGTGACTCTCAGCTGAGCTACCCCAATCTTCACTTTCAAAGTTCTTATGGATTGCGCCAAATCTGAAGCCCAGGAAACCCCAAATTTGCAACAAAACTATCTCTAAAGGTTGTCGTTGCGGAAATGAATTATACTAAAAGAAAACCAGCACGTTTGTTGGGGTGAATGGTGGCTATTTGGAATAGAACATTCACTTTGGAGTAGAGGGCAGACTTTCCAGCCCTGCTCGGATATTCTTAATATTTTCTCAAATTCTATTTTTTTTTTCAGGCCTCGGGGACTTCGGTTTTTTTTTTTTTTTTTTTTTTTTTTTTTTTTTAGTTAGGGGAGGGAATTAAAGATGCTGCAGCGGTCTGTAGGGAAGATCAAAGGAGATTCCGCTGTGGAAGGCTCCCCAGCGTCGCGGATCTGAGTAGGGGTGGGGGCTGGGGGACTGGTGGAGCCTTCCTTAGCTATCGAATCCGTTCCCAGCCAACACTCTTTAATCTTGTTTCTTTTGCTTGGCAGAGGGCGCCAAAGGCGACGTGCTGGCGGCCAGCTCCACGCCAACCAGGCCCATAGCGTGCGTCTGCAGGAACCTGTCCCTCCACCCTGCCCTGGGCGCAGAGCTTCCGAGAGGATCTGGCTGCTCGCGGATTTAACGCCAGGGCGCCGCCTAGAGGTCGGTCGCGTCCTGGGTCTCTCTCACTAACTGACCAGAGAGCTAGTCTAAGGCACTGGGTCAGACGCACAAAACAAAACAAAATTCCAGCGTGGGTCAGGGAGCTGGCTTCTGGCACTTTTGACTCGTCAGAAACTGCCCCTCCTCTGCTTTGAAATGAACCCCAGGAAGAGAAAGGAACCAGGGATTTCAAAGAAATATTTATCCTTGTGACTCTAAGTGAAGAAAAAGAGCCTCAATATGTTGGTTTAAGGATCTTAGATTCCTTGTGTGTCTATGTCTGCACTGCTTCCTCTCGTCGGCCAAATTTCTCAGCCTCATCTTCTTCTCCTGTTCATGCTAGGAATGTACTTTAACTTCAAGAAGAAAAGGGGATATGGGAAAGTTCCCCTTGCCTCTTATAGCTTGGCTATGGGGTTTCTAAATAATTTAGGGATGAACATGATTTGGAAAGCATCTGAAGGGTGATAGGAAGAATTGGCCAAATAGCCTTTACTTACTCAGCAGCCTCCATGGTGTCCCAGCAACCGTCGGGGGGAGGTTACTTGAAGACACTAGTAGCCCTGTCCAGGGGGAGTCTGGGCTGAGCATTTATTTGAAAGCTAACTTTTGAGGTGAGGGTCACCTTGGAAGGAAACAGCTTGGCATCTGGGAAACAGGTTCTGAGGAGTCCTTTGAATCCATGCAGGCGTCTTTTTGAAACTGAGGTCAGTGGCCTGAACTCTGGAGCTGAGGGCAGGGGGAAGCACAGCAGAGCCTCTGAAAATGCATGAGAGAGTGGGCACAGGCAGATTCGCTGTGTGAAGGGTGTGGCCTCTTCTGGTTTTCCAAAGAGCCTCTTTCCTCAGTCATGGAACTACAGAGACCAGGCCAGCAGTGGGCTGGGAGCCCGCACACTGATCTTCTGCCATGGCCTTCCCTGACCTGGCAGCTCTCTATTGGAGCTGCAAAAATAATAGTTCCAAGTACCCTGAGAGCCATTGGCCCTTCTGTCCTTCTTCCTCTGTCCTCTATGTCTTCTAGGGAAATGCCAATAGAAACTGTGACAGGCGAGGCTGCCAACACAGTAGTTTCAATAGAAATGGAAGGTGATGGAGACTGAAACAAGACAGCACATAGTGGGGTACACATGAGCAGAACTAGAGGGGTCTCCCCATGTCATTTCAGGAAATAAATATCTTATAGATATAAAATACTTCCTGTCCCAGACGTTCTTCCCTCTTGGTGCCAGGAAGTTCCCACGGGGCAAACCCCCACACTGATGCTGACCCCTGGACAATCTTGGGCCGAATGGAGTGGCCAATTCAGCCTTTCAGTTTTGTTTTTTTTTTTTTTAATGATGGGAAACAGCTTGGTATTTTCTGAGTCCATTTTTGAAAATCTTTTTCTTTTTCAGTCTCCAGCAGATGGGACTTTGGCAGCATTTCCTGGAGGGAGGAATGAGTTGGCTAGGTCTGGGCTGCACCTGTGTGCCTGCCTGTGGGGTGGGGTGCCTCTCCTAGGCCGGCAGTTCAGCTTCAGCCCAGTACCTGAGCTGAGCCAGAGGTAATCTCTGCCTTTCAAGTGTATTTTAGACCTGAAGCTTTGGTGTTTGGTGATGAACAATCAGTCTCAATCGTGGTGCATGGAACCCCTTTGCTGTCCCCCTAAACAACCAAATGAGTAGATAAAGAGGGTAAGAAGCCACTACCATGGCTCCCAGTTCTCTGAAATCCCCGGAGAGATGTGATTTTTTTTTCTTAATTTTCCTGCAGTGCCCTGATGGAGTAAAACCGGATTCTACGAAATTTTGAAGAAGAAGAAAAAGGCAAGCTGTCCATAGCAGAAAGAGCAGTAGCAAGGCGACATCCACTTAGCAGTTGTTTTGATTTGGTTCTAAAGCATTTAAAAGAGTGGAAAGGAAGCAGGAAGCGAGTGGTAAAGCTCTCAGAGAGACCAGACTGTCTAAACTGTCACTTTTGCTCTCTGTGCGGGACGAGGAGGTCCCCGAGGGTTTCTTCTTTGGAGCCCCTCACTGCTCAGCCCCCTTCAGGCCTTGAGAGTTTTCCAAACCTTATCCCCTGTCTCATTCTAAGGAGTACCTGGCAATAAACGGGCGGGGCAAGACAAAGGTCTGGAAGCCGGGGAGAGAGAGAGGAAAACCCCAAAGCCCCCTCACCTTCAAGCACACAGCCCAGGGAGTGACACGGAGCTGGGCTTGTAAGAGGAGTGCAGGGCTCTCAGCTCTGCCTGGGCAGGTTGCTAGGAGCTCGCATCCAGAGTCCTAGGCTGTGCTCTGGCCTCCAGGGGCCCAGGTTAGGCACCGGCTGCCGATCCTGAACACGGAGCTAGGGAGAAGGGCATCATTGGAACATGGGAGACTCCTCTCCACGCGGACAGAGTCTGTGCAAGCTCCTTCGCCTCGCCTCGTAAATTGTTTCCTTTCCCTTTTATCCGCCCCTGGCCGCGTTTCTTTTCAGGACAAGAGGGGATATAAACTGTTTGAAGTTCATCAGCACGGTGAAGTTTTATTGTATTTCCGGTCCCCGATATTTACTCCCTGGAGGGGAAGCCGGCAGCCAGCCAGATTCCCTCCTTACCTCCAACTTCCACGCCCCGACACGTGGCCACGCGGACACTCGCCTTCGGACGCAGTGAGGGAGGGAGCCAGGTCCGACAGACTCTCCCTCACCGGCTCAGGTAAGTCCCCCGAAAGGCCTCTGATAGTTGTGGCACCTACTTAGGGACCTGCTGCCCAGAGCAGCTGTGAGGACGTGACAGCAAAGTATGAAGATGTAGGGATGGAGGAGAGCGGGAGGAGAGAAGATGTGAACTAGAGGATAAGGAGGAAGCCCAAGTCAGGTCCTCAACACGTCCATTTCTCTGTAAATGGGTAAACGAGCCAGCGGAGCGTCCTACCTGGGGCGGTTCAGGATCCTAGTATATTTCAAACCAGCCTGCTGTCCCCTTCCAGCCCTACTGTCTGTGCCCTAGAATTCATGATACTTTCTAACCCTGGCTTTCTCCATCACTTTGTTTCTCAGTTCTGCTTGGTTCCACTCTCCTGTCTACTCCCCTGTCTCAAGGCTGGGCCTGGTGTAGAGTTGGAAGGTTTGACCTCTCAGAGCTGCCTGGGAGTCTGGGTAATCCTGGAGCCCAGGGACTGGCCAGATGGTGAGTGTATGCGAACCTTCCTAGCAGTTTCAAGCTAAGAATCCTTTTCATCTGCGGAGGCCGCCAGCCTGCGTGCTGTGTTGAAAGGCCAAGCAGGTATTGGACAGAGGCCCTCGAAAGGAAAGTCTTAGAGCTGGGCTCTGGGCTTCTTTGGTCAGTGTTCTTGAAAGGGTTCCTGGAATCCTGGGATCAGTTCTTCAAATTCCTTGTTTACTTGCAGTGGGGGCTCTGTTAGGGAAAAGTAGAAGAAAACAAACAAAAGTAGAGAGAATAAGTACTTTGGCCATATTGGCCGGCAGGAGGGCCACAGGAGCCCGCCCCAGTGAGCTCTTGACTTGAAGCTTGAACTGGGACTGCTGAGTGAATTAGGTAGTTTCATGTTGTTGGGCCTGGCTTTCTGAACACAACGACATCAAACCACCTGATTCACGGGCAGTTACTGCTTCTCGCTTAGCTGGAGGGGTTCGGCAGGGTCCTTCAGGACTGCTGTGTTGCCCTTGCAAAATAGTAAACAAGTTTGATGTCCCTCATCTGGAAAGAGCAAAAATGTTCCCTCGAGAAGAAACCTGGGGAGTTCTCCGATGTCTGGCTTCTGGGGGGCGGGGCAGAGCGATTGGAGAAAAAGATGGGAGTAGGAGTGTGTCTCACCTCCCAAGCAGTTCAAGCGAGGCTGAGTTCTTTAGCTGCGAAGCAGTCAGGGCTTCAAGGTTTTGGGTTACAGGCTCCCTTCTGCAGTCAGAACTTCCCTGAAAGGTTTCTGCCCAGATTTGGCTTCTAATAGGGCTACCCAGGGTCCTCTGAGTCTTTGTAATCTTTGGATGAAGGGGGCTCTACCTCAGCAAAAGTTTGAAGTTCCTCTAAGGGTGGGTCCCAATCCCAAAGAGAAATGTCAGGACCGTTCACGGGTCTCAGCCTTCAGGCCCTCAGGGTTCCTCCTCGGGCCCCCTAGTGGGACAGGACTTCCAGAAGTGGGGGTGGGAGGGTCCTTCCTTTCCCAAATTCTAGTAGGCCCTTTACCCACTTGCTGAGCTGGCCTGTAGGTCCCCAGGGCCACCTTCTGGGAGAAGAACCTAACTAGGAGTAGAATCTAAGCTTCTAAGTTATTCAGTACAGTCTGGTGTAATGGTGGAATGGACAGGGTAAGGCAGTTTTGTCCTCTCTGACCCCAGCCCTTTAAGGCTGCTGCTGGCTCTGTGCCCAGGAAAGAAGTTCCTAGGAGTCCTGATGGGAAGGAGAACTTGCCAACGCATAGGCCAACTTTTGTTCCTAAACTTGTTCCCTGCTTGAGGCAGAGGAAATGTGCAAAGGGGCCCAGGAAAGAGGCCCTGACCGGATGGGACTTCGGCGCCAGGCTGATTTAGATGATGGGGGGGGGGGTGTTTGAACAAGAGGCCTCTGCAAAGGCAGAGGGCACAGGGAGACCTCTGGCAGATCAGAGGATAGTCTTGCTTCAACTCACTGTCCTGATAAGGAAGGACCTTAAACTCTGTCCTTTAACATTTTCCCATCTTCCCCTGTGGGCTAAAGGGGGTCTGGAATGTTCCTGCTGCCTTACCTTGCTTCTCCTCAGACCTCTTAGAAACTCATCCAGGCACTAGGAGCCTGATTATATTCCATTCTTCACTTCCCCACCCTGGCCACCTCCTCCCAGGAAAAGTGCTGTTAAAAAAAAAAAGGAAAAGAAAAGAAAGAAAGAAAAATAAAAAAGGAGGATGTTAGAGAGAAAGGAGAAAATAAAGTCTTTGGAAAGCAGAGAGTTTTACAACAGTCAACGGTTTTATGGAAGCAATTGTGTAATAGCCTTCTACCTGCTCAGAACCCTTCAGAACTCTTTCCGCTCCGCCTGCCAGCCACCCCGTTTGGCCTCCTTAATGCCTCCCCCCCAAAGGATTCAGCCACCTCCCACTGTCTTGGATATCCATGATGGCTGAGAGTTGGTAAGAAGATTCCTCAGGTCCAATGGGGCCACCGACCTCTGACATCCTACGAGGGATGTCAGAAGATTTTGTTATTTTCCAATTAAGAATCCTCCCTGGTGCTGTTGGAAGCCTCCAGGTTTGAGGCCAGCATACAGATTGGTGTCACAGGTTTGGAGATTGTTGGGCAAAGGATGTGGGTTCTGGGATCTTGTTTTCCCCTCCAGTGTCTAATGGAACAAGTATCTTCAAACCTTACTGTATCCCAGAGTTGGTCTGGAGTCTAATCCTGGGGGTCAGAAGACTTTAACAGTTGAGACTTTAACAGTTTTGTGGTATGCAGCAGTGTTTTGGCATGACCTTCACAGTTACCTGAGAACTGTCAGCACTCAGTTTGTCTACTTTTCCTCCACACTTGTGTAAGACACAAGTAATAATATTTCCACCCCTATGCCCATCATTACCATGAAATAAATATCACACACTGCATGCTGTCCCTGCCGGTTGGGGCAAGATACGCAGTAAAGGATTTCATGGTTGGATAACAAAAGTCACCAAATTTCATGATCTCTGCTGGGTCAGTTGGAGGTATTTTCTTCACCTTCCAGCAAAATGTTCCTGTAGGGCACTGTAATTGAATCCAGCTTTAAATCACATATATTTATTTGAGATGGAATATAAATTTTGTTTGAGTACTAAGTTAAGAGGCAAGATTCCAATTGAGGCTTCTGCATCAGTTAATATTTTATAGTCAAAATTTAGACATAAATATCCAGGTTTTTGTCTTCTCCCACAGGTGTGTTGATTTTTTTTTTAATGTGCACACAAGCTTTGGGGACATATTTTTCAAAAGGAACAGAATCACCATCAATCTACATTATTCACAGAGATTATATATGTAATCACATATGCACAATTAGATCTTAAATGCCTGTGTCCAGGTACATCTAGTATTACAGTTGGGAAGATTATTATATGTACTATAAAGTATGGAATAGAGCATATTTGAACACTAGGGTTTTTTTAAACAGAAATATTGGTTTGAAACAGATATGTAGGACAAACATCTGCTCAAATTCAGCATGCATCAACTTCAGCTCTAGTTTGTTAATTAAAAACAAGCTATTTTCTGTTTTCTCACTGTTTTTCTTTTATTTTTTCTCTTGTTCTCCCTTTTCAACCCCTAGATTTTCTCTTCTTACTGACAGATCCCCTCTCCCCTCCAAAGACTCTCCCAGAGAGCAGGCACTTACCGGCTAGTTGTGGTCAGCACCAGCCTCCTTTTCTTGGCTGCCCTGGGCACCAGTGTGACCAGTGGCTTTGCCTTCCTGATTTTTTCCTTGCTGCCAGCCACTGGCCCCAGTGGTGTTCAGCCAAGGCTCCAGTGTAAGAAATGACAAGAGGTTGCAGAGAATATGGGATTTTCTGTCTGTTTAGAATTCAGGTCAGTAGCTTTGCTCCCCAGACAAAATGACCCCACTGTAGCGTTACTTTCATTAAGTATCTTTAGACTCTGGGCCACAGTTCTGTGTGCTCTGGTCTGGCATGATGGGTGCCATTGCCTAGGAAGGAAAGAAGATTTGAGGGGCTCATGGGTTCACAGAGCATCCCAACAAGAGGGCACCCACCACAATAACCATTGTGTCATTCGCCTCTCTCTGTTAAAGTTGTTGAGCTCCAGTTTGAGGCGGCAATTCCTTCTGGGTGAGACTCCTTACTTGCTGCTCCTGCAGCATCTTCACCTGGAGGTGGGTACCGTAGGGTATAGACTCCAGGGATGAGAGGGGAAAAGTTCATTCTCTTCCCTCTATAATCACCTCTTTAGAGAACACAGGCCTCCCAAATCTGTCTCTTCTACATTGTTCTTACCCCCAGCATCTTGAGCAAACACCAAAACTGTTTCTGACTCAGAAGAGAGGCCTGAATCTCCTCTTCACTGGAGTGATTCCACCAGGGACTAAGGACCACTCCTAGGCAGTTAGAACTCACAAATACGAATTTAAATGGATTATCTCACTCTTGTCAGGAGTCCAAAGGTTCTTCCTCTGACTCTTTTTTCTAAACCTAAGTGGGCCTCTTGACTTCCCTCCAGCAAAGCTCAGGAGAGAAATAGAAACCAGGAGGGCAGCAGGCAGAGCCCAGAGCCTGCACAGCTTGGGTCTTAAAAAAAACCTTGCTCTATGACTTTTCCATAAATAAAAATGCCCCAGCCCACAGTTCACATGTCCTTTTGGGCCCTAATTTATATACTACAAGAAAAATCATATACCCACCTCAACATGCTTCATAACGTTATTTATGGTGGAGGAGGGGATTTTTTTCCTGAAGACTATATTTATTACAGATAAAACTGATGGCAGATTCCGTACGTCTAGCCAAGCAGGAACAGGTGTTGTGCCCTGTGATTCATTCGCTCCAGACCCAGCTTCTCGCTGGCAGGTTCGGGAAGCTCCCTTGACTTTTCCAAGCATGCAACCGTTACTTAGAAGAATTTGCCTCGGATTTTTGTTTCCCCATTCGGATACTATGGAAAAAAAAAAAAAACAGATCTTCACGCTGTTTTGTTCCGGATCTGCTGGGCTGTCGCTCTTCAAGAGCGTGGGTGGAAATGAAGGGGCCGGCTGGGCGCCCGCATTGATCTTTAAAAAATCATTTTGAAATCGCCATAATGTGAAGAAATATGGCGCTTCGCCCTCGTATTTCACTCGTAATGACACGAGATGGCTTCATTTGGAAAGACAGGCGGGCAGGAGTGTGTGTGAGTGTGTGTGTGTGTGTGTGTGTGTGTGTGTGTGTGTGTGTGTGTGTGTGTCGGGGGTGTGTGTCGGGGGGTGTGTGTGCGCGCGCGGAAGTGACCCACAGCCTTCCACTGGGCAAAGGGGTAGTGGCCAGAACGACATAACCCCAAGTTAGAACGGTTCCACTTTTTCTAAAAGGAGGGGAGGGAAAGGAGGTGGTCAGGGTTCCTAGAGGAGTCTGCCTAACAACAGTTCAGAGTCAGAAAACAGCCGAGAAATCTGTCCCTACACCTAACCCGAGGAAACCGAGCCTCCCAGAGCTCCACACCAGGGGAGGCGCCTGCACCCAAGCTGTGGAAACAGGAGCTGGGAGAACCGCCAGGAAACCAGCCAGTGGCCTCGGGGGAGTCCCTGAGCAGGGCCGCAGAATAGCTGCTAATAAAATGCACTATTTAGAGGCTCCGCGAGAGGGTTGTTGGGGGGAGAGCTGCGGGGGGGGGGGGGGAAGGACTGAGCCGGGACTCCTCTGTACTTGGGCCTGCCCTGTGTCGGCATTTGGACCTTTTCCAGAGTGGTAATTCCGGCTGAGAAGAGCTGGACACTGAGTACTGAGAATTTAGCTTTCCCGTTTTGGATGGAAAGGAGGCTAGCCCAGTGTCCCTTTCCACCTCAAGAGAGCTCCTTTCATTTCTAGCATTAGCCCCTCTCATTTGGACACTTCTGTGGGTCTCAGCCCTCTCACTTCTGTGGGTCTCAGAGGTTTCGCATGAAGGACAAGAAGCGGCCGTGGACCAGCCCTTCACAGAGGCCCAAGAAATTTCAAGGAGTTAAATAAAACTGATTAGTCGCCTGAAACTCTTTACTAGACTAGTTAGTTCCAAGGCCTGGTGAGTCCCTTTGGCCTGAGGCAGGCTCTGATTTCAGGCCAGATAATGATTCTTTGGACGCTGGTCCCATTCAATTCCCCTTTCTCCTCTTTCGGCGGCTAAAGAATCAAGGGAAGAACCTAGTCTTGTAAATCTCCCCAAATTGTGTCCTGAACCCCCGCTAAAGGGGATAACTGTCCTATAAAACCCCCAACTTCTTCCCCATCCCTGTACTTCATCTCCTGGGGGTCGCTGTGCGGCTGCTGTTTAATAAACATCTCTGTCAAGGGGACAGAGGACAGGAAATGAGGGCCTGCGGGGTGGAGGTGGAGGTGTTGGGGGGGGGTGACAAGACTACCTCCTCTTTAATTACCCCGTCGGGTCTCTCCCGCTGCTCCGAGGCTGGGGCGCTCCCCCTCCCTGTGTGCTGCTCCTCCCTCCCCTCTCTCTCCAACCCGCCCGGGGAGAGGGCTCCGCAGCCCGCGTCCCTCCGGAGGCAGCCCGCTGCTCGCCTCCGCCTCTCCTCCGCCCCCTTAGCCCGGCGCTGAGAACCCCCCTTCCCGCAAAAGCAGGAGGGGCCCCGGGCGGCCCGGCAGCTCAGGCTGGGGTTACGTGGCCGCCGGAGCCCTGACGTGATAGCACATTGCATCAGCATAAAACAATCCATCCTCGATATGGAATGCGGTGAGGACGGATGACAGCGCGAGCGCGGCCCCCTCGGCCCCCGGATTGATTTATGTCGGAGCTGACGCTTTATCAGGCAGTCCGCAAAACTTTGACCAATCATTTTGCAAGGGAGCTCCGAGCCGGGCTGCTTCCACTGTACTTTGTTGGCTGAGAAGTTGAACAGGGGGGTGGGGGTGGGAGGGTGGGGGTCTGGGGCGGGGGTCGCGTCCGAAAGCCCTCCACGCCCGGGTCCGTGCGCCACCTTTTCCTGCTTGGGCGCCGCGGCGCGATCGCTTCCCTTCCCCCTGCGAGCGCGCGGATAATGTCTGAGAATGTCCATTTCTGGGACGCTTAGCAGCTATTACGTCGACTCGATCATAAGTCACGAGAGCGAGGACGCGCCTCCAGCCAAGTTTCCTTCGGGCCAGTACGCGAACCCGCGGCAGCCGGGCCACGCCGCCGCCGAGCACCTGGACTTCCCCTCGTGCAGTTTCCAGCCCAAAGCGCCAGTGTTCGGCGCCTCCTGGGCGCCGCTGAGCCCGCACGCGTCCGGGAGCCTGCCGTCCGTCTACCACCCCTACCTGCAGCCCCAGGGTGCGCCAGCGGCGGCCGAGAGCAGGTACCTCCGCACCTGGCTAGAGCCCGCGCCCCGCGCCGAGGCCGCCCCGGGGCAGGGCCAAGCGGCGGTGAAGGCGGAGCCGCTGCTGGGCGCGCCGCCGGGGGAGCTGCTCAAACAGAGCACGCCCGAGTACAGTTTGGAAACTTCGGCAGGCCGGGAGGCTGTCTTGTCTAATCAAAGAGCCGGCTACGGGGACAATAAAATTTGCGAAGGAAGCGAGGACAAAGAGAGGCCGGATCAAAGTAAGTTATAAAAAAAAAAGTAAGCCCCCCCCCCACCCCAGGCTGCAGGTCAGGCCCGAGGGTGGGTGGGAAGAGGCCATAAAGCGGACAATGTGAAAGGGCAGCGCGCCGGGGTCCTCAGGGTTAGAGGGGGTGGAGGGAAGAGGAAGAAAGGGACCGGGAAAGGAAGAAGCTGGGTGCCTAGGAGGGGGGGGGGACACTGAGGTCGCCCCCACTCCTTCTAATGGAGCAGGGACTGAGACTCAGGGGCCAAGTCTCTCTAGTCATTCTTCCTCCTCTCTTCCCAAGGTTCGGGCTAGAAACTGGGAAAGGGACCTGCACAGTCCATTGAGGAACTGGAGGGGGCCGGCTGATGGCCAGCGTGGCCGAGAGGCCGCGCGGGCACGGGCTGGAGCGCACCCGGCAGAGCCGCCTGCGCCACGCGCAGACAGTCCCCGCCGGCCGAGGGGAAGGGGGAGGGGGCTCATTAGGATTTTATTTGCGACGCAACAGCTTGGCAGAGGGTTGTTCCTAGCAGATCTCGTGCAGTAGCCGCGTCGGGTCGGCAGCCGGCGCCGGGAGGGGCGGGGGAAGCCCAGGATGCGGTGACGGAACCCCCTCTCCGGTGCACCGGCCCCTCCCCGGGAGTCTTCCCTCCGGGGTCCCACTACCCCGCCTTTCTAGGGTATCCTCGCCAGGGTGGCCGTTTCTCCTTCTGCGGTTCCCTCTATCTACTCTCCGCGAAGCTCCAGAGCACTAGCCTGGATAATCGGCCTCTGGAGATTCTAGGAATCCCTTGCTAAAGTTAGGGCCCACCTCTAGAACGGAGAAGACACCCGAAGGGGTCGGGGGAGGAGGGGAGGGGTACTGCGCAGGGGCGGAGAACTCGATCCTTGGTTGAGAGTTTCTTATCGCCTCCCACTCCTAAAAGTGCCCTTGCTAAAACCCCCAAGTGGAAAGCGCTGCTGGCAGACTGGGGAGGACTCTTACTTTTGTTGTTTTTAAGGATGGGAAAGACAAACTCTTAAGTCCCAAACAAAAGCGGGTAGACTGACAGGTCAAGTCCTCATCACCTCTCACTCCTTTGGGCAAGTAGTTCAGTCCTTGCTTGCCCTATCGGATTTCCTACCAACTGAGAGGCCAATGGCTCCTCTGGGGGGAGCTGATATCCTGGAACACAGCTCTTTCCAAACCTCCAGGAAACACCCAAACAGACCCCCCACCCCAAGGCCCCAAACTCGGCCAGGGAAGCCCATATTGCAAGGCGGCCATTTGGCTAGGATCAATTATTAACAGTTTTTCACCCCTCTTTCATATTTAATGTGGCTGCGGGTCCCATCCCAGGCAATTACATTAAGGAAATAGCGCTGCAAATTGGTAAGACACGCTACTTAAATGTAGGGTGAACTGAAATTTTAAAATATACATAGATATCAAGGGCTTTTCATTTGGGGAGGGGGGCTGGTAGAGTGGATCTTATTTGTAATTGGCTACGCATTTGGGGGGGCAACTTTTCTGAGTCCTGGGGTCTAGGGAGAGATGCTGGAGAGAAAAAAAGAAAAGCCTGTATGTTATTTCCTCTTTTTTGCCCCTCTTCCACTCAATTACACTTTTCCCTGCCTCCCCATAGGGTCGATTAAAAGGGTTGGTGTGCTGTGATGGGCTTTCTGTCCTATTCTCTGATTCCCCACCTTAGAGCTGGAGCAATTTTGCTTCCCAGTTTCCCTGAACCTGTGTTACCCAAACTGTGAGCTGAGTAGCAAAAAAGAAGAGGCTATTGCCAACCATAAGTTATCTGGGAGCCCCAGGGCTCCCCTGTCCATGGGCTGCAATTGATAAATGGTTGCAATTGGGTTGCTTGCGGAGTTGGAGTGTGCTGGGTGTTCCCGGCTGTGTGATGGGGAGGGGTGTCTATGCAGACTTGCATGTCTGCTGCTTTCTGGCCTAGAACTGAAAGATTACTATCTAGGCAGGATTTACTGAGACTGGACTGGAGCTCCATCCAAGAGATCTCTTGGCTATGCCTGAACAGAACTCATTCAAGACCCAATTCTTCCTCTGTCCTCTAAAAGCTAGAGCCAAGGGGGCCTTAAGACCAGCCACCTTTAACCTGTAGTGTGGCTCAGTTATGGGGAACTCTTCTGACCCGTCCAGGCTTGTTTGGGCACAAGTAGAGAAAAGCTGAGAGCCTGGAGCAGACAAAGCCTTAGAGACACTTGGGTATTGGCTCCATCCTCTTTACAGTGCTAGTCACGGTAGCTGTCTATTTTAACTCCTGGCCCATTCAGGGATGTTTTCTGGGATCTTGGAGGTCTGGGTGTCTTTCTCCAATGCAAAATGGGGAGTAGAGATCTGAGTGCACCCTCTTGGTTTGGGGCCCTTCACTCCCTTCCATCCTTTGATTCTATTGCTACTTCTCTTTCAGCCAACCCCTCTGCCAACTGGCTGCATGCCCGCTCTTCCCGGAAGAAACGCTGTCCCTACACCAAATACCAGACACTGGAGCTAGAGAAGGAGTTTCTGTTCAATATGTACCTCACCCGGGACCGCAGGCACGAAGTGGCCAGACTCCTCAATCTGAGTGAGAGACAAGTCAAAATCTGGTTTCAGAACCGGCGCATGAAAATGAAGAAAATGAATAAGGAGCAAGGCAAGGAGTAAAGATAACACCCGCCCTTCCCCACCTCACTCTTATTATTTATGTGATAGCAAAGCCACTGCTGTCCCGGGTTGTATCCAAGTGAGTGGGGAAGGGCTCCTCCTCTTTAAAGTCCATCCGCACCTCACCTGGAGCCTGTCTCCTCTCCTTTGCCTGTCCCCCTTCTCTCTCTCTCTCTCTCTCTCTCTCTCTCTCTCTCTCTCTCCACCCCCAAGGCTAGGAGGAAGTTTTGTTAAGTTAGAAGCTAGCTGTACTTGGCTCCTAGAAAAGTGATGGGCCTCAAGGAAAGAGAACCCTAGTCAAGCTCCTAGCATCCCTGCTATTTTTTTTTCCTGGAAAACCTCAGCCCCTCTCTTCCAATCTGCCTGTTTCCTCCCTGCACCTATCCAGATGTCACCCGGAACAGTTTAACTGCACACGGGCCAACAGATGCCACAGACATGAAGTTTGGAGGCCACACTAATAGCTGAGGAAGGAACTTACACCTCACACACAGACTTTGTTCACCAGACCCCAGCAGGGCAGCCCTCAAATCAGATTCATTTGGGTTCTGCCCCTGGTCCAGACACACACTGGGAAGACGTCTAGAGATGTCCTGACTGTAGCCCACAGTCTCAACATCCCCATACTTATCCTTATGGAATTGCCATAAGGATACCCCAGTTCTGAAGAGGCCTGTGGGCAGAGAAGGCCAGCCCAGTCCCCAAGCTGTTGTGAATTAGAGAGGACAAACAAAAGTAGGGAGTGGTTTTTATGAAGGTACCTTTAGTGGAGTCCCCTTGTATATTTTCCTGCAGGAAGTGTTTAATTCTGCATGTTTTCTTCTCCTTCCAACTAAAGAAGGTCAAATTGTGGGTCATAGAGCCTTGACAATGTCATTCCCCATTCATACAGAGCCCTTGACAGAATGTAGCTTTTCTTGCTGACCTCGGTCTTGCATTCTTCTCCATTCTCTTACCTCCCCCCACCCCAGTTCTAAAATCAACTCTCCTTTCTGCCAAATCCATCTTGCACTAGCAAGTCTAGTCTCCCCTTGTAGAAAAAAAGTCCCTTCAACCCCACCATAGAGAAGATCAGGTTAGGAGAGTCTGAGGATGTATTGTGAGTCAATTCCCCAGCTCCCGTCCAGAGTAGGCAGTAGGACAGGAGGAGCAAGCAGGGCTAGTGGGTCTCCTGCCATTTCACTAGCTTCCTGGCCCATGAAGAAGACAGCCCCTTGGCATCCAGCCGGAGGACCAGAGGAAGATTCTCCCAAAGCTCAGGGTGGGGACTTCACCTCCTGCAGAACACACTACTGCCTCCACCCCGCTGCTGATGCACGTGCAAACAGTCCCGTGTGCAAAGGAAAGAGGCAAAACTCACCCGCCTCCCCATAAGGCAGGGGCTCACCCTCTGCTTATCTCCTTCCCCAGCGTTTCAGTCCCTTCCACCCGGTGGACTCTTGCTCCTGCTTCTCTTGACCCCGCAAAGATGCCATTCCAGTAGAACTTTGACTTTTATTTTATTATTCTTTTTCTTTATCAGTGGCTGTGGTGAAATTGTGCTTGTGTTTTGTGATTTCTCTGGCAATGATTTTCAGTTGTTGCTTATAAGGGAGGGTCGAGGGTGGGAGTGGGGAGGGCAAGGGACCTAGAGCTCTAACTGTTTGTTTTTGGAAGAAAAAGAAAAAGAACAAAAAATATATATATCACTCTAGAAAACAAACCTTGCCTGAGTTTTATTCTGTGTTGCTTCTGTTCTGGTCATTAAGTGAGGAGCTCAGTTGCTAAAAGCATGGCTTCAAACAAAGACAAGTTAGGGTCCACAGCCACAGGCATTCTCCTTGGATCTTCCAGAGCCATATTATATACCTGCTCTGGTGGGGCTGATACCTGGTAGGCACCCAAGTCCCAAGAACACTGCTTAAACTGAGCAAGACCCTTTCAATAGAACCAGGAGAGTGGAGGAGGAAAGAGAAACTCCGTGGTTTGGAGACAGGGTCCAACTCCCCAGGAGCCATGAAGTCTTCACTCAGACAAAGTTCTTCTGGAGACTTCCCCTACGAATTCAGGGAAGGAGAGGCTGGCTTGAAGCTCCAGGAGCACCTCTCAGCTAGTCACTTCAAAAACAGCCCGCATGGAGGAAGTCTGCTCTGGCCCGGAGGACAGTGGTTGGATGTAGGTGGAGACCCAGAGGTGGGAGAGAGCTTGGGTGGCTCAAATGGTTGAACCGCAGGATTCCTGGTGGACGTCTACGCCCCGTACCCGCCCCCCTACACACACACACACCTGGGGTCAGACTCAAAGGACCGCAGCCTTGGTCTGGGGCTTGCTGAGTCTGGAGGGCTGAGACCAGAGCGACCAGAGCGCGGGGCAGTTCTCAAAAGAAAGCCATGGAGTGTGGAACACAAACGTTTTCGGGAGAGAGGAATAATTCCTTTCCAAAAGGAGCCCCAGAGCTGCACTTGGTTTCAAGGGGCATCTTTCCTCTCCTCTCACACTGCGATGTCCCCCGCAAGAGCCTGTCGCGAAGTCGTGGAGAGCCCGCTTTTCTAATTCAGCCGCGAGGGATCTGGCTGCTGCCGGCCTGCGGCTCCGCCGCTGGCCTCGGACGAGCTTCTCCTCCGCTACACACTCCACGCTGCAGCCCGGGATACTGCGGGTTGGGGTGGAGGTGGGGGACAAAGGCTAGCTGGAGTGAAAAAAAAAAGAAGAAGAAGAAGAAGAAGAAGAAGCCTGCCAAGCCGGTCCTACCCCTCTCTAACGAAAAGGCTAAGGGAGGAATCCGAGAAACAGGAGGCGGGAGACGGGGAGCCCCCGGCACCGCAGCTGGGACAGGCGGCTTGCCAGCAGGGTCACGTTAAAGACGGAAAATTAATCTGGCTTTACAGCTGGTGTAGACTGGACTGTTCCTCTGCCCTCGGCTCCCCGGGCTCTGCCGGTGGAAGAGAATGAGCCAAGGAAGCCAGTTTCTGCCAAAAGGAAACGTAAAAAGCTTAGAGACTGTGCTGCCGCTGCAGGGTAGGAGGCCAGGGAGTCTGAAGTGTCCTCAGGCAGCGGTCTGGGTCCCCAGCCCCGGGTGGCTTCTTTCAAGACAATCAAAGGCGAAGGTGCGGAGGCTTGGAAGTCGGAGACGGGGAAATCAGTTGTCATAAAAGAGAGATAGAGATAGAGATAGAGATAGAGAGAGAGAGAGAGAGAGAGAGAGAGAGAGACCAAGAGAGTGCGAGGCAGAGAGAGAAGCTGGGAGAGGAATTCAATGCCGTGTGCGCAGCAATAAAAGAATATGACCGCTATAAAAGTTTATAGAGTATAAATTTCTGAAGGTTAAGAAACTAAACAGCAGCAAAGCAAACAGTGAGGGGAAACTTTCCGGAGATGAGCTACAGATGAGCCCAGGCTCCAGACATGATTGCGAGAATGGGTCGGCCTTGTTACGAGAAGCCCCCACCCTCCTCCTCACCCCTCTTGCGCCCAGGTCTGGGGCTTGGGGTCTGGGACTTGAGAATCAGAAACAGTAGGGGTGGGCATCCCCGAGGGTAAAAAGGAAAAAAGCTGGCAGTTCGGAGAAAGAAGAGTTTGTCGGCCCCAAAGCTTCAGCAATGGAAAGAAATTCTGACTCTTGTCTTTGTTCTTTACGTCCCACCTAGAACCGTCAGTCATAAACAAGAAACCTTTGCACATACGGACACACACACACACACACACACACACACACACACACACACACAGGGTCCAGCAGGGCCAGATGTCTGGGGAGCCTCTTGATCCTTCTTCAGTTCCTTTGCATCCCCCCAACCCTTTCTGTCCCTCACAAAAAGCCTAATTGTTACCCCTCGGCGGCATGTGAAACAATCGCTTAGGGCTTTAAAAGTGCTAGGATTTCTTCCTTGTACAAGTACAAGGCTTAGCATCTCCAACAGAAATTAGGGACGGGGCTTCTTTTCCTTTTAGCTTATCTGAGCTATTTCACGAACCATTTCCTAATTCCAAGTCTTTTCTCTCATCTGCTTTCATTTTTCTCTCCTATTTCTAGTAATAATGAAAGTTTAATCGTTTGTCTCCTCCTCTGCTGATTCTCAGAGAACCTGGCAGATCAGATGTAAGGACGTCTTTTTTGCAGGGTGGCCACTAGATGGCACCCTTGCTCCATATGAAAATTTCCGGTGCTGTGGCTGCGGGCTCCCGAGGCTTCACACAGCACCTTGTTCAGCCCTGTATCTAGGAAACGAGAGCTACCAAAAGTCATGAATAATTTGCACATAATAAAAATGTAGGGTTTGTTATGGCCCTTTCCCCTGTTGTATGTATTTCAATTATAGTAAAGTTCCTCTCTCTCCTCCAATGGTTCATTTTCTGAGTTTCTCACACTAAGAAAGCTGGTTCCCAGTTGCTGTGTTTGGTGGGGATGAGAAGTGCGTGGAAACCGGGGATATATTAATAATAAATACATAGAAATAATGGACCCAAATTAAGGAGGAGAATTGATTTGGAAAAGTGAGATTTCCCTGCAGTGAAGGTCAGAGGAATAAGGAGGTGCAGGTCAGTGGGTCAGGTGAGAGGGGGGAGCCCTTTGGTCTTTTGAAGAGGAAGCTACCCCAGAAGGGCTGCCCACACCTGCTGGAGAGGGAATCAGACGTGCCGTCCCGGAGATCCCCAAATTTGGGAGGAATGGGGGACCCCAGCTTTGGTGAAGATTCAGTGGTGCCAGGACGCCGCCGACTCCACTGCCTTTGTAAGCGTCCAGGTCTGGGCTGGGCGAGTGCCTGGCCACCCAGACTCGGGGAGGGTCTCCCCAGCGAGGCGGGATGCGGGAAGGCTGAGGCATCCCCCCCCCACCGTGAGGTTCAGCCAAAAGCCTGCTCATTTTTCCGAATAGCACCAAGAGCAGGCACGGCGGTGGGGAGCGGCCTCTCGCTTTTCCGCGACCCGGCTTCCAGGTGAGAGCCGCGGCTGCCTCCTCCGGCGTGCTCAGGTCAGCCCTTGGCTGCCTTACTCTGGCCAACTGTGGGGAAGTCGGTCCTGCTGCGACATAGCGGCTGGAGGCCTGGACCGAGGCGCTTTTCCTTCTGAGGCTGTGGCTCTGGCTGCCCACAACCCCTTCGGCTGATTCCCAATCTTCAGTTTTCTCTTGGCCCAGCCCGAACCTGTCCCCAACCCGAGCCTCCAAAATGACCCTATGACCCCAGTGTAGCTTCTTCTCTTTCCGCAGGACCAGGTGTAAAGAGGCCAGCGGAGCGTCTCCTCAACTTGAGTTTCTCCAATAAATCTGCCTTCTGTTGGGTGTTTATAAATTATCTCCGCGCACTTTCTTGTTTTTTCTTATAACAGAAACATTTTCCTTCCATCAGAAATCTCTGGCACGGAGTAGGGATGATTCAGAACAAGCCATTGAATTTCTACCTCAGCAGTGAGTACTCAAATCATGACCATAAAATCCCCCGCACTTGATAAAAAGGTTCGCTTCCGTTACCTCACGACCCCCTCAGCCTTGTGGAGGGGAGGACGACAAACCATGGAGCCTGTTCACTTTCCCTCTCTCTCATTTCCCCTCTTTTTTTTTTTTGTCTCCCCTTCTATTCACTGGACTCACTTTAGAAGGCTGAGTGACACCAGTTGTACAAGTCACTTTCCCTCTCTCTCATTCCCCCTCTTTTTTTTTTTGTCTCCCCTTCTATTCACTGGACTCACTTTAGAAGACTGAGTGACACCAGTTGTACAGGTCTCTTGGAAACGTTGTAGTTTCATTTTTACAAAGACTGGGGCTCATGGGACTCCCCACCCCCCAAAAAAGAAGCATCTTAGAGAACAGAGAACGGGCAATAGATAGAATTTATTTGTAAAATTGATTCTACCTCTGTTCTAGAATATTTCTCTCCTCCTTTCTCGGTCTTTCCAGTCTTCTTTTGCCTCGGCAGGCCATTGGTCCTGCCTCTTACACTGGGCCTCCAAAGGTCTGACCAGCAGCCAGAGCCCAGCACCAGGTACACTGAGGGGGCCTAGCGCTTGGAGTGGGGGGCAGCAAGTCGATTCAGTTCCACATTCTGGGCTTGAGGCCTCAGATCTTCAGATTTTCAAGGTTCAAATAAAGGCACCCCCAAGAAGAGAAGAGGGGGGAAATGGAGACCCCCGTGGCTTTGCTTTATCTGGGTCCTTTCACCTCAAGGTTAACGCGGGTGGCCAAAGGGTAATGGGACACATAGAAATAACAGGTGCCTTTTAAACACACACCTTGCACCCTTTGCCCCTGGCGCTGAAGACAGCAGTAGTTGTCGGTGTTTATGTCTGGAAGACCTGGGGGGAAGGAATAGAGGATTGGTCCTAGAAAGCTGGATGCCAACAGGCCTTGGTTACTGGATCCCAAGGCGGGTGTGTGTGTGTGTGTGTGTGTGTGTGCGTGCGTGTGTGTGTGTGTGTGTGTGTGTGTGTGTGTGTGTGTACATGGCTGTGGAGCAGCCACATGAGATACCATCCTTTTTAAAGCATCAGACTCTTCTCCCCTAGTCTTCCCTCTAAAGTGACCATTAGGCCAGAGCACCTCCAGAAGATTTCCCCTGTCTTTCCCTTATACCCCCCTGGACCACTAGCAGGTAAAGCCTGTGCAAACTGCAGAATTGGCAGCCGCCGGCAGAACTCTGTTCTGCTTTAGTACTGCCCACTGACCAGAAAGTTTCCACTCCCTCTCTCAGGCCCCCTCAGACTCCCATTCCGCAGAAACTCTTTGAGTGTTTGCTTAATGAGGGAAACTTAGGTGCGTGACCTGGGCCCTGGGCGGGGGACAAGATCTCTGGGGTTGGTTTGGGGTGGCGGTCTCCAAAGAGGGTGTGGGGGCAGGTGTGTCTGTAAGGGTGAAGGAACTGAAAAATCTCAGGAAAGTCGCCCGATTGCGCAGGGAAAAAAAAAAATCAGCAACAACCCACAGTCGGTCTCATTTCATCTTGGCCACCCCCACCGTGCTTCAGTCAGGCGGCGGGGGCGATCGAAGCTGCAGTTTTATAGCTGTAGAGGAAAGAACTCGTAAAATGCTAACAGCTTTTATGCGCTGCGGCATAAACAACAACAGACTCTGGCTTTTTTTTGTTTTATATTTTTTGTAAAAGATTTTACAGTTTTTTTTGGGGGGGGGGGCTGGTTACCCAGCCAATTCCCTCCACGCGATAGTTAAACCTTTATCAATAATAAGGAAATTGATCATTAAAGCTTTAAATATGACTACCTCGTTTGTTTGAAAATATGTTTAGGAGGAGGAAGCTCTATGATTTGATAACTTGTATTAAAATACCAATTACATTTATAGGACCTTTTAAAACTCGGCGCAATTAAAGCGTGTTCTTTTACATTTTTCCGAAGCGACCCTGACATTTAGAAAGGCTCCAATTGCCTCGTTAAAATCGCGAAATTAACAGCGCGCCGACGACGCCAGGCGCGCTGCGTTGTGGATGTGTGTGTGTGTGTGTGTGTGTGTGTGTGTGTGTGCGCGCGCGCGCGCGCGCGCGCGGTGGTGTTTTTCCGTGAGACTCCCCCACATCAGTCTTTGGGGGTGGTCTGCGAAGGTATTTGATTTGTCGCGAGGCAAGAGATATCTCATTAATGTAGGTAGTTAAACAGATTTAATCCGCATTCGTTCTCTCCCCCCTCCCTCTCCCCCCTCTCCCCCCCCCCCGGGTGTTTTTTTTTCTCTCCCTTCCCCTCCTTTTTTCCCTGCCCTCTCCTCACTCCCTGGCGCTCTCTCGCTCTAGCTCTCTCTCGCGCTCGCTCTCTCTCGCTCTCACCCTCGCTCTGCGCTCCGTCCGGGAGGAGTACCCAGAAGCCAATAGGATGCGGGGTCTCTAATGGATGCAAATGATGGTGAAAAGACGGGGCAAAATATGAAACAACTCATTTGGAGGGAAGTAAATCACCGAAAACTGTTTATGAACTGGCATCCCTTCTTCGAAATGTAAAGCGAGGACCTCTTTAAGCGGCGGTATATTTTTGTTTGGGGGGTGGGGGGTGGGGGGAGGGCGAGCGAGCCGCGGCTGCCGTGCAGACTTAGAGACTTTTGCAAGCTTCGCTCTTCTATTCCTGGAAATCACAAAAAGTGTGGCGGCTTCGAGATCTTCTTGGTCTTTTCTTTCTTTCCCTTCCTTCCTTCTTTCTTTTTTTTCTCCCTCCTCCTCCCTTTTCCTCTCCTTTCCTGGCTAGGGTGACTAGGAGCCGGCGAATCCGCGTTTTTTTTTTCTCTCTCTCTCTCCCTCCCTTTCCCCCTCCCCACCCCCTCCCCAACAGCCCCCAACTACAGCCGGCGCCGCCGCCGCCGCCTTGAAATTCAATAAAATGAGCTCTTATTTCGTCAACTCACTGTTCTCCAAATACAAAACCGGGGAGTCCCTGCGCCCCAATTATTATGACTGCGGCTTCGCCCAGGACCTGGGCGGCCGACCCACCGTGGTCTACGGCCCCAGCGGCGGCGGCGGCTTCCAGCATCCGTCGCAGATCCAGGAGTTCTACCACGGGCCCTCGTCGCTGTCCACGGCTCCCTACCAGCAGAACCCGTGCGCCGTGGCGTGCCACGGGGACCCCGGCAACTTCTACGGCTACGATCCCCTGCAGCGCCAGAGCTTGTTCGGGGCGCAGGATCCAGACCTGGTGCAGTACGCGGACTGCAAGCTCGCGGCGGCCAGCGGCCTGGGCGAGGAGGCCGAGGGGTCTGAGCAGAGCCCGTCGCCCACGCAGCTCTTTCCCTGGATGCGACCTCAAGGTGAGCTCCCGTCGGGCGGGCCTGCCAGGGTGGGAAGGGGCCAGGAGGGCCCCAGGCCAGGCCGGCCCGGGAACGAGGGGGTTGGGCAGGCCTGAAACCTCTTCTGCTACAGGAGGACTTGTGGGCTCCGTTCCAATCACCTACCTCTTCTCCCTTCCTTCCCACTTTCTTCTCTCCCCCCCCTTTTCTTTTTACTTCCTTTGAAGGGGGGGAGGTCGCTGAGCGAATTTCCAGAGTCCATAAACTCCTCACCCCCTTTACTTTTCTTCTTCTCCCCCCTTTTCCCCTTTTACTGTTTTATGGGGGCCGTGGAGAAAGAGTGGTGGGAGGTGGAGGCGCTCAACGTTTGCACTTCTCAATTGCTTTATAGTTTAATTACCCTGAAAAACTTTTCTTCTGGGGCAGAGGCTCTGGGGGCTTTTCAAGGTGGGTTCCTGCTCCCCACCCTGGCTTTTCATTCTTATTCTCCCCTCCATATCCTTCCCCTTAAACTTTATGGCACTTTTAATATCTTTGAGCCTCCCCCCCATTCTAGTGCTAGTTACGAGAGAGGAAGGGGCTCACCCTTTATGGCCCCCGCAGATTCAGGGCTGTCTGGTGTCCCCACCCCCCAGTTCCCTCCCTGCTGACTGCTGCCTCCCTGCGCCCCCCGCCGCCGCCCCCGCCTAAGGGTCTCCTGCCCTTATTTTCCCGCTCTCCTAGGCCGGCTCACGAAATCTTCCAACCCTCTCTCTGTCTCTGCCCCCTCCCCCGCCCTCCCCTCCGCCTCGCCCTTTCCCCCCTTCCCAGCAGCCGCCGGACGCAGGCGAGGCCGCCAGACCTACAGCCGCTACCAGACTCTGGAGCTGGAGAAGGAGTTCCTATTTAACCCCTATCTGACTCGCAAGCGGAGGATCGAGGTATCGCACGCGCTGGGACTGACGGAGAGACAGGTCAAAATCTGGTTCCAGAACCGGAGGATGAAGTGGAAAAAGGAGAACAACAAAGATAAGTTCCCCAGCAGTAAGTGCGAGCAGGAGGAGCTGGAGAAGGAGAAGCTGGAGCGGGCGCCGGAGAGCGCCGCCGAGCAGGGCGACGCGCAGAAGGGCGACAAGAAGTAGGCTCCCGGCTCGGCTCGGACTGCCTGGGGCCGGGGCTTGCCCGCACGCATGTCAGCCGGTCCCTCCCGCGGCCACGCCGCCGCCGCCGCCGCCCGCCCCCCGCCTCCGAGAGCTCCGGCCCTGCGAGCGCCAGCGGAGCCAGGAGCCGGGCCTCCCACCGCAGCGTCCCCCGCCGCGCCAGTCCCCGCTAGTGGTAGTATCTCGTAATAGCTTCTGTGTGTGAGCTACCGTGGATCTCCTTTCCCTTCTCTTGGGGGTCGGGGGCAAAAGGAAAAAGGAAAAAAAGGAAAGAATTTTAAGCAAGGACTCCCTCCCTCGTCCTGCGAGGGTGATCGACTGTGGCCTGGCAGGGTCCCCTCGCCCCCTCCCCGTGTAAAAAAAAAAGCCTCTTTGTGCAATGGTCTTTTTCCTTTGAACGCGCTTCTTTGTAATGATCGAGGTACCGATTTCTGCTGAGTTCTCCCAACAACATGAAACTGCCTATTCACGCCGTAATTCTTTCTGTCTCCCTCTCACTTTCTCTCTCTCTCTCTCTCTCTCTCTCCCTCTCTCCCCCCCCCCCACCCCACCCCCCCGCGTCCCCATCTTTCCTTGCAACCCCTCTCCCCTTTGCTGCTCTCCCTAGCTCGCTGGCTTTCTCTCTGGCTTCTCTCTTTCCCTCCTGTCCCCCCCCACACACCCACCCTTTGGTTTGACAATTTTGTCTTAAGTGTTTCTCAAGAGAGATTACTTTAGTTAGCATGCGCACTGTGAGCAATTGTTAAAAGTGTTCTTAGGTTTACTGTGAAGAGAATGTATCCTGTATCCGTGAATTGCTTTATGGGGGGGGGAGGGAGGGCTAATTATATATTTTGTGGTTCCTCTCGATACTTTGTTCTGTTGTCCGCGCCTGAAAAGGGCGGAAGAGTTACAATAAAGTTTACAAGCGAGAACCCGGGACCGGCCCCTGCAGGGCAGGCGCTCCTCCTTGGCTCCCAGGCAAAGCCTTGCAGGGCTGTGGGGGGAGCTGGCCAGCGGGCTCCAGGGCTGGCCGGGGCTAGGTCGCGGAGAGGAGGGGAGGGGGCTGGAAGCAGGTGGCGCGAGTTCCTGGGCCCAGGGCCTGGGGTGGGGGAGGGAGGGAGGCGGCCGCGCGTGATTGGAGGAGAGAGGGTCCAGGGAGGGGAGACAAGAGCAACCCCCTCCCCTTGCGATCCGAGGCTGCAGGGGCCCGGAGACTCCAGCGCCCAGGCCGCTCTGGAGGAGAGATGTGTCCAGGCTGGTGGCTAGTAGCGTCCCCTGGCACTTCTCTCTTTGTTTCCGTGCGTGTCCAGGAGTGGTGTGTGTGTGTGTGTGTGTGTGTGTGTGTGTGTGTGTGTGTGTGTGTGTGAAAAAAGACGGAGTTGAAGGGTTGCTGAGTTTGTGATGCCTTTTTTCTTGGTTGGAGAATCAGGGGCAGAGAGAGGAGGTTTCTTTCTACCTCCTCTGTCTGGGACGCGGCCACTCTCTGCTCTCCCAGTTTCTAGGCCGCGGCATGGCCGCAGCCTTCCTTCCTTCCTTCGTAGCCTCTGCTTCGCTGGCGGCCACGCTCCACTGAGTGAGGCATCCGCCTTCCGGAACCGGGAAAGCAGCGAGCCTGACCCAAGCCGCCCTACTCCCTTCCTTTTTCTCCCCACCCCCATTCCGTTCTTTTTATTTTTTGTATATCTTTTTTATTGGCAACCCCCCTGTTTTTTGTTTTTCTTTAGTCACCAGAAATCTCAGCGTCCAGCGCCGGTGTGGGTTGGATTCCTGCCTTAGGGAATCTCTTGAGCCACACTTAGTCACTGCGACTGGGGCACTGAGGCAACCGGGAGGCCAGGCTCGCCTCGTCTCTCCTCTTGGGAGAACAGCAGCACCCCGATGAATTAGCCAGAATTAATAAATATTCGGCCAGTACCCACCCACCAAGTTGCACACATTCAGTCCCTGCGTCCGTCTCTTGCTCTGTAACCGGCTGGGGGAAATGGGTGTGGGGGGGTGACAACACGGATCGCTCAGAGGTTATTTATTTTCTCTTCCATTCAATTCCTCCCGCCCCCCCCATCTCGCCTGCAAGCTGCCTCCAGCCCGCGGGGGTCGACAGCGGCCCTTGAGCCCCCAGTCCCAGTCCTCAGAGCCCGGCCTTCCCATTCATTATTGATCATATTTTATAAATCCAACGCCACACAATTTTTCCCCATTACTGGGAGCCTCCGGGAGGCTCATTGGCCGAGGGGGTGTCACGTGGGCCGGGGTCACGTGGTCCGAAGAGGAAAAAGGGGGTCCTTTTTGGTGTAAATCTGGACTCTAATTCTGTAATATATCAAGGAATCTCGTAAAACCGACACTAAAACGTCCCTGACTACAAATCATTCGGCCAAATTATGAGTTCATTGTATTATGCGAATGCTTTATTTTCTAAATATCCAGCCGCAAGTTCGGTTTTCGCTCCAGGAGCCTTCCCCGAACAAACTTCTTGCGCCTTTGCTTCCAACCCCCAGCGCCCGGGCTATGGAGCAGGTCCGGGCGCCGCGTTCTCCGCCTCGGTGCCGGGCCTGTACTCCGGCGGGGGGGGCATGGCAGGCCAGAGCGCGGCCGGCGTCTACGCGACCGGCTACGGGCTCGAACCGAGTTCTTTCAACATGCACTGCGCGCCCTTTGAGCAGAACCTCTCCGGGGTGTGTCCGGGCGACCCCGCCAAGGCGGCTGGCGCCAAGGAGCAGAGAGACTCGGACTTGGCGGCCGAGAGTAACTTCCGGATCTACCCCTGGATGCGAAGCTCAGGTAACGCCGCCGCGCACTGAGCGGGTCCCGAGCCGCCACGTCCGGGCCACAGTCCCCAGGAAGGCCCGCTTCCCCGCAGGGCACCTTTCCCTGTGTCCGGGGTACTCCCCCGGCTGCAGAACGGCCATTACCGCGCCGTTTAGGTCTGGGCTGGGACCCCGCGCACCGCCCCCACTCCCCACCCCCAGTTTTGCTCGGTGCTCTCTGGTCCTGGCGGATCTCTTTTGGCCGACGCCACTGCGCTTAAAGCCCCCAGCCCGCCCCCACCCCTTCCTCCGGGCCTTTTAGCTTTAAATATTTATCAGCAGCGCCGGCACGGGCTGGAGACGAAGCCGTTTGTCTTGCCTAGGAAGGCTGGGGTTTGCAGAGAATAGCCATTAGGGTCTCCTCTCTCCCCCCTTCCCTGCCTAAGAGCAGAGTTCTGGGAGTTCTGGGTGTTCCCCCCCCCAGCTTGGATAAGATATGGAGGAGGGGGCCGTGGCGCTAAGCAGTTCTCCCCTCCCCCTTCCTTTCCAGCCAACCCTGCTCCCCCATTATTCCCATCAGGACAATTAGAGGTGGGCTCTAGAGGCTGGAGGAGGGGGTACAGGAGGGATGAGGACCCAGCCAGAGACAGAGCCAGAGAGAGGTGAAGGGAGTTAGTCTGAGACCCAGAGTGAAGAGTCTACTGACCCCTCCTGTGCCTGGTGGACTTAGAAGGACGGACTAGAAAGGAAGCAAAGGCCTCATGGGAGCATAGCTTTTTTCAGGTGTCTTTCCTAGGGCTCCTTGGGCCCCTGGAGAACAGCTAAATTTGGAGGTATCACTCCAAAAGGAAAGATGTATCTTCTCTTTGGGGAGGGCTAGGACTCCACGGAACCAAATCAACACTCAGGGAGTGCAAGCCACCCAGCAGCTGCTTTAGGAACTATAAGATACCAAGGCTTCTTTCCACCAGGTGTCCTTCAAAGCACCCTCACATCCTTCTTTGCATTTCCCCAAGGCAGATGGGCTTGGAAGCCAACTGCAAGGCTCAGAAGACCCAAACCAGCCAGAGACTCTCAGACTCATCAGGGTTGGGTGCCATGAGGAAATCAATTCTCAAACCATGAGTATTGCTGTTCATGGTTTCTATTATCTACCCGGTAACTGAACTGACTATCCAGTTGGTTTATCAAAGACCCTCTTTCCCCCTTTTCCCCCATCATAAATATTTCAGTTTGGCTTAGAACTGACTTGAAATTATGGCCCTTAGACCCTCCTCACTCCTATCTCCTTCTCAAGAAGGCTGAGAAGGAGCTCAAGTAGCTACCCAAAGTCTCCTCAGGGTTTTGGGCCTAAGCTGGAAGTTCTCAGATACCCTTAAGCCCACCACAGGAGTCTTCTCCTTCTTCTCTTATGTAGGCCATGGGCCTTCTTTTTTTACCTTGCAATCCTTGAGGCACAGAGATTGCTTCAGACAATTAGGTTTTCTTGGCAGGAAAGCAGACAGGTAGCCAGGCCTTGCTTGATTCTTACTGGGAAGGAGTCATCAGAAGGCAACTGCTATCAGACTAATAATTCCAAGGTCCAAGGAATTACAATTCTTGCCTCTTCCCCATTCCATGACAGGTTTGGGTGGGGACTGGACCAATGAGGCCTTTTTGTTTCTTTTCTTTTCAGATCAGGCCTGGAGTCCCACTCTAGGGATATTAATATGATTTCCAGAGCCCCATACCTCAAAGGCCATCTGAGAGGAAAAAGGTAGAATTGAAGCTCCTCCCGGCCCCAGAGAGTAACTGAGGATTAATTTGCCCCCATTCTGTGCTAGCCCCTTAGGAACAGAGCCTTCAGGAGCTAGCAGCTGAGATCTATCTGACTTTCAGAAGCTCATGGATGAGAAAACCATCCTTCATGGATAATAGGAATATCTGGTGTGGTAGGACCGGCCTGTAAACCCAGCAGCACCTGGCACTTGGGAGGCTCAATCAGGAGGGTTGTCACCAGTCTGAAGCCAGTCAGAGGCTACCTAGCCAGACCTACTTGAAAAACAAAACAACTCTCCTGAACACAAACAAACTCTCTCACACACACACACAAGAAAAGAAGAAAAGAAAACAAATGTTTGCCTTGAGAAGCTTGGAATTTTTTCTGCACACAGCAGCAAAAGGGATTAATTTGGTTCCAGCAATGTGGTCCCCCCCCCCCCAAACATCAAACCACCTAGGAAGGAGGAGGTTGGAATTCTCTTGGTATTTTTCACAGGCTGATTCATTCTCTCTCTCTCTCTCTCTCTCTCTCTCTCTCTCTCCCTCCCTCCCTCCCTCCCTCCCTCACTCCTAAATACTGTGAGTAGGGACTGACCGAAAGCGAGGCCGCCAGACCTACACGCGCTACCAGACCTTGGAGCTGGAGAAAGAATTTCACTACAATCGATACCTGACTCGGCGGCGGAGAATCGAGATAGCGCACGCCCTGTGCCTGACCGAAAGACAGATCAAGATCTGGTTTCAGAACCGGCGCATGAAGTGGAAGAAGGAGAACAAAACCTCAGGCTCGGTGGTCACTGGCCAGGACAAGGCAGAAGAGGAGGAGGAGGAGGAGGAGGAGGAGGAAGAGTGAGGGACAGTGAAAACCGAAGAGGAGGAGAGAGATGAGAGAGAGAACCCAATTCTGGGAATTGAAGGATGAAAATCAAATAAGGGGGAGCAAACTCTATTTAAATGAAACCGTTTTTTGAAAAGATGGGAGAAGGGTGAAATTTGGTTTCTCAACACTGTAAAAAATACTACCTATGGGAAAGTGTGTTGTCTGTTTTTGTACAGTATGGGAAGGACATTATCAACCTGCTCTGTGGCTTTCTGGAATGTGCCTCCCCTTTTCTATGTTGCTAGTAAGGTCTTTGTAAAATCTTGCTGTTTTGTAAGCTCTCTTTGAAACTGTCTTTGTGAACTGTGGTTCCTTGCCTACCCCATGCTTCCCAGTAGCAGCACTCAAAGGGCCTTAGGGAGCCCCAAGGATCCACTAGCGTCTGCATCCGGTGCACTTGGCTGCTGATCCTGCCTCCTACCCATGAGCCTATTTCTGTATATCTGAAGGATTGAAAATAAAACAGAATTAAAAACCAATGGATGCTGTGTTTTCTGTCTCCCTATGGCTGGGAGGGGAGTCATGGTTGGTAGTGGATGGATGTCCTAGGGCCTCTCTGCTGGCCTTTTTTGTCTGTGCTGGATTTGCTTTTATTTTCCAGTTGCCCATGCTATAGAGACTGGCAACTAATGAACCTCACTCAGTCTCTCTCTGTCACACACATATTCCCTTTACTTTCACCAAAACACACAGTTCCCTCATTTACAGACTGACAGTACACAATTGCTTATACTGTTACAGTCACAATAAACATAGACATCCATATATTCACAAATATACTTACAGGCTCTCACACGGTCCAGGCTCCATACCCAGCACATGTGCATTTACATCCACACACACTCACAAGTAAACACACATACACAGTCCCTCACGGACACATTGAGGCACACCAACGGACATTCACACACTGGATTCTAAACAGAGATTCACATTTGCTCCCAAGGAAATACATCCATGGGACCATACGCTCAGTCACACACTCCTAAAACATAACACCCACCCCCAATTTAAAAGCTTCCAGTGTCACAAATGCCTTTTCTTATCCAGGCGTTTAAATGAAACTATGAAATCGGAGCCTGATGACTGACCAGCCACAAATACAGTGATGAGATCCAAAATGGTAGGCCTCGAAAAGACAAACGAAAGGAAAGCAAAGGATAAACACCCAGGTCCACCCTACACCTAGAGCGGTCAGGGCAGAGGCCAGCAGTGCGAGCAGAGACTTCCTAGCCCTGACCAGGGCAAACTCCTTGCCAGGGTGTTCACAGCTTTCCTCTCAGTCCACAGACATTTTCCATCAGAGTGATTCCTTGACGATTTTATCTTAATTTATTTTTACTTTATGTATTAAAATCTATTTAATTCTAAATTGATATGGGCGATCCATATGAAACTTTAAAGTGGGAGAGGAAAACCAGTTCCGTGAGAGATAGCCGAGTTTACCGGGCTGGGGTGGCCGCAGCAAGCTTGGCAGCGCCTGCAACCAGGGCTTCCTCTGCGCTGTTCAGCCTGTTCTTGATTGTCGCCTGGAACCTTCTGAGGGGCACACACACGGAGAAAAAGTAAGAAGAAGAAAAAAGAATTTTTTTAAACAGGAGATTATTTCGTTCCTGCCTTTGGCCACCAGAAAGTCAACTTAAAATGCAAGGATTAAAAAAAAAAAGAAAACCTAGAAAAACAGAATTATAATTAATTCTTGCAAATCCTTAATTGCTGGATAAAAACCTAAACGATAGTGTCTTTACACCTAGATGTGGGGAGCTGACTTTTAATATTTTTTTTCGTTTATAAACCCTCGATTGTTTAAAGAACACTAACTTAAGCCAAGCCAAAAGGGTTTTTGAGAAAGGTGGTTGGTTTCCGAAAAAAAAAAAATCTGCTTAATTTGAATTTGTCAGAAAATGTCCTTAAAACCTGCCGCTTCAATTTGTAAGAAAAGGCCCTTAAAACCCACGGCTTCCCGGACACCGACCGCGACCGCCCCTGGAGAAAGCCAGGGTTTCTTCCAGAGCGGGCGGTTAGGCTGGAGAGGCCGGGCTTTGGCTTCTCCCTCCACCAGTTTCTGAGGTGCTGAGGTGGAGAGTTGGCTTGTCAACCTAGCTAGCTTGGCCCCTATCCAGGACACCTTCCCTCCCCAGGTAAAAACTAGAGTCTGTGGGCTGAGCCCCACCCACCCCCACGCCTGCAGTGCTGTGAGCCTCACCGGTGGGGGAACCCCACTGTCTCTAGGGTTAGGAATGTGGGGGGTGTAGAGGAGGAGAGAGGTTGCAAGAGCTTTTTCTTTTTTGCCACGATGCGGATAGCAGCTCTTCACGCCAGGCTGCTGCTCCTGCCTCACCTTCCTATTGCCTCAGAACTGTCCCATGTGGAAGATTTGGGGGGGGGGATTTTTTTTTTTACTATAACAGACAGGCAGAGCTCTTGAGGAAAATGTGGAGGTTCCAGAGGAAACCCCGGTTCTAGCTGAACCTTTATGGCCTCTCCACCCTGAATTCTTGCACCCCAAATCTCACCCTGTTTCAGGTTGGGGTTTCCCTAAAACTGAGAAGGGGAAGAAAGGAAGATGGCGACCGAGAAAAGCGTTGCTAGTGGAGCAGCCATGAAGAAATGCAATAAATTCCTTGTTGTTTTATGAAAATTTACAACTTTGTGATAGAAGTTTATGAGTGGTTGAATCCAGCGATTGGCCGGCGCCGGTCATGTGGCCGGGCGATCGTGAACATGAACTTTTTATCATTTCCCTGGTGGTTATAATGCAGCATTCTTTTGGACACCACACCTAGGTCGGAGCGCTGCCGTCCTTCAGGGCTCCAGCCTCTTGATATTTTTATACTTCAATATCAGCTCGATAGAGAGAGAGAGAGAGAGAGAGAGAGAGAGAGGAAGGAAGGAAGAGAGGGGGGAGAGGAGAGAAGAGTGAGCGAGAGAGGGAAGGAGGGGTGGGAATTACACAAAAGAGAGAACCAAAAATAATTTTGATTTCTAAGTTAATTTGCTTGCTGATCTGGGATTTTTAGTCATTATGAAGGGTAAATGGACAATCTGCCCAGGACTGCATCCTGAAACCATTTTTCAAAGCCAGAACTTACTCCATTTTCTATGCAAATGTCAGAAAAGCAGAAAAGCGAAACAACCTCTCTCTCAAGTCTAAGAAGGGAAACGACGGCTCTCAGGTTGGGACAATATTATCTGGAAGATGAAGAAGAAACCGAACGCTCCTTTTTCCCTCCCTCCCCACCTTTTTAATCTGGAGGGGGGAAAAACCCAAGTTCTGCAAAGGTAAGGGAGATTCTACAATTCTTATTCTTTTGCATCGTTTTTTGCAGGGGGTGGGGCTTATGTTTCTCTCCCTCCTCCCCCCCCCATCCCAAGACCGGGTTGAACCCCACCTCTGGGCGCTGCTGGGAGAGGCTTCCCAGGAAATTCTGTGGTAGAGAGGGGTGGCTGCTTCCTGGAGGGGGAGCGGCTGCAGGGAAGATGGGGGAGGAGGAACGGAAAAGGGGCCTCTGAGGCCAGTTTTATGTTGCCTTTTTAGCTGGGAGAGAGCTCCAGCGAGGGGGCTACGAAAGAGAGGGTGGGGGTGTCTGGGCTACAGCCACGCTGACCAGTTGCTCTGGTCCTTGTGGGTTTGTGCTCACCTCCCTCCATCTCTCCCTGGTCCTGGCCTCCCCTGATTGCCCCCCGGCGCGGTTCTCTTGCCCAGTGTGTGGGTAACGGCGATTTCCCGGAGGCATTGGCATGAGGGGCGGTGGCGCTGAGGGACATCCTGGTCTCTGTAGGGCCTGGAATCTCCGCAGAGGCCAGCCAAGGGCGAGGAGGCAGCTGGAGTGACATGAAAAGAACAATTCACAGAGAAATGTCCGCTATCTTCCTTCGGAGACATTTCTGAAATTAAAGGGTTGTGGGTGAAGGAACCCAAATTGAGGGAGACTCCCCAGCAAGCTACCCGAAGAACACCCAGGTCTCTTGCCACTCCTGCCAGCCTGAGGGAGCCTCGTCTGCAGGGAGAGAGTTTTGTGGTTTTAATGCGGTAGGTTAAAGTCTGTTGGTCTCTGTGATTTGCTTCTGTTGCTTATGTTTTATTGGTATAGGATGTGAGGATTTGGGTGAAGAAAATTGCATATCTGATATGGAGACATTTCAAACTTTCCTGAATATAAATGTGGTTGTGAAGAGACTTTAAGCATGTTGTTTCAGGCTTGTGCACCGAAATCCAGTTGGTGTGTGTGTGTGTGTGTGTGTGTGTGTGTAATAATAACAATAATTATAAAAAAGGGATGCCTAATTGGAGAACTCAATGGTATATGAGCTTAGGAAAGCCTTTGGAGACTGTGTTCAGAGCTGTCTTGTCTCTCACCGCCCAGCTTTTGTCCACTAGCTTCCTGAGGGTGGGAGAAGGGGGAAAGTCTACTGGGTAACAGGCAGATTCCTCAAGTAGCTGGTAGGGTTCAGGCCGGCAGGTGAGGGCTAAGAAATGGGGTGAAGGGTCCCTAAGGGAGCTATATGCAGAGAGATAAGTGACTTTTGGGCTTGAAGGGCAGGAGACATTGCAAATTAGTTTGGTTTTCATGAATAGAGATTGGCTGCCTTCCTGTTTCTTAGGCTCAGGCTCAGGCCTTCGGTTGTCTGGGATTTTAGGTTCCGGGACCGGTGTTTGGATACATTTGGCCTCCTGAGCTATTATTAGGAGAAGGAAACATGGCCACTTGTGGCACAGGACTGGGTTTCCCTGGGGGGCCTGGACTGGGCTCACTGAGACACCGCGGCTGCTCAGCAAGAGAGATTAATTGCTAACATCTAGGATGCTCGGACCCTATTTGCGGCGGGAAAATCTCCTGTAGTCTTGGTGGGTTATAAATCGTCCCTCAGGCAGTTTCCTCTGACCCAAATTATGCGGTTTGCTGCCATCTACCGTCCGTTCGGGGACAGGCGGCTTTGGCACAGCAAGCCCGAGCCCGCCGGTTTAGCTTGGAGCCCCTGCCGCGCGGTTCGGTGGGATTCGGGCCTAACCTGACTTTCTCTACAGCATCTTAGTCCCCGAATGTAGAGTAGAAAGCGGAATGAGACTCTTGTCACATTATCCTCAACGTTCTCCCATCTCCTGCAGACCCCTACTCATCCCAGCCACAAGCCTGGAGACTGGTAGAAGAGGCAGACGACAGGCGTAATTATATATATATATATTATAATATAATACTATAATATAATATATATGTATATATATATATATATATATAATCCACGGACAGGGGATACTGAACCAAAGGGCAGAGGGCTCAGACCCACGACCCCCATCACCACCTAAGACACGAGACAAGATTGGGGACCGCTAGAGAGCTGTGAGGCCAAACCTATTCAAGGTTTATTTAGTTTTCATCTCAGCCAAGGGAGGGGGTGCCTGCCGTCAAGGGAGGCGCCGACCAGGCAGTTCCACTCGGTTGTCAAAAGACAAGCCCAGTCTGTATTCTTCCAGTTGGTTTGTGGGTTTTGCCAATCCTAAGCTGCCGAGTCCGTGGTGAAGGAGTTGAACTGAGTTTTCTGGAAACGGCTGGTGTCTGTAAGTGAGCGTTGGTCCCCTCCCCCATTCTGCATCGTGTCAAGGGAAATCGACGCAAAAAAAAAAAAAAAAAAAAAAAAACAACTCCGGTGAAAAATCGGGAGTGAGGAGAAATCATTAAAGGACCAAAACCACTGTAATTTCCGTTCCTGTGGGACCCCTCTCACACCCAGTTAACGGAACCGCTTTCCCAGAAAGGGGTGGCGAGGGCGGGGTGCGCGCCTCGGCTGCGGCGTTGGAGTCTTGGCCCCTGTCTCGCCGCGGGTTACTGATTAGCTCGGGCTTTCAAGCTGCGGGAGGGAGGAAGCTCTGGCTGCCCCTTTCAAGGTGTTGTGGCCCCCATTCTTGGGCGGGGGCTCCAGGAAATTGCCTGCGGTGCCAGGCTGGCCAAGGTGTTACTGAGGTCTGGCTGGGAACTGAGGGTCTAGAGGTTGGGTAGTGCTGGGGGCGCACACCGCCGCCGCTGCCTGGCGCCCTAGGCGCCTCTAGAGTCTGAGCCTCTGGAGCAGATCTTCTTTAAGCTGTTTTTTTTTTTTTTTTTTCGCGCGTTGAGAGTGACTTTCTGGCGGTTGGATGGCCGGGGTTAGTGAGTCACTGCGGGAGGCCCCAAGGGATCTGGCAGGAAGGTCTGGGGCCCTCCTAAATTTTTTTTCTTTTGGACAACCAGAAGGAAACATAGGGAGGGGGAAGTCAGGCTACTACAAGGCTTGGACCACTTCGGGGCTCCTAGGCTAAAGGTGAAGGGGAAGGGAGGAGAGAAGGATCACCCACTCCTCCTAGAAGATCAGAAAGCATGCCGCTCATTTGCATAATGGAAATGAGTTCTTTGTACCTCTATTTGGACCAGTCGATTTTAGGGCAGAGTGTCCAAGTAAAGAGCCTGTTTTTCCAATCTGTGGGAGCTACCACATTGCACCACTGGGGAGCATTTCAGAAAATCAGTATCCAGGGAGAGGATTGGGCTTGAGAGATTTTCATCCTCCCCACCCCAGATAAAGTTGGGGGTGGAGTAGGAGAAGATACCCACTATCCAAGGAGCTGGGTGGAGAGGAGGGCTTTGTATCTTAGAGGAGATAGGAAACCTAGATATTGTCTCACCTCCTCACACAGGCAAGCCATTCCTAAGATTACCTTCCCAAGCTGAACATGACTTAGGCAGTATTTCTCTGGGAGCTGGAATGTGCATGCTTACCCACGGGGGACTCCAGACTCAAAGAACAGAAAATCACAATTATAAATCCTGCCTATGGGGTATCAGGGACAATCCCACTGGTGTGTACTCTGAACTTGGTATATATTTACATCTCTCCCTTTGTGAGTGAGGGACAACAACCCTGGTGGAGAACTGGCTGGTCCCTGCTGTGTATTTACATATTTCCCAGTGGAGACAGACAAACTGAGGTGGATAGAACCACAGACAGATCTGTAGAGATACCGCTCCAGAAACCAGGCGGTCTCTGGCCCAGCTCTGCCTGCCTGCTCTTTTTCCCAAACAAACGGATCAGATGAATAAACGCTCATAAATACCTCTGGGCTTAGATAAGAGCGATGGGGCGCTATTCCCTTTCATGCCCGACTCCAGGCGCCCTGGGCCTGCCTGTAGTGGCTCCATCGTCAGACAAGCAACCTGCAGAGGTGAGGTTAATTTGTGGGCTGCTATTTTAAAGGATAAAGCAATTACTTTCCTGCTCCTATCGTAAGAGAAAAGCTCCTCTTTCACCCCCTCTTATTTTGACCATATTTTACATGGACAACTATACCGTGTTTCTTATGATGAGGATATTGTGACCATGAAAAAGGGCTCAGGCCCAAGGCCCAGCCCCAGTGGCAAGATGGGAGGGGGTTATTCTTCTGTGCCTTGTTCCTTGAAATAGCCCCCACTCTTCTCTCAGAATGGGCCTAGATTGGAGCATTTCTGCTTTCTTCACCATTAGGAGGTTTGGGCTTCTCTAAAATAAAAAAAAAAAAAAACTGTTACTCCTCTCCCCCTCCATGAATGCTAAGAGACACCCAGAGATGGTCATTTTGTTACAAAGGGACAGCTTAGCGGTTGCTTTGGGTTCCAAGAGCTTCAGAGGCTACTCTGCAGCCAAACACACCCTCACTCTTGTACACTTGTCCTCAGCCCTTTCCTACAAAAAGGTGGCCAAAGAACAAGGCAGTGGCGGATCAGCCTAGCCTGACCTCAGACAGCATCTTACACCCAGTCCTCCCTATACTCAGGTTGAAGGGAAGGCTATCACTCTTCCCTTTTGGCCCTGTGTGTGCATTTTAGAATGTCAGAAATACATTGTGTGTCCCCAGCTTTGGGACTTGTCCTTATTTTCTTTGGATGAGAGAGGAAGAGAACACAAACACACACACACACACACACACACACACACACACACACACACACATTCTTCCACTCCCACGGTCTTACAGAAGCTAAGCAGGTGATACAAACATGAGGCATGGGAGGGGAAGCTGTGGAGTGACTGACAAACACCAGGGTTGTGGATATCTAGAGCCAGAGTGGGCATGCCAGTTGATGCTTGGGAGTTGATTACTGAGTCCCTAGGAGGACCTAGCAGCCTCCTCTCCATAGAAAACTAAATCTAAACCAAGTCTTGGGATGGAATTTCAAAGGGAATTACCAATTTATAGAGAGAGCAGGAAAAAGAGACGGTTGTTTTCAATGGGCTCTCCTCTCCTCCAATATGAGGGTCTGAAGACTCACATTCTAAGAAAAAAATGTCCCCCTGTATCTAGTTTTACTGGATCACCCCCGATTCTAATATTTGTAGCCAGAGATTATTCTTATGTCATTTGGGGTGAGAGGTAAGGATGGGTTGAGTGGAGACAGAATGAAGGTTTCAGGCAGATTACAGATTCCAACAAGTCCAGTCACCTAGCCTGGGGTTGCAGCTAAATCCTCACTCAGTCACCAAGTTTAGGGACTATTGGCTTCTTTCTCCAGGGCCCTGTTCTTAGTCAAGATTGCAACCGGACCAGCTGAGCTGTCTTAGGGTAAGGACTGGCTTGCCAGAAGCTACTGGCAGGGAGGAGCAGCCAAAGGGGGAAGCTGGACTCACATGGCCTGGCATTTCCTTCTTCTGGGTCTGCTAGGCAGAGGGATCTGGTTCCCCCTCTAACCGGGAGGGTTATGTTGAAGCTGTGATGCGGTAAACCTAAGCTTAAAATTGGGGGAGGGGAAGACAGACTTGATAAGCCTTACAAACGGTTTTCCAAACCTGCGAAGGAGGTTGTTTCTTCTTCTTCTTCTTTTTCTTTTTTTGTTTCTAAACTGTAGCAAATAAGCGGACATCTCCGTTCCCCCTTTACTAGCACTAAACCCTAGAAACAGACCTTCCCCCTTCATTCTCTTTCAACGAGATTCGTGGGCATTTGCCAAGCCCTCCCCTGAGAGAACTGGCCCATGCAACGCAGGGGTTAACTTTTCTGAAAACACAATTAACTTTTCCTTATTCCTGCGTGGGGTGAGAGGAGGGGTGTATTTATTTCATCACTGGGGAATGGGATGATCTCCATCTAAATGCTTCCTCCTCCCTCAAAAGCACAGACGTCTCTTTCGCAGATCCTACGTAGGTGGAACAGGGTGCGTTGTGGAGAGAGAGAGTGGAGAGAGAGAGAGAGAGAGAGAGAGAGAGAGAGAGAGAGAGAGAGAGAGGAGGGGGGAAAAGGTTGATAGGTTTGTGCGCGGGTCCCTCGTGCAGGCTACGCTCCTCCTGGGTGCTATTTGACAATTCCTGACTCTGCCATTGGTCAGTGTTGGATCAGATGGTTGTATTTCCTTCTGGCCCTCACTGGCACCTCGCCATCCCCCCTCAGCTAAAACCCAATCTCGGCTATACTACTAATAGGCGCGGCGCTCGGACTATAAAACACAACAAATCATAAACCCGGCGGAGTAGCAGCGGCCGCGCGCGCCTCCCCTCCCGATGAGTTCCTATTTCGTGAACTCCACCTTCCCCGTCACTCTGGCCAGCGGACAGGAGTCCTTCCTGGGCCAGCTGCCGCTCTACTCCTCTGGCTATGCGGACCCGCTGCGGCACTACCCCGCGCCTTACGGACCGGGACCGGGCCAGGACAAGGGCTTTGCGGCATCCTCCTATTACCCTCCAGCCGGCGGCGGCTACGGCCGGGCGGCGCCCTGCGACTACGGGCCGGCGCCTGCTTTCTACCGGGAGAAGGACGCGGCCTGCGCCCTCTCCAGCGCCGACGAGCCGCCCCCGTTCCACCCTGAGCCGCGCAAGTCCGACTGCGCACAGGACAAGAGTGTGTTCGGAGAGGCCGAGGAGCAGAAGTGCTCCACGCCTGTTTACCCGTGGATGCAGCGCATGAATTCGTGCAACAGTGAGTCAGCCTTCCCGCTGTCCCCAAGCAGAGAGGCAAAACTAGCGAGTGTCAGCCCCCTCCCACTTCTTCCACTGGGAACTAGGTGGGCATCTCAGCAGATAGGGCAAGATTGGGCCCCTGCCTCCAGATCAGTCCCCTTGGCCTCAGAAGTTGCAAAGTTTGCAAAGTGCCAGCTGCACAGCAAGACAGGGGGAGTAAGTGGACTCTCACTAGGATTCTCGCTAAGAGCCAGGCTGGGATTGCTGATCAGGTAGAGGACAGGGGATTCAGGCTCTGCTTTTGCCTTCCTCTATGTCCTTCCCCACTGTTACCCGGATCTGCTGAGTCCTGCACCCAAAGACCACTCTGTTAAAACCAAGAGTGCGTCAAGGAAGGGGGAGGGGTGGCATGACGCCTGCAAGGACAAGTTTACTGGGTCCCGGATTGTGTTTCCCTGGGGCTGGGGGACTGGAGAGCGGTGAGACATCCAGAAAGGAGTGGTAGTCTGAGGAAGAAGGAATAAGAGGGGACAGGCGGAGGGAGTGAGAGGGACAAACCGGCGCCTGGGTCTCAGGTTGGATTATTTGTCGGCTTCAAGTCCCAGTTGATGTCCATTAGCAGGACATGAAAGTGAGGGGCTGTTAATGCGGACTATGGATCGATCCACGTCATTATGGATTAAGGGCCTGAATCTGTCATCCAGTAGGGTGGGGAGAGCTGGATGGATAGAAAGGAAGGGAAAGAAAATATACGACTAGTAGGTGACACCTGGCCAGCCCCTCCCCCTAAGCTCAGGTGGGAGTCCAACTGCCCCTCCCCTCCCCCACTAAAAGTCTAGACAGAAAGAAAAAGCACTAGGAGTCCAGAAGGGAATCTGGAGGGGGCGCTGGAGGAGTGGGAAAGGGGACCAGGGAATGGGAGAGGGGAACACAACTGCGGACCGGGTAGCGATATGTTTGAAGGCCCAGTGGGGGAAGGGCTAAGGGCTCGGTGTGGTGACCCCACCAGACCTCAGTTTCTCCTCTCTGCGTAACAGGTTCCTCTTTTGGGCCCAGCGGTCGGCGAGGCCGCCAGACCTACACACGCTACCAGACCCTGGAGCTGGAGAAAGAATTTCACTACAATCGCTACCTGACACGCCGGCGGCGCATCGAGATCGCGCACGCCCTATGCCTGACCGAGCGGCAGATCAAGATCTGGTTTCAGAACCGGCGCATGAAGTGGAAGAAGGAGAGCAAACTGCTCAGTGCGTCTCAGCTCAGTGCGGAAGAGGAGGAAGAAAAGCCAGCCGAGTGAAGGTGCTGCAAAGGGAGGGGGGACGCGAAGGGAGAGGCCTTTGGGGGAATCGGGGGCACCCGAAAGCCCCAGAAGGCTCTGCGGTCGGGGGGAGTCTGGGGACTTCTCCCCAGCGCAAGACGGGCGGGGCCCAGCGCTCTCCTGGACGCCCCCTTCCGCAGAGCTCTTCCCGGGGCGCTTGGAGGGTGCCCACCCAGCACCCCAGCGCCTCCTCCCTCCCCGAAGGACCCACCTTGGCCTCATCAGGCTCCCTGGTGAGAACTGAGAATCGGAGGACTCACTTGATGTCTCCTGGAAGCAGAGCAGAATGCTCTTGTCCTTGTCCAGTCTCATTTCGTCCATGTCCCCCGTGCACGGTTCAATGGTAGATTCGCTGTCCCCTCAGCAGGGACCTGAAAGACTCCCTGACCCAGACTTGTCTTTCCTACCCCCTCCCCAAAGCCACTGGAAGGAGCACATACTACCTAGATGTACGAAGAGGAGCCTCAGAAGAAAACAAAGTTCTATTTTATTAATTTTCTATGTGTTGTGTTTGTAGTCTTGTCTTAGCTCTGGACGTGAAATACTTCGGTAATAATATTAATATTATTAATAATGATTATGATGATGATGGTGATAATAATAATAAAGATGTGAAAATTCGCAGCTCAATCACATCCAATCTTTCCCTGACATTTTTCCCCTTCATAGCCTTCAGCCACCCTGTCACCCTGAGCCTAAACAGCAAAGGCAAGAACCATGGTCCGCCCGCCCCAGGACCTTCCCAGCTGCCAGACTCAATTCGGAAGTTACAGTAGAAATAAAAACAGGAGCCAAAAGCAGAGGCCAGAGATCAGTCCTCCTAGGCCCAAGCCTTGGTGGTGCCTTCCTGATGGTAAATTCACAATTGCCTCTCCCATTCAAACTTGACGGATGGAGGAAGCCTTTTCCCTCTTGCTCTCTAAGTTTGACTCGGTTGTGAGACTCTGGAGGGATGCCACTTGAGGCCTCCTTGCCCAGAGCCCTGGAGAGACTGAGCTGGGCGGGTCTGGGCGCCTCTGCAGCGTTTTTTGTTTTTTTTTTTTTCTGTCCTCTGCGAGCCAAGGCCCCTGGCCTTTGGCCCGCCCACATGGCTGTCTCTGCCGGTCTTGGCCCTAGCCTTCTCTGCCTATTGCTTTGGAGACCGAAAAAATGAGGCCACTGGCATCTCCCCACAGCTTGTCTACAAGCTCCAGGGTGTCCCTTTTCATATTAAGTAGGAGCTCGCTCGGTGGCAAAGAAGAGAGTGAGAACTCAGGAGCTTGCTCTTCGGAGACCTCGGGGCAGGGGGCCAGGTGATGGGACATTTAGTCTCATCTTCTCACCCCGAAATGGTTCATTTTCTCTCTGCTTCCACCCTCACCCAAGTCGCAAGCTGCAGGCACCGTTTTCTTTTCTTCCTCCTCCCTCTCTCCCTTTTTTATTTTTAAAGAAAATAGCCGCCTGGCAGAAGGGTCCAGCTGCGGAGATCTCTGGCCGCCCAGCGAGCTCAGCAAGGGGCCGCCGGTCTTCGGAACCCCTTCCCAGGGAAGGCGGTGGTAAGACCGATCAGCAAATTCTCCAACTGTTAGCCACTAGCCACACAAGGCTTCTGATCCAGCTTCCGAATGCGACAGCTGGCATCTGGCGAGATTGTTTAAGGGATCTATTTTAAGCCCAAATTCCCGCATAAGGGTTAACCACCCAAACTTAAATCGCCTAAGCAGTGGCCGCTCTAGTCTTTGCTCTGGCCCTGGTTCCTCTTCTAGGGTCCCCTGTCCAGCTCGGTTCCTAGGCCTCTCGGCTAAAGATGAGAGAACAGAAGAAAAATTTCAAACTTCCCAGGGGCCCAGGAGAACGAAGAGCTTTCTTGTCTCTTCCAGCCTCCTGCCGGTCCCTGTGGCTCTCTGGTGTTGTGGACCCGCCACTACCGAAGCCTCACCAGGAAGCAGGCCTGGCTGAGCTAATGGAGATAACTAGTAATAATTGTTTTTGACACACAACTTCTAACCCTTCCCCCCATTTCCTTACTCAACCTGGGGACTGGCAAAGCTTAAGGAGGGAAGGTCAGGCAACTAAACCTTTGGTCATATTATCTAGAGCAATAATAATAATAATAATAATAATAATAATAATAGGGATAATAATAATGTCAGAGAAGGCATAAATAAAGAGAATAGCTGCACCCTAACAAAGTGAGCAAAAGACTCAAATCCATCTTTCTAAAGGTTCAATCCTGTGGGTGAACTGCGGGCCGGGTTTCTTTCTTGCTTGGCGGTAGGAGCCAGCAAGGAGGTTGCCGACGCCGCCATGGCGGTCTGCAGCCCGCACTCCCGTCATTCGCCGGGAGGTGGCGCGCTCTGCTTAGAGGCCAACGGCAACCTTCTTCCTCTTTCTCCCCCTTCTCTCTTTCCCCCCTCTCGGAGGCTCGCATTGAATCGGCCCTAACGATTCTCCGATCGTCATTATTTGTAACCATAGAGCATGAATTACCTCTTGAGGTCATCAGCGAGAATTTACGACTGGTCAACAAAAGCACGTGATTCCCTAACGCCCCCCATCCCCCTTCCAACCCCCCCCATATTTGGCCGCATACATAGCAAAACGAAGTACAGTGCATCGCTATAATTCATTAATACATCATAAATCGTGAAGCACAGGGTTATAACGACCACGATCCACAAATCAAGCCCTCCAAAATCACCCAAATGAGCTCGTACTTTGTAAACTCCTTCTCGGGGCGTTATCCAAATGGCCCGGACTATCAGTTGCTAAATTATGGCAGTGGCAGCTCTCTGAGCGGCTCTTACAGGGATCCCGCTGCCATGCACACCGGCTCTTACGGCTACAATTACAATGGGATGGATCTCAGCGTCAACCGCTCCTCGGCCTCCTCCAGCCACTTTGGGGCGGTGGGCGAGAGCTCGCGCGCCTTCCCCACGTCCGCCCAGGAGCCCCGCTTCAGGCAGGCGACGTCCAGCTGCTCCCTGTCCTCGCCCGAGTCCCTGCCCTGCACCAACGGCGACAGCCACGGCGCCAAGCCCTCTGCTTCGTCCCCTTCCGACCAGGCGACCCCAGCCAGCTCCAGCGCCAATTTCACCGAAATAGACGAGGCCAGCGCGTCCTCGGAGCCCGAGGAAGCGGCAAGCCAGCTGAGCAGCCCGAGCCTGGCTCGGGCACAGCCAGAGCCCATGGCCACCTCTACAGCCGCGCCCGAGGGGCAGACTCCACAGATATTCCCTTGGATGAGGAAGCTTCACATCAGCCACGGTAATTCTCCATCTCTTTTTTTGTCCCCCCGGCATCCCTGCCCTGTGTTGGGGGTGGGGGGCGAGGAAAGCTTGGCTTTGCCTCAAATATAGATCCCCCCATTTTTTTCACCAAGAGAGAGAAGTGTCCGAAAGGGACCCCACAGCTCCACGGACAGAGTCAAACAGGGTCTTTTGCTGTGGGTGGGCATTAAATAACAAAAACAATTTGTTGTCATGCTCAGCTTAGGTTTTATTTACCCACCCAGTTTACGGGCTTTAGGAAGAAAGAAGGGGTCTGTGTATTGTGGGGAAGGGTCCTGTTTATTCCCGAAATTTTGAGATTGCTGCTAGGAAACGGGGAAATGGGCTGTAAACAGAGCTTTCTAAGGCAAAAGTGCTGCGGCTCTTCTCCCTCACGGGGCGAGCGGCTGCCTGAACTCAGCCTAGGGTGAGGCACAGGGGAGGAACCAGAGACAAAGCCGGGAGCATTCACTACCATCACAAGTGGGGGCTACTGGAGAGGGGGTGAAGAAATAGAGGATGGATGCGGGCGTCCAGAGTGAGGAGGGTTGGAGCTGCGGTGAGCTGGGTGCTGGGGACGCCTGGGTCCTGCTCTCCGCCCCCTCCCACTCTGTGCCCCCTCCTTTAGCCAGAATAACTAACGTTGCCTCCGGGTTGGGTTCTCCTCTAACTGCCCTAGATATGACTGGGCCAGACGGGAAAAGGGCCCGGACAGCGTATACTCGCTACCAGACCCTGGAGCTGGAGAAGGAATTCCACTTCAATCGCTACCTGACCCGGCGGCGACGTATCGAGATCGCCCATGCGCTCTGCCTGTCCGAGCGTCAGATCAAAATCTGGTTCCAGAACCGTCGCATGAAGTGGAAGAAAGACAACAAACTGAAAAGTATGAGTCTGGCTACAGCCGGCAGCGCCTTCCAACCATGAGCCCATCCGGAGGAGTCCTGGGCGGCCCAAGAGCCCACACCACCCCCAGCCCTACTCTTCCTGCCCTCCCTGCACTGCCGCTGCCCGCTGGGGACGTGTTCCCATGAGCCTGTCTTGTCCCAGCCTTGTGTTACAATTTTTCGTTTGGTCTTAAGTCTTCCCATGGCTCCCTCTCTCCTGGACTGGTTATCTTGTTATTATTGTTAATAATAATTATTATTTCCCCTCCGTGCTCCCCATTCCCCCCCCCCCCGCCCGCCCCAAATTGCCAGTGTTTCTGAATGTCCTCGTGTCTGTGGTTGCGTTCCTTTCCCCAGGAAAAAGAAAAGAAAAAGAAATTCGCATGTTTAACGTGACTTCCCCTCCCCGTCGTCTGTGTTCTAACTTATTTATAAAAGGATGATGGCTGTATTTTGAGTTTCAGCTGGAAACTTCCATAAGGGGCAGCAGTTGAAGCTGGGTAGTGCTGGACCCAGCTGAGCTGGCCTGGGAAATGGAGTCCGGTGACTGTATCTCTTTTCACCCACCTCATCTTTCTTCAGCTCCTCCTCCCTAGGATCAGCTCTCCTAGCGCTTGTTCCTGGGGTGGGAAGGGGGCCAGGGAAGGACCAAAGTGTGGATATTGAGAAGAGTGGAGGGAAAGAGTAAGAGTTAAGCTCCTGCTGCCTGGTAGGCCCCACAAGGCCTAGTCTGAGAGTGTATGGAATCAGAAATAATCCTCAGTGTAAAATGTCTTGTGATTTTCTCTGTGAATCTGTGGGTCTGGCTAGAAGGCCCAAAGCCTGTAAATATGGGGATAGTTTGGGTCAGGCCAATCACTTCCTCCCTTACCCGGTTCCCTTCCAAGACCATTTGTAGCAAGCGAGTGGATGCTGTGTGAAATCTGTCTTTGCCAGGCCTGTTTCAGTGGTTAGCTTCTGGTATATTTGTAGCTTTCCTTGAAGTCAAATAAATGTTTCCCACCACTCCATTGCCCTTCCACTTGTTTTTTCTCTGAGGGACTGCCTCCTTCACCATCAGGCATAAACCAGCCTAAGACCACCTTCAATAAACCCATGGCATAGGGAAGGATTAGTAGGATGCCCACCAGAAATCCCTCAGAGCCACTTAAGTCCCTAATTTGGCCACTGATGGTTGGGCCAGGAGACAGGCCTTCATGCCATGCCGAGGGAACTAAGAGGTCCAGAAACTTCATGAGGGCCTTAGCTGGACTCCATTCTGACTTCCTCACCAGGTGGATTGGAAAGCCTCTGGAAAATGCTCCAGGAAGAGTAATTTGGGCCTAAGTTCTGAGCAGGAATGCTCTTGGTCTTTGAGACTGGGTAAAGTCCTGCCCAGATGCCCTGTCTCCTGTTCCAAACCCCAGTTCAGCTCTGCCACCCACTAAGGAAAAAAAAATCAGCTCAGTTTGAAAGGTTTCCTGTCACATTTGGCCTTCTCTACACTTTTCAAGGGGTCTTCCTCTCCAGGGGTCCCAACTGACCTTCCCCTCTTGGTTAGGGTTCCTCTTGAAAGACCCCTGGTTCCCCCTCCAGCCTGGTTCAGGACCAGGGCCCAGTCTTCCTCCATCCAGTTCAGCCTCCACCCTGAGCACAGAGTCAAGTCTGGACACTTACCCGTCAATCCCTTCCAGCTGGGCCCAACTTCTTACAGGGCCTGGGGGGGAGGGGGAGCCAGTGAGGAGATGGTGAGGGTCTTGGAGGGTCTATTGGGCCCTCCTTCCCTCTCACCCCATGACTTTGTCCCCCTTTGCCGAAAGCAAACTACCCCAAAAGTCGCTATGACATTTAGATGTCAAATGGATAGGGGTTTTATCTCGAAGTTAGATCGTAAAAATCGCCGAGAAGTCAGACAGATACCCCTCACTGGCTCGAGAAAGTCACGTGAGGTCCATAAAGTTAGTTTTATGGTTTTGGGGAGTTGACACCGCGCGGTATATTTCACATTCTCCAGAATGTTAAGTGACACTTTAACTGCTCACTGTGGTGGGGAAGGGGGCAGAGGTAGGTGAGCGCTCTTCTAGCTTAGAGCAGCCTGAAAAGCCCAGGAAAGCAGTGGCCACTGCCCAGGCCCAGCACTCCACAGTAAGTCGCTTTCAGCTTTCGATTTCTCCCCTTGCAGTTTTGGGGCTTGGGACCGGAGAAGAGAATTTTGTTTCCAGTAGGGTTGTAGAAGGATACAGGGGAAATTTTACAGCTTTTTTTTTTTTAATACTGAATTCTGAGAAATAGAGTGCCTGAAGTGAGGGCTCAGTTCTGTAAGGCTTCAATTGATGGGAGGTGTGTGGTGTTTATTTACAGGGGCACTGGACTCTGTGAAGAAAGGGGGTCTTGTGAGATCCATGTTCCTTCAATGTATTTGGAAATTAGGGGCCAAGAAGGAGGGGTGTGAACTTCTGGAATAAGTTGGATGGGGGGGGGGGGGTTTCACTGCAGGTGATCTTCATGTGCATCTTCCCTAACCCCCAGGAAAGAAATTTTATGAGATTCGTTTGTCTGGGGTGTGTTGGGAGAACCCGGCAGGCACTTTTATCTAGATATATTTGAGAGAAAGGAACAGGGAAGGTGGCTGCTGTGGACTACCTTACCCTAGAATGGTTTCTGGGTTTTTAGATGTCTGTTCCCCATAAAAAGCAGCCCCTGCATTCTCTGTGGTACCCCCAGGATATGGAATGTGGAAGGAGCTTCCAGAATGTGGAAGCTCAATGTTTATACACTCAACTTCAGCCTGTTGGTCTCAAATTGATTTCTTTTGCTGGTCTCTAAGAAGGTGCTTGAGTCAAAATGAGGAACAGATGGAGGAGGGTCCATAATCTTCAGTTCCAAACCTAATTCTCCGCCAAGGGTGTGAAAGGAGAAAGCCAGATCTGCAGAGCGGAGGTAACTAGTCTGCCATAAATACAACCTGCCTGGGAGCACAGATTCCCCAAAAGACTAAGGTGTTATCTTTTTTCTCTCCTCTTCTTCCCTCTCTGGACTCAGCACGCTCTCTTTGTTTTTGTAGCACTGCAAACCAGAGGGATTTCCAAATTTTCACCCCTCCATGGGAACTTTGTTTTCTAAGGAAAAGGTAGAATCGTCTTATATGAATCAGATGGATGTGTCTCTCCCATCCCTTAAATTATCTGAGCCCAATGACTTTGGTGGTCCTGCTTCCCACAAGCTCACTGTCTCTGGGTTCACCAACTCTGGTGGATAATTCCTAACACAGCACTTGGCATTTTTGAGGGACTTATGATCTCTGACAAAGAAGGACAACAGGGTTTCCCTGTTTCCCATTAAGGGGATAGTGATGTTCTCCTTTTTTGTTCTATCCCTTTCTCTCTCTCTCTCTCTGAGGTCACCATTCCTTGCCCATGTCCGGTTTACAGGAGAGCCTCAATAGGGTTTAGGATCATAGGAAAGAGACGAGGGGCTTGGGATCCCCACCCTGGTTTGAAGAGGAATCTCCCTAAGAACGATGGACATTTACACCCTTGTAAAGGACACTCTTTTCTACTCCCAAAGGATCAAAGGATGCCAACAGCACTTAAAATATGAATGCTCTTTGGAGGTTTGGCTTCTGAAGGCTTCAAAGCAATTGAAAGAAGAGCAAAGGAAGGCATGCAGCAATACAGCTGAGTCTAATCTGGGGGTTCCAAGGGAACCCTTTTTCCTAGTTTGTTCCTGGCCTTCTTCTATCTTGCTTTCCAGACCCTTCTAGAGGGTCCTGAAACCCCAGATAACTAGGCTTGTCCCTGAAAAATGCTGCCCCCCCATTTGCAAGTCAGTTTTGCAAATCTTGATAGAATGTTCCAGGCTGACAGCCGTGAGACATCTATAGAGCATATTTTAATTCATTTTTCAGAATGGCAAAGAACACTCCTGGGCACGGGTGCCTACTTTTCCTTCAGAGACCCCTTGGAAGGTCTCTGGCCACTCTTAAGATCTCAGAGAAAAAGACCTTGTGGGCTTCCTCTTTCCCCAGCTTGGTTTTTTCTGGGGTAACTGTTCTCTGACCTGCAGTCAGGGCAAGTTGGGGAAGGAGGTGAGGCGAGTGGAGGTTTCTGGTACAAAGAAATCTTCTTGTCCCATACTGTGTTGCCTCTGCCCTCCTCCCTTCCTTCTCTTTTTTCTTCCTCCTTTTTCTCCCCCTTTTCCTCATCCTCTTCCTCTCTTCCACCCTCCCCTCTTTCCATTTCCCTCTGAAAATCCTTCTTCACTGCCCCCAGATATCTCTCTCTCTCTCTGTCTTCTCCCCATGTGTCTAGGCCTCAACTTCTGAGCCACAAGCCAAGCTAGTGCCCACTAGCCAAATCATCTACCCTAGGGGCAGAGGCCATCCTGGCCACCACTTGGAGGACAATTTGATTTTGTTTTCTTTTATTTGATTGTTTGTTTTGTTTTGTTTTTATGTGGCCAAAGGGGATGGGAGGAAGCATGAAGAAGTGTAAACAGGAAAGCTGGCCTGGCCTGGAGTTCCAAGTGCCCATATTTCATCAGCTTCCTCTCCATAACTGCAGCAAGGACACTTAACCCTTCCCTGGCTGTGAGAGGTTCCTCACTGAGGGACGAGAGGGCATAATCAGAGATCCAATAGCCAGTTTCTTTTTTCGGCTGTTTCTTTCATCCCTGGGATCTGGATGCTGGGACAGAAGCCAAGGATTCAAAGCAAAGAAAAAGGGAGATTCAAAGGAAAAGGAAAAGAGATATCCTCAAATTCAGTCTTTTCTGGGGAATGTTCTCCTTGAATATAAGCACCCCAACCAGGAATCTACCAGGTTAGCTTGAGAAGACCAGGCTAATAAGAATCTCCCCTCCCCCATTTTTAGGAATAGGCACTACTGGCCACTTTATTCATTTTTGGAGGTTTTTAGAGTAATTGGATTTTGAGGCTGGGATCTGCCCACAGCAGGATTTATCGATTGCTGTATCACAGTTACACATCCATATTAATTAACCCAGACACCGCATGGAAACTGAGCTGTTTGGGAAGGGGGAGGGGAGCGATGGGGGCCCTTTAAGAAGAATGGACATTTCTCCCTGAGTGTCCCTGAGTCCCAGATAGGAGAGTTGCTTCCCACAAGAATCTTGTGACCCTCCCAAGCTCAAAGTCCCAGGACTTCGGCAAGGGTAAGCCTGACTTGTTTGCAGCAATTGGACTCCCTCAAAACCTTCTAGGGGTTGATTAGATGCCTCCTAATGTCCCTTCCTTATTCAGGTTTGTCTTCCTAGCCCTCTGAGATGTCTCTGGTGGGGGTTCCCTAAGCTATCTTGTTAGAGGCAGAGGCGTTAGCAGTTCTCCACACCTTCTTTTCAACTTCCAAAGAGGAAGAAGCTTTCTGATGGTTTTCAGGATTGTTTTGAGTGGTCATTTTAGTTTCCCATTTACTGTTGGGGGTAGTGATGGTGCTGTGGTCTTCCCTTTCCTTCTATCCTTCTCTCCAAAAAGTGATTAAAATCTGTTAAAGGATTTAATTAAGAGAGTTAAATGAAAAGGAAGGAGGCGCAAATGAGTTTGGGGGAAAAAACCCACACCAAAGCTATTCTCAACGATTAAATCGCCATTTTAACAATATAATGGAGTTTGCATCCTGAAGGGGGAAATCAACGCTCATATCTCATCAATAATTCATAGAGTCCGGGATCACGCAGAGGTCAGCAGACGGGGGTGGAGGGGTGCGCGCCCGGCCTACATGGGGCTCCAAGCCTCTGCGGCATACATTACCCGCTGCCGGCCACACCACCACATCCGCCATTTGCAGCACCAGTGGGGATGCGCCTACAGGTTTAGGTGATCTTTCCTCCCTTCTTTAGGGGAGTTCATTGAGAATTCATTGAGTTAGGAGCTCCAAGTGGAAGTGGTGGTGTTGTTTTAAGTCCTGGTTTGTATCCAACTTAATCCTCTCTCTTAAGTTCCTTTGGAAAAGGAAGTTGTGTCCTTGGGAAGCACCTTGCAGCATCTTGCCCTTGGCAAAGGTTCTCTTTGCCTCACTCTGTCAAAGGCTGGTCCCAAGTGCATGTGGCTGCAGATTGCCCTGCGACCTCAGGGCTCAGCGGCTGGGGACTAGCTGCAATAGCAACCCAAGGCTTCACATCCCGGTGGGGTAGGATGAATCATCCACCGAGGAATAATTCTGAGGCCTGAGACTGGCTCACCTAACCTCCAGATTAAGGGGTACCTCCTCCTACTCTTAAGTGGAAAAAGGGGCACTCAGCATGGCACCAAGCACTTAGCACACCAGTGAAGGGAGAGTGACAGCGTGTGAGGGGGTCGCCCCTTGGGGGATTTGAAGTCACTTTATGCACCTATTTCTCTTTCTCTATTCCTCGCTCCTCTCTCTTTCCTCTTTCTTGCTTAATGACTCCCAAGGACCCCACGGAAGGAGAAATGAAACCTTTCCCTGCATCAGATGGGAACCTGAGAGGTGGTATTTGGGCGGATGGGAAACCGAAAGCGCTCTGGTCCATTGCAAGGCTGCTGCGCTGGCCGGGAGGCAGAGGCTGTAACTTCCCGGATCTGCCAGTAGAGTCCGCCTTAGACCAAGTTCACAGCCAGGCTGGGGTCTCCGAGCCGCGGAGCCACCACCGCTCAAGGTGGCCCCAGGTCACACTGGATCTGCATTGTTGGGACACAGCTTTTCCCCCACCCCTAAGGGCACAGTAGTCTCCTCCGATCCTAAGGAAGTCCTGTTTCATGTTCTTTCCATTCTTCACTTAGAAACCACTCTTCAGGTCAGCCGACTCTACCGTTCCCATAGGCCGCTCGCTCACTCAGCAACCGCGGTCTCATTTTTTTTTTTTTCCCCTTCAGTCAAAAGCCCTGGCTGGCATCTCAACCAAAAAGACCCATGAAAACGCAGGAGGTGGTGTCCGTGCCCCCCCCCCCGCCGCCCGAGTTATTTGATAACCTAACACTTTCCTTCCCCAGGTCTTAAGGCTCTTTCCCAGGGTGGGGTACATAAAGTGGCCAAAGGGGAGGGGCAAGGAAGGTGTCTTGCTCTTCTTTGGTTTCTGCAGTACTCACAGTCGAACGAGACCCTGAGCACAGAGGCCAGTGTTATTGCCGGAGGGGTCGCAAAGTTGGAGGGTCAAAAGTTTACGTGCATGCGTGATCGGGCGGCCCAGGCGTCTAGCAGCAGGGGCGGGGTGGAAGAGGGGGAGGGGGCTGTATGTGTGAAGAAAGAAGAGAGAGCTCGAGATCCTGGAGGTAAGGAAGGCGAGTGGGCTTCGAGACGTGAGGGGTGGAGGCAAAAAAAGTGAGATAGGGGAAAGGTAGATATCTGAGGAAGGGGAAACTGAGGAAGGAAGAAAGTATTCTGCAGAAGCTGTGAGTGAAGCTGCTGGTGCAGGGCTGCACAAAAGACAGCGCTCCGGGGCGTGGTGAATCCTCCATGCAATTTTCTCTCCCAAAGATAACCTTTGAGTCACCATATAAAATTTAATTAAAACCTACCCAGCCGCACACATTTAAAAAAAATCCAATTACCCACACGTCCTTGCAGGACGTTTGGCAGGACCAAAAGAAGGCTTCCAAGGTGAAAGCTTAATTCTTGCCAACATCAGCCCCACCCTACTTGCCCTAAAGGGGCCAAAACTACAGGCTCCTCCTCCCCTAGAGATGTCCCCTATTTTTCCACACCCCTAATTCCTAGATTAGTTGCAGGGCTAGAGTTCAAGACTTTGGGCCCAGTACTAGAGAGTTTTAGACTACTCAATCCTTTCCTTAGCTAGGGCATTGAAAAGTAGTTCGTTCTCTCATTCTCTCCAAGCCTCCATTTGGATATTCATCCGGGACTCCCTCTCTCCCTCTTTGGAAGAGGGAGGGCAAGTGTGATGGAAAAATACTTAATGGTCTCTTGGAGATCTTTGTAACTGGGGTTAAAACAGGCGACCTGAAATGAACCTTCAGTCTATGCGTTAAGCTTAGTTCATAACTAAAAGGCTTTCTAGAAACGGTGATTATAACGAGGCATATGCCTTTTGGGTCTTTGAATGATTATTGCATTATGGGATGTCATCACAGTCTCTTCTAAGTGTTTGCTATAGGAGATATACTGTAGGTGTTTGTCCTTCTACAAATGGAGACAACCGGAGAGCTTTGTAAAGATGACATTTGAAATAGAGCTAAAGATTTCAAAAAAGGTTTTTTTAAAAAAAGGTTAATGGAAAATTTCAAGTCAATTTAACCCCAGGGTTTCCTCCTCTAACTAAAAGGAGTATGGAATTCTATTTTTATTTTGTCCTCAAGTGAAATTCTCTGGGGGTGTCCAGAGAAGAATTCTTGGGTCCATAGGAGTAGAGGTTACAGCTTCAAATGGAGAATCTATTTTGTTTGGTTCCCTCTTACTCTCATTTGCCTTCATCTCAGAAGAAATTGCTGATAATTTTAGAAATCTGAAATAGACTTGGAGTGGTCCAACGTCCTGGGCTAAAAAGATTTCAGGAAGGAAAGGGTGACTTTTGCCACCCAGACCAAATTAACTCCCTTGGAGAACACTTTCCTAAGTCATAGTACTAAAGGATACCAATGTCACTCTGTCAGTCACTCTGCGAGAATTCACGTTAGGGTTGGGTTCAGGAACTAGGTAAAAGGGAATCCAACTAGCCTACACTAGCCAGTCTACTGGGGGCCAGAGAAAGGGAAAGATATAGACATTCCTCCAGAATTTGAAACCTTGGTCTTTCTGATGGTGATAGAGGAAGGCACAGAAGTTGCTGAATGAATGACAACTATGTCCATAAAACAAAACAAAAAACCAACCAAGAGAGGGGTGTGGTTGTACACGAGCTTTAATCCTAGTACTTGGAAGGTGGACGCAGGCAGATCTCTGTGAGTTCGAGGGCAGCCTGGTCTACAAATTGAGTTCCAGGACATCCAGTACAGAAAGAAACCCCATCTCAACAAACAAACAAAAAACTCCAAAACCAAAAACAAAACATTGAGGGGGAGTGTTTGTTTTTAAGGACAATTAGAGCCTCTGAAAGCTGGGTCCTGAAACTCCCAGTCTTGGCCACTGTAGTCCAGCCCCTATCTCAGGCCTCTCAATTTCCCGAATGGGTTCTGCTGTGGATCAAAAGCTCCTTCTAGTGATGTGGAAATGTAATTTCTTGAACTTTGGGGCCTCCAAAGTTTTGGCAGAAGTGGCAGTGTATCTGGCATTTGGGACAGCAAATAAATTGGGTAAGAGGGAGGGTAAAGGGTCTCCGAGACATAGGCCCTGGCGATGCAGACATTTAGGGGAAAAGTCTAGAGAAGGAAACCCTTGGCTGAGGCCTGCTTTCTCGGGTTCAGATGCTCAATGACACACTTTGTGCCCTTCAGGTGCCAGTGCCAGCATAGTTAGTGCTTAGGCCTCAGAAGAATTCCCTCCACCGGATCACAGGCTCTTGCTCTTAGCCCTGGAAACCGGAACGAACAAAAATATAGGAACTATGGGAAAAAAATCAAAGCAGAGGCGGGGCAGCATGAATCGCAGTCGAATGGAGACTTTTTGGGGTGGGGGTTGGGTGGGGGAAAAGAGAAAAGTCGAGCTGGAGAGGGTTAGCTGAACCAAATTCCTGCTCTGTCATTTTTCTCCCAAGTAATGACCTGCGCAAAATTCAATATGACCGAGCGAACTGCGTGAGCATATTATAGTAACTGCCTGCTTGTGGGGGAGGCCCGGAGAGGGGTGAACCTCAGGTCACAGCGTCTAAAAATTATTAAAATGTTCGAGAGCCTCGTGACGCGCCTAGCTGTTTAACAAAGACTGCCAAAGTATGATATTAATACAAAAACTTGCGCTTCAAAAACAAAAATACACCAAAAAAAAAAAAAAGAAAAAAAAAGTCTTTTTCCGGCCTCCGAGGGACCTGTGGTTCCTCTGCCCGCAGCCGCGGTTCGGTTTTCCGGACACACAATAGTGGACAGGAGCGTTGCTCAGCGGGCCGCGGCAGGCCGGCTGGGAGCAGGCGGGGAGCGGCTGGGTGAGTACTCTTGCCGGCTCAGGCCCTTGCTTTGCTCTGCGCGCTTGGGGTGCTGGTCTCTTCTTGGCCCTCGGGTTTCTGTTCCTTTCTTGCTTCCCTTCCAAGTAGCACCCCCCCAAAAAAGGTGGATGCTTTTTTTGGGCCGGGGCACGCCTGTGATGGTGAAGGAGGGGTGAGCTGAGCAGCGAGGGGTCACACTCCAACCTGTGGCTGCCAAGAGGCCTTCAAAGGACTCAGGAGCATGAGAGGCCACAGAAAGTACACAAGCCTCAGGCTCTGCATATCTTTATTATTATGATTGTTGATGGTGTTCTGGGCGTAGAGAGGTGAGGCGGCCTCTAGCTGTGGCAAGGCGGCCTCTAGCTGTGGTGAAACCTGTGGGGGGGTGGGGGGGGGAGGTTGCTGTTAAATCCTGTTTTCCCCTGGCATTTATACTGGAAGGGTGTGTGGATGGGTGTTGTGGCGCCTTGGCGGGAGGGCAGGTAGTGACTCTCAGACTCGCAGTAGCGAAAATCTCAGTGTTCTGGCCCTAGGTTCAACCACACTCAGTTTTGAGTAGTCTCTCTACTCCCATTCCCCTTTCTTGGTGCTCAGGAAAACTAGGCCATATTCCTTGTTAAGGGTAGGTAGATCAGCAGAGGCCAGTCAGCCCAGGTGTTCTCTCAAACGGCAGGCAGATGCAGATAGGATAGACCAGTATCCGAGAGAGAGCCGCTAGGTGAGCCGGACAGGAGGTATGGGATGGGGGGGGGGCTGGACAGTTGGAGTGGGTCGTGGAACCCCTAAATAAAACCTTTGAGAAGACTTGGTCCTTGACTGGGATCAAAACAACACACTTTGTCTACGGATGACCAAGTTGAACCCTGTCTTTGATGAAGATGAAAGCTACAATGTATTTTTCCCCTCTCTCTCCAGTTCTGTATGAATCTGGCTTAGGTGAGAGAGCATTGGGATTAGAAGCCAAATCCAGAGACCGACATTGCAATGCCTAGGTATATGAGGTTTAAAAAAAAAAAAAACATAAGAGGTCTCTGAACCCAGTTGCCTGCAGGTGGAAGATCTCCCGCCATTTGCAGCAGTTAGACGGTGGTTATTTTGGTTTGTTTGTTCATGAAATTGACAGTGTTTTAATTTACTCAGTAAGGACAGAAGTATTCCCTAAACCTAAAGGGCTGGGTGGTGAGGAAGCTGCTGTTGAACACTCTTGCCCTCACCTGGTCACAGTTCTCAGGGTCTAAGCTCCAGTTCCTTTTAACTGAATTTCTCATTTTCCAGTTTAGTAAATCAACAGTTACTGGGAGCCTCGGGGAGTTTGTTCAGAAACTCCAGAATCCCATTTTGGTCCCACTGGCAGCAACCCAAGCAGGTGGATGGGCCCAGTTGGTGTGCCTCTCTAGACAGAGGATCTCTGCCTGGAGCTAAAAAATGGGTAGTGGGGTCCTCACATCTCTAGAGGATTGTCCCCTCAATGCAGTCTCCAGGAGGTATGAGGGAGACAGAGGTTGGGAGGGGCCTGTGCATCATCTGGCTTCAACTTTTATGGTTCCTCATTGCCCTTCATTCGGAAATGAAACGCCTTTGATCTTTTTCTCAGGTTGTAAACAGAATTGCCCGTCATTAAATATCCAGGGGCCCCCCATCTGCTTGGTCTCCCAGCATTTTTCTTCACAGCTGTTTCTTTCTCTTTTTACCATTCAATTTTTCCAAAAGGACTTTTATTACACCTCCTTCACACCCAGCCGCCTCTCCCTCCTCCCTTTGCTTTGGAAAAATATCTAGATATGCGTTTGATCACAAACTAAAGGCTATGGGGGGCAAGGGGGGAGCTGATTTGGGGTTTTGTTTTTTTCTTAAAAAAAAAAAAGTCATAGGGGAGGGGAGGGGCTGAGGGCACCCAGAAAGGCCTGATTCTGATTTCGAGGCAGCCTCAGGATGACCCTTCCTCCTTTTGTGCTTAGCTAATGTTTACATCTCATAATTCATGCACCACCGAAAGTCGTGCGGTGGCCTCAACGTTTGAGTCCTTTTTGCCTATCGGCTGCTTTTATTTTATTTTATTTTTTGAATAGAGAATTGAAAGACCGTGTTATCCCAAGAACGGACCCACAGTGACTTTTTCCTGCTCCCAGAGCTCAAAATTAAAACAAAACGAAATAAAATGAAAGCATTCAAAACACACCCAAAAGAAGAACGCACGGAAAGTAACAGAACTGGAAATGTCCTGGGCCAAGAAGACCTGTCTGTCTTCTGTATATACCCTGTAGATCCGAATTTGTGTAAGGAATTTTGTGGTCACAAATTCGTATCTAGGGGAATATGTAGTTGACATAAACACTCCGCTCATTTTTTTTCCCAGAAGAAAAATAGATTCCTTTTTAAATGAGGACAATTCAGTGACTGGCTTCAAGAAGACTTCTTCCTTTTCTTTCTTTTCCTTCCCCAACGGGTTAGGGAGAAATCTCATCTACCTGAGGTGTCCCATCCCTGCCCCTGGAAGGTTGGGTCCTTGTTCATTCACTCAAGAGGTTAATGTTACTGGTGTTTTAAAATTTATCCTTAAGCCCAACCCTACCTATTTTTCTATTCTGGGTTCAAGGGGGTTTATTGGAAATCATGGGGGGGGGGGAGATTTCTGTTGCCTACAGTGTGCAAAGGGAAAGGAAATTCGCTTTTCAAACGGATGCGGAGGTCGCTATTTCGTTGGGTTGAGGATCAGACGCCCTGAAAAGATGAGGTTGCCATGGGTGTTCTGGTGAGCGTGTTGTGAGTGGGGGTGTCACAGCTAGGGCTCCTTTCCTTCGTGTCACAAAGATGTGAGATTTCTTTCTGCCACACAGGAAGAGGCCGCGACTTCAGCGGTAATTAGAACTCTTGGCCCCACGGTTCCCATTGCTTCGATGAATTTGGAATTAGCAAATTACTCCTCAATTTGTTTTCGAAACTTGCAGGTTTAGTTTTTGTTTTATTCCGGTTTGTAGCTCTAGTGAGGGAAGTCAAGTCGTTTCTCCGACCATGGGCCCTGAGGGTCAAGGGAGGGAGTGGTGAGGAGAAGAGGACAGACTGACCGACGCAACGAAGCTAATAGTGCAGCTAAATGCGATTTGGAGGGCGAAGTCTCCCCGAATTAGTGCGTGAATTTCCTATCGATCCGCCCGTGGTTCCATTCATCTCTGACAAGTCCCTCCGCGCACCCGCCCTCTAGCTCTCAACGCCTCCTCGACTCACCTCCTACCCTCCCCATCTGGCTGCCGTGAGAAGAAGCCCCAAGCCCCTCCGACTCCTTTCAAGAAGGAACCCCCTGGCCCGCCAGTCACTGAACTCCCCTCACAGACACCCCAGGCGTGAGCTCCTTCTCATCCTGGGGAGGAGATGGGCAGAGAACGGTTGGCGGCGGTGAGGTAGGGCAGGAGGGAGCTACACACCCGGAGCCCCAACTTCTGCGGGGATGCAGGGAGTGTGCTCTGCCCAGCCCCCCAAAAAACAGGCCCCGGAGCCTTAACCTGCTCACTCTTCCTAGCTCTCGGTCCCTCTCCGCGGCGGAGAAGGCCAGGCGAGGAGGGGGTCGCCCCACTGGAGCCCTATGTAAATCCTGGTGCTGGGTGGATGGGGAGGGGGAGAGAAGGGGAAATGAACCTCTTTGGCTGGAGCGGGGTCCGGGTGAGCAGATTTCCTTATCCGGGAATCGCAGGCCCGGTGGCCATTGGCTCGGAGGATCACGTGGGCCCCTAACTTTGTTCACTTGACAGTAAGTAGGAGGGCTTTCGGAAACAGGAAAACGAGTCAGGGGTCGGAATAAATTTTAGTATATTTTGTGGGCAATTCCCAGAAATTAATGGCTATGAGTTCCTTTTTGATCAACTCAAACTATGTCGACCCCAAGTTCCCTCCGTGCGAGGAGTATTCACAGAGCGATTACCTACCCAGCGACCACTCGCCTGGGTACTACGCCGGCGGCCAGAGGCGAGAGAGCGGCTTCCAGCCGGAGGCGGCCTTCGGGCGCCGGGCGCCGTGCACCGTGCAGCGTTACGCGGCCTGCCGAGACCCCGGGCCCCCGCCGCCTCCGCCGCCGCCCCCGCCGCCGCCCGGGCTGTCCCCTCGGGCTCCCGTGCAGCCACCAGCCGGGGCCCTCCTCCCGGAGCCCGGGCAACGCTGCGAGGCGGTCAGCAGCAGCCCCCCGCCGCCTCCCTGCGCCCAGAACCCCCTGCATCCCAGCCCGTCCCACTCCGCGTGCAAAGAGCCCGTCGTCTACCCCTGGATGCGCAAAGTTCACGTGAGCACGGGTGAGTGCGTGGGCACCCCTTCCCCTCCCACCCCCGGCGCGCTTTACAGCGAAGGGACCTCCGAGGCATGTGGGGGAGGGAGCCGGGGGAAGCCAATTGTCCCCCCCCTCGCTATAAACTCGCCATTGCCAAGAGATTTACGGTCTCCTGTTTTCAGAGCCACATAATTACATCGCCCATAAATTTTTATGGCCTGGTGGGCCCTGCGCCTTTGAAGTCATCCTCTTCTTCATTCTCCCGGCGATTTTTTTTTTTCACCAGGGATGTGTAGCCCCAGTGAAGTTGGAAGTTGGGGAGGGGTGTAGGAGGAGGGGAGGAGAAGGAGGAGCAGGTAGTAATCCGTATTTAAGCAGAGAGTTGAATCAACTTCCAGGACTTCCTTTTTTCCCTTCTTCCAGTCTGGTCCCCTGACTGGAGAAGTGGGAAAAAGTTTTTACTAAGGGAGAAGGCGCTGCCTGGAATCTGAGTAGGTGAGGGTGGGGACTAAACCCAGGAAAGGTCTAGAGCAACACCCCTCCCTCTTCCACCCTAATTCTCCCACCCGGGGTCCTCAGGCCAAAGAGAGGGAGGAAAATCTATCCAGGATTCCTCACAGTGCCCCCTCCCCCAGGCAACAAGGAGGACAGCACAGCCCTCCAAAAGTTTGAGGTCTTTCTCTTCAGCGTGTCCCGATGTCTTCCTTTCCCGACTCCCTCCCTCCAAGATGGGGTAGTGGGACCAAGAGGCTCGGTGTTAGCTAGAAGAAAGAAAGGGTTTCCCTCCTCCCTTTCGGGGGCAATAAAACTTTCTCTTTCTTCCTCTCTCTGTGTGTGTCCAGTAAACCCCAATTACGCCGGCGGGGAGCCCAAGCGCTCTCGGACCGCCTACACTCGCCAGCAGGTTCTGGAACTGGAGAAGGAATTTCACTACAATCGCTACCTGACGCGGCGCCGGAGGGTGGAGATCGCCCACGCGCTCTGCCTGTCCGAGCGCCAGATCAAGATCTGGTTCCAGAATCGGCGCATGAAGTGGAAAAAAGACCACAAGTTGCCAAACACCAAGATCCGCTCGGGTGGCACCGCGGGCGCAGCCGGAGGACCCCCTGGCCGGCCCAACGGAGGCCCCCCCGCGCTCTAGTGCCCCCCCGAGCAGGAGCTCGAACCTGGGGGCGGGGGTGGGCAGCAAGCACCAAAAGGGGACGCGGGGTACGGGAGGGTCCCAGGGCTTGAGCCCAGAAAAACCTATCTACCCTACCCCCACTTTATCTATAAGGAATAAACGCAGAGAAAGGGGGGGGTAGGGAAGCCTTATTTATAGAAACGACAATAGGGAGACGGGTAAAACTGTCCGGAAGCAAGATTCAAGTCTCTTGCTTTCTTCCTATAAAAAAAAAAGAAAGAAAGAAAAGAAAAAAAAAGGAAGGAAGGAAGAAAAGAAGGAAGAAAGGAAAAGACAGAAAGAGAAATGGAGTAGGCTGCTGCGCCTGGTTTTCAGCTTTGGTGAAGATGGATCCACGTTTCATCTTTAATCATGCCAGGCCTGGGCCCATCTGTCTTGTTTACTCTGCCGAGGAGAGGACGAGCTTCGGTGGCGACCATTACCTCGACACTCGGCTAACAAATGAGGCCGGGCTCGGCCGCTGCCGCTGCCGCTGCCGCTGCTGGACCACAGCCTGGATTTTCTTTCTTTGTCCCTTACTCCCGACACCCAGCGAAAACACCCTCTGACTGCCAGATAGCACAGTGTTTTGGCCACGGTAACAAACACACACATAACTTCCCTCCCTGTCTGTGCCCACTTTGGAGGGGGGAGGGAGATGACTGCTCACTCCCTTCCAACCACAGGCTTGGAAGAGGGACAGAAGGGAAGCAAGCAGCTTGGGTTCAGACCCAAGAAATACAATAAAGAAATTGGGACACTCAGGAGGGCCTTCTGCCAGAAGGTCCAGCCAGGCCTGGCAGGGTGAGGGGCATTTGAGTTCTGGGAGCTGGGGCTGTCTTCTGGTCAGTCCAGAGCAGTACAGCAGAGGCCTTCTCTTAGAATACAATGAATGTGAAATTAGAAAATAAAATGCTGTGGCCCTCCTGCTCTGGAAGGACAATGTTGCAGAACTCTCTCCCATTGTTATCATTGTTGCATCGTTTATTATTATTATTATTATTATTATTAATTGTTAATATTAATATTATTATTTTATGTCATGTGTGTTCTTTCTCCTGTTCTCTTTCTGACATTCCAAACCAGGCCCCTTCCTACCTCTGGGGCTGCCTGAGCCTAGAACCTTTTGTTGGTGTGAAATTTGTGTTCTGTACAGAGTGACAAACAGAAATAAATGTTTGGTTTCTCGTGACCATCACATCGTGTTTTTGTTGGAATGTTGATGTTAAAGATATGAACAAGTGCCGCCCAGTGTGTATGCTAAGTACCCTAAGCCTCACAATGAAGTTTTTTTTTTTTTTTTTTCTCAAAGGCTCCAATGGGAATTTCTATCCCAGAGGCTTCCAAATTATGGTAGCTGGTTTGTTTTCCCTTTGGGGTGGTATGTTTTGTTTGAGACTTAAAATTTTCCCCCTCCAGTTCAAAAATGAATCACAAGGACTGGGAGGGCTGGTTCCAGTCCCCAATGGTGTGTGTGTGTGTGTGTGTGTGTGTGTGTGTGTGTGTGTGTGTGGTGTGTGTGTTTTATTGTAGGACACCAGAGGCTTAAGTAGGACAAAATCTTTCATATCGTGATTTATTTGTCATAAGCAAATAAAATGCAGTGAAGCTGTCTCCTTCTAGACAGACGGCTCTTTGGTTATTAAAGTTCCAGAGAGGACTCCACAAGGCCGGCCTCTTTCCTCCCCGCATAAGAAGGTATAGCTTTCCTCTGAGGTGTTTAAGGCTTTAATGAGTCTAATTTTTTGCACAGATGTTTCTGGGTGTTTGCAGGTTTTCAGAGTATTTTTATATTACAAAGGAACTAGCTGGTGCCATAGCTCAAACTCTGACAAGCAAATAGATAATCAAGAAGACAAATGGCCTCTTTTGTGAAGCCCTGCTCCTGTATTAATTTCCATTTTCTTTCTCGTAGAAAGTATCGAAAGTAAGGCTGGGGACCAAATAACTGTCTGTCTCTGAGATCCCAATCACCTCTAGAATGCAGTGGGGGAAGGGAAAGGGGTTCAGGTGATCCTCAGAAATCTCTGCCGGGTTTGGGTCACTTTTGTTCTGTACAGTTAAGAAGTTCTAAGGACTGGAGCTCTGACCTTGGATTCCGTGCTCGGTAATGGCTCAGGGTGCAGCCCCATTGCCACCAAGATGCTCCAGGCTCCACAATTAAAAGTCGTTTCGTTTTTGTTTTTGGCTTAAAATTTTTTTTTGGTCCCATTTCTTTCCAGAAAATAAAGAGCCAATCCCATTCACATGTTTGATTGTTGTTTACTTTATATTTCTTTGGTTAACCTGTAAGGGTAGCAGGAGTCTGAATAGGGCAGAGAATCCATTGAGCCAGTATTCCCAAGGCCGTAGAATTGTCCATTAAAATTAAACCAAAGATCAGTTTAGAAAAGAAAGAAAGGAAGGATGGAAAAAAGAAAGAGCTGCCTGTACACTGGGAGGAGGATTGGGTTAGTTTTGTCTCTTGTGTATGTGGTATAATGTTTTAGCTGTGAGGAGATAAGACAGTCCTTAGTTGAGGGAAAAGTAGTTCTTAAAAACCATAAGGCCTTCCTCCCAGGAATGTCTCTAAAGAACCAAATCAAAGCTGCTTCTTGGAAGGTATGAATAGAATCTTAAAAAAAAAAAAGAATAAGATTTTCTATGGAGCTTAAAGTTCACAGCCATTCTGTGTAGACAAGAGCTAAGAAAAATGTGAGAATTATACAGAAAACCATTAATCACTTCTTTTCTTTAAATACGTATCCTCTCTCCTTTGTCATTATTCAACAGCAAATCTCCGCAGACCGGCTGTTGGGGGAAAAAAGTGTTAGCCGTCTCTCCCGGATCTGCAAGGGGGAAATTTTTGGAACCATAAAGTTGAAAACTTTTTCTCTCAGTTTTGGAAGAAACCTTTCAACATGAATGGGACGAGCGGAGCTCAGGAGAGAGCAGGCAAGAGTCGCAGAAGGTAACAAAGCCCTGGCTTGGGCTGGCTTTTTTTTTTTTTCCTTAAATTTTTTTTTTCATTTTATGGGCTCTTTTCACAAGTAAAAGAGAAAAAAGCACTCTCACCTTCTCTTTCTTTTTCAACTATCTTTGTGTGTGTGTGTGTGTGTGTGTGTGTGTGTGTGTGTGTGTGTGTGTTTAAAGGTGGATGCTTGGGCAGGTTTGTTGCTTTTTATGATGACTGATGTTTGGGAGAGACGGAGAGAGACAGAGACAGAGAAGGCTAGAGGGGCCTGGACACCTGGAGATTGTTTGAACTGGTTGGGGCAGAGGTGTCAGGACCCCTGAAAAACACCAGAGAAGGTTGTTTTCGAGGCTGCTCAGAAGTGATTTTCTGGTTTTGAAAAATGCAGGCAGGGCACAGAGGAGGCAGAGCTGGTATAAGGGTGTATTTGCGCTTGCCTGTGTCTAGGAAGGTACCCCGAGAAAGTCGATGTAGTCTTGGGACTCTGATTATCTACACTGTTTCCCAGTGAGATGTTGTCACTGCAGCCTCCTGGAAAAATGGAATCCAGTTCTTGATTGGAGTCCCCTAGCCTTGGAGCCAGTAGAAGCAGATTTGGTTGGGTTTTGTTCTTGTGTCTAGCTTGAGATTCTAGACAAATCTTCACTCTCTGAAAAGGAGAAACTGTGAGCAGGGCCAGGTGTACTGACACTGAAATTCTCTTTGGCCCTGCCCCCACCCCACCTCACCCCATCCCATGCTCCAGACCTCCTGGAGGCTCTGTGTTCATTTTCCTTTCTTTTTGCTTCTGGATTTGGGGGCTCTGTTCTTTCTCCTGGGGCCTCGTTCTCAGGCTGAGGAGCCAGTGAGCTCTCCATCAGACCTGAAAGTGCTGGTCCCTTTTCCCTGAGGCCTCACTTAGAGTTTGGAGGCGGGAGGCTGGCAGGATAGAGAGTTCATGGAGAGGCCACGTTTTCTAGGCGATTAGCTTGGTATTAGAACCACAAAATGACCTCGGAAGCCCCTTGACCTCTCTGAGACTGGACATTGTGCTACCTCTTGCCTCCTGCCCCAGAGGGAAAGTTGCACCTCTTTAGGAAGGGGTTCCAGCTTCTTCATCCCCCTGTAGTCCCCAAATCCCTTGCTATCTCAGAATTTCTGGATCATTTTTCTAATATTATGTGAATTAGGAAGAAAGGTAAGGGTTTTGTTTGTTTGTTTGTTTTAAGTTAGCCCAGAAGTTCTGTGGATGGGGAGTAGGGACTGGTTTGTCTGTATAAAGCCCCTTCCCTAGGTTGGGCTTCAGCCCCCTCCCCTATCTCAAGTCCATTTCTCTCTCTTTCTTAAAGCAAGCTAAGGGAAGGGAAGGATAAACTAATGAGAGGTTAGACAGACACAGTCCATGGGACTCTAGACCATCAGAAGAATAAGTTCCTGGGCTGGAGAGAAAGGGCTCCCACCATGAAACATGGATGCTACTTTGGAGATATTCATTCTCTCTCTCTCTCTCTCTCTCTCTCTCTCTCCTTCTCTCTCTCTTTCTCTCTCAAAATCTACAGTCTCTCAATGCAGTTTTGGAAGTTACGTTGTTTAGGAAGCTATTTTTATAATTACCTTTATCTCCCACACCCCAATCTTCCACTTCTAAGTCCTTGGGTACCTCAACAACTGGAAGAGCAAGAGAAATGGAAGGAAGGAGAGTAGTGGGACTGGTTGCTGTGTCCACTTCCATACCACTTTTTCGGGCTAACCAAAGCTTGCAGAAACTTTTCCAGTTGTGAGAGAGACTAGACAGACAGGAGATTTGCTAAAATGGGGAGGCTGGGGCATAGACTCCTCTTCTACAATCAGTGTTCTGTCTTCCACGTTAAACATCCACATCAACAGCACTCGTTCATCAAAGGGGTTGGAAGAAAGGAGAAATGAAGAGGAGAAGGGAGAGGTTTTTTTCTAGTTGGGAAGAAGAGCTTGTCTCCTTAAACTAAGAAAGGAATCTGGCCGGGTGGTGGTGGCGCACGCCTTTAATCCCAGCACTTGGAAGGCAAAGGCAGGTGGATCTTTGCGAGTTCGAGGCCAGCCTGGTCTACAAAGTGAGTCCAGGACAGCCAGGGCTACACAGAGAAACCCTGTCTCAGAAAAAAAAAAAAAAAGAAAGGAATCTGGGCGTGATGGCACATGCCTTTAAACCCAGTAGAGGCAGAGGCAGAGGCAGGTGGGTCTCTGGGAGTTCAAGGCCAGCCTGGTCTACAAAGTGAGTCCAGGACAGCCAGGGCTACACAGAGAAACCCCGTTTCAAAAAACAAACAAACAAACAAACAAACAAACAACAGAAAGAAAGGAAGAGCCAGCACATCTTCTCCTCTGGAGAGCCTGTGAGGTGTTGTTTGCTCTCATCGTGCAAATCTTTTCTGTTATTTGGGGACTCTTATCTCAGACAAGAAATTACTGGAGCCATTGACTTTTTCTTTGTCCCTCAGGATAAATGGAGGAACAGGGGGCTTCAGGAAGGGAAAGGGTGGGCAAAGAAGCAAACTGGGCCATTTTGGCTTTGAAAATATTTGGGGCTTGTTGATGATGGCCAGTAAAGATACATAACTGGTTGATTGCCAATTGCAAGCCGTCTCTAGGCCCGAGTGACAAAGACCTAGTCACGCAGAACTTTTATAAACTGTGAGGGAAGAGTGATATTAGAAGGGAGAGGCTGAGGTTCACCAAAGGTTTTCATTCCCCTCCTCTCCCCACCCCCCCCCCCCCCCCCCCCCCCGCCCCCCCGCGCTCATCGTGAAAGACTCCTCCTTTTATTTCCAGACCTAAACCTTTTTGGAGCTGACAGCTGCTTGGGCTCACTTTCCACAGCTCTCGTGGCCACCCCCGAGTGAGGCCTTCCAATCTTTTGACCCCCTCCCCAGTTCACTGGGCCCTTTGAGTCCCTCTCTACTTCTGTTGCTTGCCTGCCAGCCTGGGCAGGAGGCTGCCTAGTCCCATTATGGGCCTGGAGGCAGCCTCAGCGCTTGGTGGGTCTCCCTGGGAAGCAGTGACTGCCGTGTGGGTTTGATTGGAAAACCGAGTTGGGAAGTTTCCCAGCGTGTGTTGAGCGCTGACGGATTTGTGATCGGCCATAAAACTGGCGCGTTCAGATTCGTAAATCAATCTCGCTTTTCTCAGTCTAAACGTTCGCTTTTATCGACTGCAAGAAAGCGCTCAGCTCGCGCCCAGGCGCTTGTTTATTTGAACGTGGACATTTCCCAGGATCCGAAAAGAGTGTGCGTACTTTAGCAGAATCTGGCTGGCCTCTCCTTTCTGTCGCTGGGCTCTCCTTTTTCTTGTCTTTAAAAATAATTTCTCGGTTTTAAGGATTGCTATCTTCAGTTTTAAAGATTGCCATTTCCTTATGTCCCAACTTACTCATTTCTTCTTCCTCCTCCTCCTCTTTTTTTTCTTCTTTCTGTCCCTCTCCCTTCATTCCATCCCTCCCCCCACCCGTTTGTCTTTGGAGGACAATTTTCCTTTTAGTGGATTTGTAGCCAGGGATCTAGTAGACTGTTGCTCTCTGGCAGGAGCCGGGAGCAGGCCTTTATCCACATCAAGCTGAATTCAATACTACTCTGTGCTCAGTATCTGGACAATCAAAGCCGACTACCCCCTCCTACAGAGTCTGGGCCCCGCTGGCGCCCCCTCCCCGTGGGGCTAGGGCAAGATTCCAGTACTTTCCGCAGGGGTCCTGCTGCCTCCTCGAAACCTCCAAGGCACACGTGGAGAGGCTGTTTCTTTGGGGTGTGTTACACGAAGAGGTCCTTAACCTTCATTGAGTCGCTTTAGGTTCAGATCCTTCAGCCAGAGGAGGACCCTCATCTCCATTCCCCGGCGGCTTCCCTACCCTATTGCCTTTATTCTTCCCCGTTATGCAGATGCCCTGTTGGCTTGGTGGCAGCTACTCCAGAGCTGCTGAAGTAGATAAGGCTGGGAATGTCTAGCGCGCGGGCTTCTTTGGAATGTCTTTCTACTTCCCTTTGCATCCCCCCACCCCCATTCTGCCCCAGCTATGGACTCACTTATAACTTGTGAAGTTTGGGGGTTATTTGGTTTTGTTTATTCTTGAGGGGAAAGAGTCTGCCCCCCCCCCCTTTAGGGCATGAATTTCTCCCATCCTAATGTTTAACACTTTAACATGTATCATCCCTATCTTCCCCTCATTGGTCATTCTCCATTGTCTGTTGATTGGGAGCCCAGGACACTACCACCTGGATCTATAGACCCCCAGGCTGCCCGGGCAGGCTTCAAGGCTTTCCTTCCAGGTTTCTCAGCTCTTGGTTTCAGTACTCCAGGTACCTTCATTGGTGTATTTCAGAGACTGAGATGGGGTAGACTTAGGCAGAGTCTGGGTATCTACTTCTTTTGTATGGAATCCTTGGTCTCCAGTCTTTGTCTCTGAGCCTATTATTAAATCATCAGCAGCCTTTAATTCCTTATGATAGTAACAATGTTAAGGGGGAAAAGCATCCCTCCTGATTATTTTCATTCCTGGGAGGGCCAGACATAGCTTCACTCTGTTTGCCCCTGACCTTTCAAAGGTATACTACAAAAGATCAGAAAGTGAATTAAAGCCTGAAGTCCCACTCTTGATACCTATAAGGTAGCAAAGACTTGCATAGAATTTTCTTTTTCCATCTGGTTCCCTTAGATACACTGTTGATGAGTTAGAAGGGAGTAGGTCCGGATAAAATAAATATCCCAGTAGTGGGGGACAGAGTGGAGTTGGAAGGGGAATTTAAATTCTAAAGGATACAAATAGGAAGTGGAGAAAAACAGGGGCTTGGAGAAGGGCTCTATGACCACCCCACCCCCACCCTGACGCCCCTGCAGACTATTTCTGCACCTCTAGGAACTAAGCAGAAGCAGGAGGAGAAGGAAGAGAGGAGAGGTGGGCTGTGGGTAAGTGTGTGTCTGTGGGGGGTAGGGAGCTATAAGCAGAGTACGTATAGATGTGCCTATGGGAGAGAGACCTTGCTACTATTCCATTGGTGGGTTAGGGGGAACTTATTTTACAGGAAAATTTCTCCTCCTGAAGGGGAAGGTCATGGTGGTCCTTTGAGCCTGAAATCGAAAGACCCCCTTCCCCCTCCTGGTCACGTGATTCATTAAATAATTAATGCCGAGGTTGCAGAATAGATATGTATTCGTCAGGAAAATCGCAGGCTCGGTCTCCCGGTTCTTGACGTCCAATTCAACTGTCCTTTGAAAAACAAGCCTATACCCTGAGGAAAAAAAGAGAGGGAGAGAGAGAGAGAGAGAGAGAGAGAGAGAGAGAGAGAGAGAAAGGGAGGCATCAGTAAAACAGCCCCGCAGCTGGAACCACACCGCGGGCTGGGGTACTGTAAGTAGAAGGGATTTCTCACTACCTACCGCGCTTTATATGTCCATGTAAATTTATTGTTTGTTATTAATGTTATTGTCGTAAAATGTGACAAATAGCCATCTTCATTTCCTGCCATTTCTCTTCACAGGGTGCTCTGTGTTTATACCCATTGAGGCATTGCACAGAGATTTTAGGAATATTTCTCTCTCTCTCTCTCTCTCTCTCTCTTCCAACCTTTTTCTTGATTTATAGCAACATGGGTGTCAGCTTCTGAGCCGGCATGCCAACGATTGTGTGTGTGTGTGTGTGTGTGTGTGTGTGAGCGCGTGTGCGTGTGCATGCACTTCTGCATGTGTTTGTGAGTGAGTTGTGTTGTTTATGGCCATGTCTTCGATAAATCATTTCTCACAGAAAATGATGTAGAAACTGGGCTGGGTCTGTGGCCCGGGAGAGAGAGAGAGACGCTCTTGGAGGCACTTTCTCTCTCTCTGCTCTGCTCCCAGGAGTTGGTTATTTGAGACGATTTACAGTAATACATCAGCAGTTAATATGAAAGCTCTATAGCTGGGGGTCTTAAAATACAGCATCTGTGATTATCAATTAAGATGAGATTTGTATAAATTTGGTAAACCAGAAATGCCTCGTTGGCATATAAACCCAGTCAAAGATCATGACCTAATAGAAAAATGATATTTGCAAGCCCCATAGAGGCAACATTCCAGCAGCAAAATAATGCTGTCTATATTCTGCAGGAGTCCCCTCCAGGACTTTGGCATCTCCAACTCCAGCCCTGGGTGGATAAAACAAACTCAGAAGGCAGAAGGAACCTGGGGGCAAGAAAGGTGGAGACATTGGAAGAAATTACAGGACTTTAAGGCAAAGATTTTTGTATTTAATGGGGATCCATAAAAACGTTGTACAGTTGGTAGGGGACAGGGGCAGTTCTGTTAGAGTATTAAAGCTTCACTTATAGGTTTGGTATGTATCGGGTTATTGAGGGTGGAGAAGGAATTACCTAATTTGGGAGAGACAATAGAGGCTGGCAAAGGGTGAAGGGCAGTGAGAGAAGCCGAAAGACTTAGCTCCCTACCCTCCAGGCTGACAAAATAACCAAATGAATTCACTCCCCAGGAGCCTTCCTTCAACCTACTGAAACAAAGAAAGTTTCCTGGGCCGTTAGTCTCTCTCTCTCTTCTCCCTCTGTGTGTGAGTGTGTGTACCAAAGTGGTAGAAACTCTTAAGTTTTCCAGGAAAGAAATGTTTTTATTAATCAAGAGGTCCTGGAAAGTTGAAGAGTATTCCAAAATACTGGATGTGTTTCTTTGCTTTAACCCCCAAGTAAGGACTGAGCAGCCGGGGTGCAGATCAAGGGCAGGAGATCTGGTAAAATTCTCCTGTTGCTTCGCATGGAGGAGAGGCGTTGCTAGTCAAAAGCAAAGTCAGATGTGGCTTCTTGGGGGCATCCTGTACTATGCCCCAAACTAGTGATGGATGAGATGTGGGGAGAGTCAGAGCCTTGCCAAGTCTGGTCCAGGCTGTTCCCTTCCTGGCTGGAACCAGGCCAGTTGACTTTATAGCCACGATTATCTGTGATATTTAACTCTGTCTGCTAGTGTAAACTTTGAGTAGGAAAATTATAGTGATGTTGCACAGGTGTTAATCATGGCATCGGCCCTAAGGAGTGGCAACAGTAGGCCCCAGCCCATGGACAGCTAGGAGCTTACTCTCTCTGCTCCAAGTGATAGTTGAGCCCTAGTCCCCTGGTTGACAGGAGAGTTGGGGGCAAGTGATGGCAGCCTCTCAACCAGAGTCTGGGTTGAAAGAGATCTAGAGAGAAGGAGAAGGCAAAGAAGAACTGAGTGGGGTGGATGGGACATCATCTGATATAGATGAAAGGAATTGTCTGGATTCTGGGACAACCTAAAAAGGGCTAGCAGTTGTGGGGAGGGAGAATGGTTGGGAGAAGTACACAAGAGCCTTGGAAGTTGGGACCCCAAGACTTTTAGCCATATTCTCCATCCACACTTAAGTGTTAGAGAACCCCAGTGTGAGAGGTAAGCATTGTTACTTCTCACCTGGTGTGTGTTTTTGCACGTTCATATGTAAAGTTGAAGAACGTGTACTTATCTTCATTTGTGGCCTCAGAATTTAGGCCAAAGTCTCCGGTCTCTAAGAGGGGGGCAAGATCCATCTCTTCCTCCTTAAAGAGGAGGAAGAATAAGAAGGAAAGAGGGTAGAATGGTGCTAGCTTCTGAATTCAGCCTGCTTTAGAGAATAAAGCAGGATCTAGTTTGGGAACTGGGTTGTAGCTAACTAGAGATTGCTGGCAGCTGGCCCCATGGGCCCCTACCCTGTTTCCAGCTCCTTCATTTCTACTTATTTCCCACTTTTTCCCTTGCCACATTTCCCTATGAGATCTGCTCCCCCCCTCAACCCTCACATCTTCTTCTCCCCCTATGACTGACTTTCCTTTGTCTCCTCTACCCTGGGGAAAGGAGGTGGCACTGATACCCCTCCCCCTCTGTCTCCCCCAACTCACATACAGACTTTCCCAGGAGACAAAGAGACCATCCCTTGTCACTATTATCGTTCAATTCAGTCATTGGCCCCTCTTGTATGAAGCCTGGTGCTCTCCATCCAGGCTTCTAGGCCTTTCTCCAAATCAGCAAGTTTGAGAAGACTGTCAATTATATTTTATACCCCAAACCCCCTTGAACTCCACCCTTGAATCTGCTTTTATGCCATCTAGGGATGGAGTAACATGCATTTGGTGGATGGGACTCTAGAAAAGTTGCTGATCTGGTCTTTTTCCCAGCATGGGTTCATGTCCTCTTTCTCTGTATAACTGTAACCTCTATCGCTGTTCCTTTAAGATGCCAGGTTGCTAATGCTATAATGACCAGATGAGTTGGATAGAAAGATGAGCTAGAGAATGAGAAGGGAGGGAGGGAGGGAGGGAGGGAGGGAGGGAGAGAGAGAGAGAGAGAGAGAGAGAGAGAGAGAGAGGATAGTAGGCTCCCTCTTGGGTGGGAAGTCAAGGCTGAACTCAAGAACAGGGTAGTGATGGGAAGAGATGAGACAAAGGCCAGTCAGTCATAGGGGGAAAGGGATTGTCCTGTAAGGACCAGCTTCTATGGGCACATATCACAGTTAAATGAAAGAAGTGGAAAGGAAGCTGCTCATTTTGCCCCCTTCTCTCTAGAAGAGATTCTCTCAGATATGGAGTGTCCCACCGACGAAAGGGCCCCAAGATGAGAAGGAGAGATGGCCTAAGGAGCAAACCAAGCCCTGAACTGATAATTGCAGACACACAGAAGTCCTACCCAGGGTGCAACCCAGATTTCCTTAAGATGCTGAGAGAGGCAGAGTGTGAGGAGGCAAAAGGGCTTTGAGAAAGGGATAGAAACAACAGAGGTCGCAGAAGGGAGAGAGCCAGCCAGACACATACATACATACATACACACACACACACACACACACACACACACACACACACATACACACATAGAGACAGAGAGACACACAAGGAGATAGATAGATAGAGAGATACAGGGAAGAGGAGAGGAACAAAAGAAGAGCCTAAATTCCTTGGAGGCAGCACAGACTCCTTCAGACCCCATGAGCCATTCTTCTCCCCTAGTGTATGAAGCTTTCTTTACAGGAAGTTGTCAAAGCTGAGACCTTCTTAGGAACTACTGCCTATACAGTGGGACCTTAAAGGCCCCAAATCAAGTGTGAGGCATCCAGAGTACAATCTAGCATTCCAGGGGATGGTCAAGGTGTACTGGGTGGGCACTCTAGTCTCCTCCTGGTCACCACTGGGACCTTAATCGTTGGTTGGGCTCTTTCTCAAAAAAAGCCATCACCGAGGGGAGGTTGGAATAAGGCTCTGAAACCTAGAGTCAAGAAGTCAAGAATCCTCCTTCCTCGGCTCCTCTCTCTTCCCTCCTGTGGGTTGTGTCTTTTCTTCTTCTTCTTCTTCTTCTTCTTCTTCTTCTTCTTCTTCTTCTTCTTCTTCTTCTTCTCTCTTCTGAAGCCAACAGGGAGTTGATTTTACGAGAACTTTCACCTCCAATTCATACCTCTTCCCTTAACCCTTCAATTTAACAAACGGGTGCTTCCCTTTCTGATCTCCTTCCTCCTTCATCTTTCAGGAAAGAAAAGAGAGAAAAAAAGGGAAAGATCCTATCAGCAGCTTTAGAAAGCCTGGATGGGAAATAAGTGGAGGGGAGAAAGAAAAAGAATGTGAGAGAGAGAGAGAGAGAGAGAGAGAGAGAGAGAGAGAGAGGGAGGGAGGGAGGAAGGAAGGAAGAAAGAAAGAAAGAAAGAAAGAAAGAAAGAAAGAAAGAAAGAAAGAAAGAAA
>CAJQZJ010000103.1:1463082-1487217 GCA_907164525.1 Lophiomys imhausi | reverse complement strand
AGAGAGAGAGAGAGAGAGAGAGAGAGAGAGAGAGAGAGAGAGAGAGAAACAGTCTGGCCTTGTTCCCTCCCCCATTAGAGACTGGGGCTGGAGGTTTGGGGGATGGGGGGAGAGAAGATGTAGAGGAAATTGGGGTCAGGGACTGGGAGAATCAGGACTGGAGACTCGGTCACCGCTATCTGAGGAGTGACTACTTTAAAAAACAAAAAATCCCAGTGTGCCTCCTATGAGTGAGCACTGGACGGGCACCCAGCACCCCTGGCCTAGCCAGGCCAGCCTCGGGACCCGGTCTCCAGAGGCCTCCTCTTGTATTAGCATAATGGTCCAGTAGAGGGGCCTGAACGAGGTGTGTGGGGGGGGCAATCTGTGAACTCCACCAGCTTTCTTTGCATTTTGCTCTCCTCTTCCTCCCCCATCTCAATGTAAATTTTTTAACCTGTTTTAAAAACAACACAAGACAAGACCACCCTCTACCTACTTTCTTTGCTTCCCACTCTTATTTGAGGGAGGCGTAACTCCCCACCCCCCACCAAGCCCTCATCACCACAATCACCTTTTCTCCTTATCAGGCATCTATGCTTGCTAAAGGGGGAGAGGTGGGGGGTGTGATCTTGTGTGTGAGTGTGTGTGTGTGTCTGTCTGTGTTTTTTTTTTTTTTTTTCCCTGTGCAAAACCAGAGGCCATTGTTACAGAGAGTAGGGCGTACCAGTCTTATAGGGCAACCACACTGTGGCGGCTTGGCCGGGCTGGAGCCCGGAGCTGGATTCTCGGCCAGCCGAGCCTCCCAGCACCTTTCGGTCTGCTGTTTTTTTCCCCCGCTTCCCTACCCCTCCCTCCTGCGCACCCCCGCTCCAAAGCCGAGTGAATTGAAGCGGACGCCGCGCGGCACCTCTGGCCGGTCTGCCCCTCGGGCTCCCCAGCCGGGGTGGCTTTGGGGAGGGGGGTGGGCGACGCAGCTTTAAACAGTAGTCTTTTTTTTTCCTTTGCCTTCAAGGAGGGGAGATTTCTCGCCTGCCGCTCGCGCTGGGGCTCGATGTGAATATATATTATGTCTGCCTGTTCTCCCCTCGTCGGTGGCTAAGGTAAGCTGGACTGAAATAGGCTATCAGTTTGTGAATGGCGGAGAGTATGTCTCAATGATTTATGGCCCATATGACTCCAATCTCGGTTCAAGAAGAGTTCACAAGCTTTAAGCTTCCTTCCACGCAACGACTCTCTCTCTCTCTCTCTCTCTCTCTCTCTCTCTCTCTCTCCCTCTCCCTCTCCCTCTCTCTCCCCCTCCCTCCCTCTCTCTCTCTCCCTTTCCGTTTTTTCTCCTTTTCCTCTCTCTCTTATAGCAGCTAGGTTTAGGGCTGCATCTCCCCTCCCCCGTTTGCTAAGAAGAGCCGATCCTTTCTCTTTCCCTTTCTTATTCTTTTATTTTTCTTCCTTCCATTAATTTTTTTTTAAGTCCTGGAAGGTGGCCTACCCTCTCTCCTAGGGTTTCTCCTGCTATTGTTCCCCTTCTTGGCTCTCCCAGGAGTGTGCCTGGAAAGGTGGGGTTCTGGAGGGGGGACTCGCCTCCCTTCTCTAGAGAGACCCCGAGGGAAAGCCGGGAGCTACTGTCTCCCTCCCACCCTTCCGAGGAGCCATATGGAGCCTGGATTTTTCCAACATGGAGGCAAGGGAAATAGACACGTTTGGCTGGGGAGAACTGTTCCCCACCCCCTCTTCTGGATCCCAGATTTTAGATCCCCATGGCACCTTCCCTTCCCTTACTGTCCCACCAGTCAGGCCTCTGCGCCTCCCGGCCTGGAGCCCTGCTAAGCAAAGTCCCGGAGCAGAGTTGCTCAGGCGCCTTTTAATTCGGTTACCTCCAGCGCCAAACTTGCCGCCGCGGGGCTCGGCCTGGCCCCGGCCCAGTGTGCTTGGAACCCGCCGCAGCTAACCAGTTCCTCGTCCGGTTCGGTTTCTCCTCGCTTCCCTGAGCCCGAGCAGGAGGCTGGTAGCTGCTCTCCAGCCACCGCGGCAGCAGCGGCCAGACAGCCCGCGAGCAGCGGCAGCTGGAGGTTCTCCGAATCCACAAACCTTTCTGGCCTTGTCTCACCGCCAGCGGAGTCTCCTCCATTCTTTTCCTATCACGTCTCTGGCTCCTGTGCTTCCCAAACTCGCCTGGCCTCTGTCCTGGATGGTTTGGGGGTCATTGCTGGGGGAGCGACAGGAATTTCTGCCCCAGGTGTCTAGTTGAATTACTGGGTTTTTACTTATATTTTATTATTATTATTATTATTACCACCACCATCATCATTATTATTGCTGTAACAATCATTTAGACTAAATAAAGCCAGGGCCCAGCCAGCTGACCCCCTCCAACGTTTTTTATTTCATTCTCTTCTCTATCTATTAATAACAAACTCAACTGATGTCGGTTAATTAATTCTCCCTTTCAGCCAGGGCTGTTCCGAAGCTAATTTTGGTTAAATCATCAGAGGCTAATGGTAATAATAATAAAGAGATTGGGTCAGCCTGGTCAAGTGAACTCCAGCCCTCCCTGGAAGGACCTGCTGCTTTGCAGACCCATGTGTATTTCCAGATACAAAAATTTCCCAGAAACCAACGGGAACTCAGGGTCACATCAGCTCCCTTTTAAGTACAATCCGTGCAATAACGGCAGCGTTTATTTGTGGGAGGGACTCACTCGTCCGCTTTCCTTTCATTTTGTTTTTTACCAAGTTGAGCTTTCTTTGGGGTTGACCAGCAGAGCTGAATGATATTTTACATTTTGCTAAATGACACAGAAAGAATCAGTCTAGAGGTTTTAGGGGAGTACCCATGGAGGGCTGGAGAAGACACAGGGAAAGAGAAGATACAGTCAGAAATCGCTTGGAACAAATATAAAATCCCCTGACATGGCCGAGCTTTATTTTTCTGGTACACTTTTAAAAGTCTGTATTAAAATAGTGACCATAATTTTATCTTTTTTTGCCGTTGGGAACCTCAGTAAACAACCTTCCTTTCGAACCCAGAGAATAATACTGCTCAAATTGTTTTGTGGGTCTTTTTCATCCTGAATAATCCTCCCATCTCAGCAGAAAACTCCAGCAATTGCACAATTTTTCTTTTTCTTTCTTTCTTTTTTTTTTTCCTGAGAAGTAAAAGAAACAGACAGTTATAGAAAGGATTGGGGAGACCTAAGCCAAATGGTCACATCACCAACCGGTCTTGCCTGGGAAATCTAAACAATCATGGTCGTTTGGAGGCTCCACAGGGGCTGTTGGATGCTGGGTCCCAGGCCTGCCTGAGCCAAGACTGGAGGTGATGGTACTTTTAGATGGGACATAGATGGATGAAGCTTGCTTTCAGTGCTTCTGGGGGTTAAAAATCATCAGGAATTTTCTGCCTTATGTTGCTGTGATCTTCCTGGAGGGGAAGGGTTCCAGATGAACTTGCTTTTCAGTTCAGCTTGGGTCCAAGATCTGCAAGTTCCTTCCAGACTAGACTTTGCTTAGGTGGAAGGATATGGAAGAAGAAGAGGGAGGAGGCAGAGAGGTCTTACACTGGAGTGAAGACCTCCATCCAGGATGCTTTCATTTTGGAGTTTAATAGTGCCCCCTTCCCTGGACGGGTGGTAAGGAGAAATTGTAGGAGAGGTTAGAGGTTAGTGTGCAAGCCGGAGAGAAGCAATGGTCCACGGAGCAGTGATGTTCTATTCCTAAGCGTTCCCCAAAGGAGTACAATCCTGATTTAAAAAAAAAAAGGAAATAAAAATCGGTGTTTTTTGTTTTTGTCTTTAAAATTAAAGTCGAAGTAAGAAACACCCATGTCAGGTCAGATACTTGATCTCACCGTCTGCTGCAGAGATACTGGCGAGGAGAGAAGAAGAAAAAAAACCTATTGATGTCAGTTCCCTTTTTAGTTCCTAAGATGGATTCGAGGCCCAGTCCTCTTCTCCCATATCTCTTCTCTCGCCCCGCAGGTCAGACGCTTGGAACAGACCCGGGAGGAGGGGGGCAGAAAGGGGAGGGGGGGTCCGGCGTGTCACGTGACCCCCAGGGGTGCCAATGTCCGGTCCTGAGGGTATCAGGCCCTTGCAAGTTGCCACCCACTGCCGGGGCCTCGCCCAGCGATGCAGAAAGCCACCTACTACGACAACACCGCAGCTGCGCTCTTCGGAGGCTACTCCTCGTACCCTGGCAGCAATGGTTTCGGCTACGACGGGCCTCCCCAGCCCCCCTTTCAGGCCGCCACGCACCTGGAGGGTGACTACCAGCGCTCAGCATGTTCCCTGCAGTCCCTGGGCAATGCTGCCCCACATGCCAAGAGCAAGGAGCTCAACGGCAGCTGCATGAGGCCTGGCCTGGCCCCAGAGCCCTTGCCCGCCCCTCCGGGCTCACCCCCACCCAGCGCCGCACCTACCAGTACCACTAGCAACAGCAATAACGGGGGCGGGCCCAGCAAAAGCGGCGCCCCCAAGTGCGGTGCCGGCTCCAACTCCACCCTCACCAAACAGATATTCCCCTGGATGAAAGAGTCGAGGCAAACGTCCAAGCTGAAAAACAGCTCCCCCGGCACAGGTACCAGCTCTCTGCCTTCCTCGTCCGTCAGCTTTTGTCCAGTCCAGGAATGTCACTGTTATTCTAGCATCCGACCCCCGGGCGCCCACAAGGCGGCCTGGGAACAATGTTAGGTGGCTGCCTACTGGGTTTCTTTTCTTTTCTTTCGGTTTTTTTTTTTTTTATATACCTCTCACTACCTGATGACCTCTGACCCGGCCAACACCCAGTCCCTCCAGTCAACCTCCGCCTGGGCTTCCAAGAGTTTCCAGGAGTCCAGGAGGTGGGACGGACGGTTGGCCTCAAAGCCCTTCCCAAGGCCGTACCGCCTGGAGGCACAGAGTCATCAAGGAGAGATTATTACTAAGGATGATTACTGTGGGTATTAATCACAATTGGCTCAGGTTGGCCTGGGGTCGCGGCTTGCAGCCACCGCAACCTCTATGCTCCACACTTCCAGGTCCTGCCCACCAGTGTCCAGTCAACCCCCCCCCCCCAGGTGTTCTCAATCACCCATCCTATAAAGAGGATGGACAGAAGAGGGGAATGGCCTCAGACTTGGATTTGGATATATGGAGAGGGGTGCGCGCACACTCAAAATTCTAGCCCTAAATAAATGGCCACGCAGCTCTGTCTGTGTGACATGATCAAATTTTCATAAGCTGGGGCAGCAAGAGGAGAACAGGTCTCTTAATAAATGCCACTATTATAGAGTGTCCGCTAATGCGACGGGAGGCGGGAGGGGGGGTGTAGAGGAGGAGGCGGGGACGCGAAGGGGAGGGCGGCAGGGGCTCCGAGTCCAGGCCTGGATTTATTAAGAAACGATGCATTCAATTTCGGCGTGTTCAGTAATTATCTTTTATTTCATTTTCTCCCCTTCCCGTCACCCCTCCCCCTCGGGTCCAGCAGAAGGTTGTGGTGGCGGTGGCGGCGGCGGCGGCGGCGGCGGGGGCGGCAGTGGCGGCGGCGGCGGCGGCGGGGGAGGAGGGGACAAGAGCCCCCCGGGGTCGGCGGCGTCCAAGCGGGCGCGGACGGCGTATACCAGCGCGCAGCTGGTTGAGCTGGAGAAGGAATTCCACTTCAACCGCTACTTGTGCCGGCCGCGCCGAGTGGAGATGGCTAACCTGCTGAACCTCAGCGAGCGCCAGATCAAGATCTGGTTCCAGAATCGCCGCATGAAGTACAAGAAAGACCAGAAGGCCAAGGGGCTGGCCTCGTCCTCCGGCGGTCCCTCCCCGGCCGGCAGCCCCCCGCAACCCATGCAGTCCACGGCCGGCTTCATGAACGCCTTACACTCCATGACCCCCAGCTACGACAGCCCGTCCCCGCCAGCCTTCGGCAAAGGCCACCAGAATGCCTACGCGCTGCCCTCCAACTACCAGCCCCCTCCTCTCAAGGGTTGCGGCGCCCCACAGAAGTACCCCCAGACCCCGGCGCCCGAGTACGAGCCCCACGTCCTCCAAGCCAACGGGGGCGCCTACGGGACGCCTACCCTGCAGGGCAGCCCGGTGTACGTGGGCGGGGGTAGCTACGCGGAGCCGCTGCCGCCCCCTGCCGGCCCCTCCCTCTACGGCCTCAACCACCTTTCCCACCACCCCTCGGGGAATCTGGACTACAACGGGGCGCCCCCTATGGCCCCCAGCCAGCATCACGGACCCTGTGACCCTCACCCCACGTACACAGACCTCTCCTCTCATCACGCACCGCCTCAGGGTAGAATCCAAGAAGCGCCCAAACTGACACACCTGTGATGTGAGGGGCGACTTGGGGTGGGGTGGCGAGGCCAAGGGCCAGGGAGGTGGTTGAGCTGGGGGTAGGGGGGCTGCAGTTTGGAAGCCTGAAAGGGGTGTGTGTTGGGTTGTCGTTAGGCTTCCTGAAACAGGACAGGCCTGGGGCGCTTTCTTTGCTCCCTGGCCTGAAGGGGCTGTCTTTTAAGTCCTCCGGGCCTGGCTCCGTCTGCCTGCCAACACCTTTGGAAAGGAATCCACAGCAGGTTGGAGCGGGCCACATCAAGTCCAGGGTTCCAGTACTACCAAGTTGGAATTTCAGATTGGAGAGGGAATCTGGTAGAAGGAGCCAAGATAGGCAAACAGGGCAGAGAAGCACATTCAAAACGTATGGCTTGGCTATCATCAACCAATCAACTTACCTTCCATCTCTGTGGGTAATTCCCCCAAATCTCGATTTTTTTTTTGTCTCCCTCTCATTCTCCTTATGAAAAAATAAGAAAACACATTTAAATCGAAGGGCACAAAGTATGTTTCCCTCCCACTTTCCCGTTTGCCCCCATCTATTTGAGGCTTCTTGCCATGGGCACCATTTCTAGCCCTATGGTTTTCTGCTCTAAGGACATTCATAGCTACACCCCACCCTTACTGATTACAATTTTTAGAGGGCTCAGGGATGGTGAGAGATCCTGAAATTTAGAGCTGCCTATAATATAAATATATATATATTTTTTCTTTTAAGGTAAAGTTAAGAGGCTAAGGCAGGCAAGTTGTCAGGACTGGAGGCTTGCCCACTCTGCAGTCTCTCAGCTCCCACCCCACCCCACTCTTTTCATGGAAAGCAGTCCACTTTGCTTTTTCTTCTGTTGTTCTGTTGACTTAACGTGAAAACAGGGTATATTTGAACAAACTGTCTGTCCTAGGAAGGGGCTGGAGCTGGGCCTGTGTACCTTGCTCCAGTTCCTGACGGGGCATTCATGTTGCACTTGGAGTTTACATTTTAATGGATATTAAAAAAAAAAAAAACAACTGTGAGAGATGCTTGGGCCTGTGGAAGTCCAGCTTCACTCAAAAAGCGTGTGTTCTAGTGAACATTTTCATATATATTTATTTGTTATAGCCTGTTGAAATATTTTCTTTTTTTTGTATTATTTATCCCCCCCCGCATTATGTATTTATATGAGGGACAAAAAAGATGTACTTTTTTAGTATTTACTTGTTATTAAGGCTGTTGTGTTTCCTGTCATGTAAAACCAGCTATTTTAGTTTTTATTGTGTTCTAGACAAGAGCTGTAGATTTATGTTAAACTCGTACTTATGAGCAATTGTAATTAGTTCTCAAAGGCATGAACTCAGCTCCTAAACGTCACTGTGTAGTCCTGAATTTGTAGAGTTAGGGTTAATTCTCTCTTGGAACTTTCTTTGTTCTTCTGTAGTTCCTTGTTTTCCTTAGTTAAAAGGGTTGTCTGTCAAAATAATTCTTGAATAAACTTTCTGTTATCAATTTTATCTTGTCCTGGTGGTCCAGTTCAGATTGCAGAGAAGGCCTCAAATTACCAAAGGTCCCCCCAGGAGAGGAAGGGCTTTAAAGATGCGGTCCTGGCCCTTCTGCCCACTGCTAAGGTCCCCGTGTCTCCTCCCCAGCTTTTCCGGCTTGGTTCAACTCCGTTTTTGACATTCATACCAGTTAAGGCCATTCTGTCTAGCTCTTCAGCAAAGGTTTAACGTAACAAGTGGGGGGGGGGGGCGGGAGGCAGGGAATCCTGGGTGAAGTGTGTCTTGTTTTTCTTAGTCCTTGGCCTGTCTTCTTCTTTTGACCACTGCCTCTGTGCATCCCTCTGTCCACATCAGACTAACCCCAAGTATAGCTCGTTACTGCTTCTTTCAGGCAAAACCTAAACTTCAAGGTTCTCTTCCAGAGCTACAGTGAGGCTGTCACGTGACCTGAAGCCCAACCACCATTGGGTCTAAAATGAAAACAAAGGAAGGTGATTAATCTGGGGGGGGGGAGAAAACAACAGCAAACCCAGGCCTCAACTTCTCAGGTCAAGCCTTAAAACTACAGTGAAATTCAACCATTAAATGAAGCCTAGGGCAGGAGAGGAAGGACGTTTAGGTTTCTCCTGGCAGGAAAGGGGAGAAGGGACTGAAACCAGCAGTTGGAACCAAGAGTAAATAAAATGGTCCCCAGGCTAATGTGAGGTTCTGTTTCCACGGTCCTTGGAAAAATTTCATTTCTTAGTCCTGGTTCCATAAAAGTTTTATCACGTTGGAGAGAGGATAGAGGGTGTCTGTGAAAGATGAAATGTCACCACTGCAGCTCAGTATCCGATCAGAGCGAGGAGACAGGGAGGCTGAAATATGGAGCTAATTCGCTGAAAGAGAAGCGATGGCTGCTTGCTGAAGAGTTACATAATTCTAATTGTAAGCGATGCAGCCGCATTGCTTAATTAGGAGCATATATTTGGTGGTAGTGGTGATACTGGGAGGAGGTGTCTGAGGATCGTTCCAGGCCCTCAGCCTTAAAGCGAGAGCAGATTTTCATTTTTATGTTGCATCCTAGCAGTCCAAGGTTAGTAGTTACTGTCTTTATGCAACAATAAATAACAATAAAAAACAACCCAAATAATACACCCCCTCCCCACCAAGTAGGGTTTTTTTTTTTTCCTAAACTGGACTTGGCTCATCCAGGCAGCAAGCAATTTAGCATTGGATCAGGCTGTAAATTAAAGGCAGAGGACCGTGCAAAGTTTGATTGGGATCAGATAATGCTCAAAGGTCTGTCTTTCCTTTTTCTCTTCCTCTTCCCTGAATAACATTTCTGAATGAAATAACTACATGAAGGGTCATGTGTGGCAGTGATGGTGGAGGTAGGGGATGGGTTGCTTACTTATCTAGCTGAAGAGGAATTGGATAAGAGAGGCTTTTTATATGAAAAGCAGTACTTTTGGCTTGAAGCTAGGGCTCTAAACCAAAATTGAACCTATCCTTCTGCTTTCAAGATTCCAGGTACCCAGCTAAAGTCATTAAAAACGTGAATAAAAATCTCTGCTGTAAGGTCCCTAGCAGACAGGGTGCAGGAGGGACGTCTCCAGGAAGGGAGGTTCTCTTGGCCCCCCCTTTAACACCCAAGTTCTCTGCTGTTCACTAATCTGGCCATAAAATCTGTCATCAAGGGTTAGAGAGCTGTATTTCCTACAGGACAGTCTGGGCCCTGGTTGCCTTAGGAGAGTCTTGGATACTCTACAGCCAGCCAGTGTCTGTTACAAACTTGGAGAGATGCTCAAGGGTACAGTCAGGGAGAAGGCCCCCTCCCAGGCCTCACTGCAGAAGATTCCCTTCTCACTGCAGAAGATTCCCTTCCAGACAGCAACTATTTCGATTCTCTCCTGCTAACCACCATGGGGGGGGGGGAGGGACACACACACACACACACACACACACACACACACACACACAGGTTTTTTTTGTTTGTTTAAGCTGAGTAACACACCACCCCCTTTGGGCCTCTGGCCTTGTTAAGAGCGGTTCCCCAAGAGTCTGCTTCTTTCTGTCTGAGCCACCACCTCCAGGTCCTTCCCCTCCCCCTTTCTCTGCCTTCTTCTTTTCTTTCTTTAAATACTCACCACCACCCACGCGGACGTTACATTGACAGAAAGTTTCTAGTTCCAGCTCTCCGCTGAGTTGCCATTTCTCTGCTAACCAGCCTTCTCCTCTAGGCTGGGCCGCAGAAAGCCAAGAGGGGGAGGGGAGGCCAGAGCCGTGGGAGTTCTGGGGCAAACTTTCCACCCAAGTTAGCGCCTTCCCTCTGTCCCCATTTCCCATCTGTTTCCTGGCTCTCCCAGAATCACCTTTCTCTTTTGCTACCCCCTCCCTCAGGCCTTTTTAGGGGATGTGGAATTTAGGCTGTTCCCTCTGCTTTCCCAAAGAGCCAAATTCTTTGATGCAATCGGAGGGAGCTGTCATGGGGCTAAGATTGATCGCCTCATCGCCTCTTGGTCCCTCTGACCCACTTATTTAAAAAAAAAAAAAATCTTCCCCCAGATCGACTTTTCATTTTCAGCTTTGAGGCCTAGTTTCCCACCAAATTGCTTGTGGCTCTGAGTTTTTTGCCTCCTTCCTCTAGTAAATAACAATATTCTAAAGGTGAACCGATCATAGTCTCCTCATATATTAGTTTGTTGTTTTTGCCTCTGGAGGCTCTAAACAGAATATAATCACAGTGGTGGTCATTATTTCTTCTCACTCCATCTTTAGAGATTTTTTAAAACCAGGGATTAAAAAAAAATTAGCCAAAAGGCAAATATGGGAGGAAAATCCATTTGTCCAGAGGGAGAGCCCTCTCTCTCCTCTATGCCTTGACTTTAGCTTTGAAAGTTAAGTAGATGGTTCCCTTGGTGCCCCTGGATATAGACATAGATTCAGCTTGAGGGCTATGAATACATCGACCATCTTAGACCTTCTTAGATCCTCCTAGTACCTGTGTTGGGGTGCCACAGAGTGTGAGTATAGATGACCCCAACAGGAAGGCAGGTGGACAGAAGGAATTGCCAGTAAATACTCAACAGAGAATAGAACCTAGGGCACATAGCTGGGGAGAGAGGCCAATGTCCCAAAATGCTTCTGGCATCTAGCTCACTGCTGTGTACCAGCTTGTCCATTTCTTAGGTGTGAACTACTACTACCTTAGAGGGTGGGTGGGATGCTGCTGGTGCTGGTTAGTACTGGCGTTCCTCCATTTTCCTCTCTGATTGTTACCTTAATACTGACCTTTCCCCAAAGAGTGGAAGCCTCTTTCTACTCCCACTTCCTCCCAAATGGGTTTTTGCTTTCTTGGGGGGTGGGATGGGAGGGTAAGAGGATACTGATGGCCACATAAAGAAAGCATATTAATTGATTCCATTAAAATCTTTAGACAAGAAGACCATTTCTTCCTTACATTTGGTTGTTTCTCAGGTTCCCACCACCATACAGTCTCTGAAGGGGAGGAAGTGGTTCTTCTGGCTTTTCTGGGGAAAGAGCTCCATTGGGGAGTGAGGGGGGCACTGATGTAGGGATGGGGGTAGAGGAGGAAGCCTTATGGTATCCAGGTCGTGGTCCTCTGGAGTTTTTGAATCAATTAAAGCAAATAAAGCCTGTGTTTTCCACCAGGCCCAGACGAGCTATTGGCGGAAACCGGTCCCGTGACCATGAATTCCCTGCAATTTCGTCGGAGTCCTGGGTTTAATAGAGAGAGTCCCCATACGCTTGTATTTATCAGCAATATACAATTATAAAGGCCTAAATTAAAAAAAGAGAGAGAGCGAGACCTCCCCCTGCCCCCCCCCCCCCAAACCCCCCTTTTGCCCAAACCGGGGGGGGGGGGCGGGAGAGGGGATACCTCCGATCCTCCCTCCTGACGCCCCCCCCAGCAGGCCCCCTCCCCCACCATTGAAAGCCATGAATTTTGAATTTGAGAGGGAGATTGGGTTTATAAACAGCCAGCCATCGCTGGCCGAGTGTCTGACTTCCTTCCCCGCTGTCTTGGAGACATTTCAAACTTCATCAATCAAGGAGTCGACATTAATTCCTCCTCCTCAGGAGCAAACCTTCCCCAGTCACCAGCCCGGCGCCTCCACCCTTCAGAGACGCGGGAGCCAAAAGCAAGCCGAAGATGGGCCTGCTCTGCGGCCACCGCCGCCACTCCCCGCCGCCCCCCCAGCCCCCGAGTTCCCCTGGATGAAAGAGAAGAAATCCGCCAAGAAACCCAGCCAATCCGCCGCATCCCCTTCTCCAGCCGGCTCCTCGGTCCGGGCCTCCGGGGTCGGATCACCTTCAGGTGGGTGAGCGTGGCAGGGGAGGGGTGAGGGGTAGCTGGAAGAGAAGGGGAGAAAGTGAGGTGTTGGGAGGCTGGTGGGGTTCCCTGGGTCGATGGATTCTGGGGTTAGGGAGGCAGAGAATTTCGCTGGGTTTCAGGCCTAGTCACTGCTAGCAGCCCCCACCCCCAGCAGATTTTGGAAGTTGATTGGGGGAAGGTGTGTGAGTTTTTTTTTTTGTGTGTGTGTTTGTTTGTTTTGTTTTAATGTGCTAGAAGAAAACGATTCGATTGAAATGCTTCCCGTTATCTGTGTAGAGGAATGAAGTGTTTTACCTGAGATTGAATCTGGAGTCTGGAAAAGATGGGATCCTTCTACCTCTCCCAAGCCTAGGAGAGAAGAGGGGATTCAAAAGCTAGGAAGGAAAGGGGTGAAGAACAACCTGTGATCCCTCTTTCCAGGTTGAGTTGGAAAGTTCCGAATTGAGGGGGCCCTTTGGGAGAACTGGGAGAGGAAGACTCTGAGGTTCTGGGAGCGGAGAGAAATTGCTCCCCGCCCCCTAGGCGGCCCGTGGGCGGCACTGAATGCATTCGGCTTGGCTCGACCCGGGCCGGGTCTGCCTACACGGGAAAGCATTAAAAAAAAAAAACAAGAAAAAAACAAAAAAACCCCAAAGACACCGAGAGGGAGGCGCCCTGGGGATGGGGTGGGAGCCCGAGTAGGACTGCTGGCAGTCTTTTTAGCGGATGGGGTGCTCCTGATCTCAGCTAAGCCGAGGCTGCGTTGAGACCTCTCCGATAACGCCGAGTGCTTTCCCCCGCAGAGGGCCCGGGTCTGCCGGATAGCAGCGGCGGCGGCGGCGGCGGCACGCGCAGACTGCGCACGGCCTACACCAACACGCAACTGCTGGAGCTGGAGAAGGAGTTCCATTTCAACAAGTACCTGTGCCGTCCGCGGCGCGTTGAGATCGCCGCCTTGCTGGACCTCACCGAAAGGCAGGTCAAAGTCTGGTTCCAGAACCGACGAATGAAACACAAGCGGCAGACGCAGCATCGAGAGCCGTTGGATGGAGAGCTAGGCGGGCCGAGCGCCCCGGACGACGCGGGAGACCCAGCCGAGGAGCCCGCGGGCAGCCCTGGCGGCGCCTCCGCCTCTCGTCGGATGCTGGAAGGCTGCTTCGTCCCCGCCGAGGCCGCCCTGGGGCACCGGGGCGCAGCGCCACCGGCGCCTCCTGCCACTCCCCTGGAGAGTGTGGGCGCCCAGAGCCCGGGCAGCACAACGCTCAGAGCCCGAGGCCTGCAGCCGGAGCCCCTGCCCGAAGACACCTGTCCCGAGCGTCAGGATTCGCCTTTCCTGCCCGACCTCAACTTCTTCGCTGCAGACTCCTGTCTCCAAATGTCCGGAGGCCTTTCCCCCAGCCTGCAGGGCTCGCTGGACAGCCCCGTGCTCTTTACTGAGGAAGAGCTGGACTTTTTCACCAGCACGCTCTGTGCCATAGACTTGCAGTTTCCTTAACCGTTTTCTTTCCTCAATCCTTTCCACCTGCTTCTCCTTGGTTGTTGGGGGGAAAAATCGAGACTTCTTCACCCTTGGTCACATTTATATGTTTTGTTAAATTCAGGTATTGATGAATTAGCGCTTCATTCACTCCCTTTCACTTTTTAAAACCACACAGAAAATTCCATTTGGTAAAACTCCTTCCAACGAAATCTCAGGAATTAAACTCTAGTGGGGGAGGGTTTTCGTAAAAAGAACTAGAGCGACCTATTTTCCTCTTTTTTTAAGTTTTAGAGTGTAGATTATTTATTAAAATTGTTTAATAATAGGAAAAGGGGAAAGTATTTATTGTACATTATTTTCATAGAGTAAATAAATGTCTTTATAATACGAAAACGAGTGTTTGTGTTGGGATCCAGCTCTTTCCCCAAGTCTCTATGGCCAGACTTCTCTTTTCCAGGCCCCTGTAGAGGTTGATCTGGCTCAGGCGACCCAATCGGAAGCAGGGTCCCATCTCCCGAGCTGACAAAGTCCGGGTGCCACAAAAGTGACCCTGCTTGGTGGCTACTTCTCTGTCCACGACAACAGGAAGAGTTGTGAGTTTCCTGGGAGCTTGGTGACTCATGATGAGTGACCACCATTCATCTGCCAACAGACGGCCTTTGGCCCTGCTCTGATGTTCCCTGGATCCCTGCTTGGAAATAGAGGTGGGCTGGGTGGAAAAAAGCGTTCAGGGAACAGAAGCGGGGGCAAGAAAATGTCTCAGGGGCCAGCTGCGAGCCCTGGAAGCGGCTCCAAGGGTTAAAGGAATTGAACCGGGATTCCTGGGGCTTGTTGGGCCCAAGTGCAGAAGCCAGGCAGCGATTCTGCAAGCCTGGGGCCGAGGAGGCCTGCGCCGGTGCTGCTGGGGGCTGCAGCGAGCTGCTGGGAGCTGCTGGGAGCTGTTGGGGGCTGCAGGGTGCTGCTGGGAGCTGCTGGGGGCTGCAGGGAGCTGCTGGGTGCTGCAGGGAGCTGCTGGGAGCTGCAGGGTGCTGCTGGGAGCTGCTGGGGGCTGCTGGGTGCTGCAGGTGGCTGCTGGGAGCTGCTGGGGGCTGCAGGGGGCTGCAGGGAGCTGCTGGGAGCTGCTGGGGGCTGCTGGGGGCGGCAGTTCGCTGAGGACTGGGGTTAGCAGTTTTGTCCCGAAGCCAGGAGCCTCCAAGCCAGCTTGGAGGCGTTCGGCTTACAAGGCTGGAAGGAGTAGCCTGGCGAGCGGCAAGGAGAGCGGGAAGCAAGGAAGATGTTCAAAATGGCGCTGGGCCGGGCAGCTAGGAACGCCAGGGAAGCGGCTGTGGCCGCCGCCATGACAGCGGCTGCGGGGACGCTCGGGGTCCGGCTCCTGGCCCGCCCCTACTCCCACTTTCTTGAGGCCAGCTCTTTCACACCTAAAAGAAGACAGTCTGGGACCCTCCCACCAATTGTGGGTTTTAATTTTATTTTACTCGAAAGAAGGAAGGAAAGAAAGAAAGGAAGACAGAGAGAGAGAGAGAGAGAGAGAGAGAGAGAGAGAGAGAGAGAGAGAGAAAGAAAGAAAGAAAGAAAGAAAGAAAGAAAGAAAGAAAGAAAGAAAGAGGAAAGAAAGAAGGGAAGGAAGAGTGAGCCTCAGGGATGGGGAGGACAGGGGACAGAAGGAGAGAGAGTCCCTGTGGTGTGGGAGGGGGAGGCGGGCGTTGGGGCCTTGGGACCACTTCACCCAGTGTAGCTTTTGATTCTTTGCTCTGGGCTTTGAAACCGTGCCAGAGCGTTTTCCAAATGCGGGCCCACCTGTCTTGACCAACAACTTCATTTTCCATCCCAACACGGCTCCCCTCCTCTTGCCCCCCTACCGCACCCTTCCCGGCTCTGTAAACTTAGTAAAAGCAAAGCAGGGATCGCTCTTCCCCATCTGCCTCTTGGTTTGTTCTCCAGAACCAGGAGATTTAAGGGACCCTGGAAACCCATTCATCCTCCTCAGGTTTACTTAATATTTCTCAGTCTCAGAAACAGATACCTACCTCCCTGGCAGATGTTGCCTTAAAAAAAAAAAAAAAACCGGCTTATTTCCTGGGCCTCCCAGACTTTTCCCTGGAACCAGCAGAAGCCAACTTAGGTGGTGATATGGAGGGCTAGGCAAAACCTCTGCATTTCTTTTTCAACGGGTCCCTTAGTGTGGGAAGTACACAGGTTTTATTCAGCTGGAATTTAATCCCTTAAACTGTCTTAATATAGAATTCACCTCATGAATTAAATAATCCTATGTCATGTTAAATTGCACTTATTTCCCTCATAAATAAATTAATATAGAACAATTAGATGCATTATTATAATAATATCGTGTTTCTTATTAGTTTATTTTCTCTCATAAAATATATAGGTATGAAATAAATTCAATATATTAAAGTAATAATACACAGCTTATTGGCTTGTGTGTTTATTTTCCCCATAAATAAGTGAATATATAATATATTAAAACCACACTATACATCTCATTGGGCTGTGTGTTTACTTCTCCATAAAATATGTCCACAGGCAGTGTTTAACATCTTAAAAGTCACAGCACATAAGCCTTCTCTACGCTAGCAAAATGAAAGAGACATATCAGCTGGGGCTTTGATTTCTATGGATAGGCAAACTAGATAATTTAGTCTAATTAAAAATGTTCTTGCAGCTATACCAGGTTGTTACAAAGATCAAGAATACCAGAAAGATTTCACTAATTACCCACCTTCCAGCTTTCTTTGGTCAAAAGGAGAACATCCTTCATCAGTGCCAAAAGGCAGGAGCTGCAGAGAAGCCCCATTCAGGGATGCTGGTCTGTAATACCCAGGGATCCCTGCGGTGTCATTTCTGTAGATGCTGGGTTGTTTCATGGTTCAGCAGTACCAACATTACCTGAGCTAGTTAGAAATGCAGAATCTTAGGCTCCACTCCAGACCAACAGAACCTGAATCTGAAATTTAGCAGATTTCGAAATGATTTATAGGTGCATTAAAGTTCGAGAAGGACTGCTAGATTACACTGCTGCCTTGCTTTTTCCTTTCCTCCATGCTTAAGAATTTTTGAGCCAGGCGGTGGTGGCGCACGCCTTTAATCCCAGCACTTGGGAGGCAGAGGCAGGCGGATCTTTGTGAGTTCGAGGCCAGCCTGGTCTACAAAGTGAGTCCAGGACAGCCAAGGATACACAGAGAAACCCTGTCTCGAAAAACCAAAAAAAAAAAAAAAAGAATTTTTGGAGAGCTAGACTTGGTGGTACACAAGTCTATAATCCTATAATCCTAGCACTCAGAAGGCTGAGGCAAGAAGACCACATAGTCTAGGTCATCTCAAAAAATAAAACATTGGAAATGGTTGGCTCATACCTGTAAACTGAGATGTCAGAAGACTGATGTGGAGGCAAGGCTGATTTACATAGATTTACATACATTTACATACATGGGCTTCTAGGCCAACCTGGGCTACAGAATGAGGGTCTATCTCAGAAAACAAAAACAAAACAGAAAACTCCTCAAAAGGGAGAGGAGGCTGGAGAGTTAGTTGACTCAACAGTTAAGAGCACTGGCTGAGGATCTGAGCTCAGTTCTAGTACCCACACAGTGGCTCACAACTGTTTGTATTTTCAGTTCTCGAGGATCTGATCCTCCATAGGCACCAGGCACACATGTGGTACTCAGACATACATTAAGGCAAACATCTATAACACATACAAACAAGATCAGTAAATCTAAAACAACAGCAAAAACAAAAATGAGAGAAAGAAAGGCAAGGCAAAAAAAAAAAGGAGAGAGAAAAAGAAAACTGTTTTATCCATTTATTTGACTACTACCTTGGGGTTCTTCCAGCCTCAGTTATTCAGAGGACAGAGCGTCCCAGCTGGTGTTTGAGGTTATGCCAGTCCTGCTTTCCTTGGTTAAAATGAAAAGTGCAACAGAAGTTCAATCCACCTGTTTATATTTGTGTATTTTTCTGTATGATAGGGGAGAGTCATTTCCAATCCAGGAAATCAGAGTACCCAAATTTCCCTTTGGTGAGTACTAGAGAAAAGCTGAAATTCTGTTTCCAAGAAGCACACAGCCTTTCTGTCTCTGTATTTTCTCAAATGCACAAACTCACCATCTTTGGTGATACCCCAGGAGAATAAAAGAGGCAATATTTTTACATAAGGAAGATATTCATCTTTGATTCCCCCTCTCAAAGTCAAAATCAGAGGATCCCTGTCAATACGGAATTGATCCTGCCTAGCTCCTTTCCCTCCTTTCATCTCCAGGGCCACCCTGTCTACTTTATCCTGAGATTTTACAGTTGAATAAACAGAAAAAGGGAGAACCAGAGTGGTTCCTAGGTAGGTATTCCATCCTGACTGGCACATGATTCCTCTTGGGTCAGAACCAACTGTGAGTAGTCTGTAGCACAGACAGGTTATAAATTGGCTGTGGCTGGACCGGGGGCTTCAGTGCAGGCCCAAAAGCTGCTGGTCAGCCTGCCATGTTCTTTAGCGAATCCTTCTTGCAAGAAAAATGGCTCATTAATACTACAGTGAAAGCAAAGGGCCATTAAACTGAGGAATTACTTGCAATCATGATAACCTAGAGTCATTAAAAAAAAAAAGTTAACTTATGCCTGGGCAAGTCTCTTCCCCTCTCTGGACCTCAGTTTCTCTCTGTGAAGTAAATGGAAGAACTAAAGGCTCCTAATATAGTTTACATCAGTGTATGCTAAGAATATGTTTGTTCATCTTCACATGTGATGCTGCGAAGTTTATTATGGCTGGGGTTACATGCTCTAAAGGGACTCTTGATGTGTGACAGTAGCCTACCCCCACATCTTTGGAGGGACCATTTTAACAAAATGTAATGTGCATCTTTACATCTTTTTTAAACAAGCATGTCTTTAGATTCAGTGCTATGTGCCAGGAGCCATATATTCATGAAATATAAGTATTCAGAAATGTCCCAGGCTAGCCTTTTTGTGGCTTTTATCCTTTGTCACCTTTCTCAATATTTGTCTATGTTTTCTATTATTTAAAAAGACTAGGCCATTTCAATTAAAAAGAACCACCGAAATTGTTTTTTAATGCATGGTATAATAGACTTTTATCCAGTTACTAGCTATCAGAGGATAGGTACAAGTTATGGGTTTTCCTAGACAGCCCTGCTGAATTCCAATGTCCATTGTTTTTTCCAGACCTCTGATGAGTATTATGGGCCCTACTGTATAGCTTCCTGAAATGTGCTGTCAATCAAATGCATGTCCCCCTTTGCAGAAGGTAGCCTTTGGGGCCCTACTTTATCCTTTCTGCTTCCTGTGGCACTACAGTCCAGATCCTCCATTGAACTCCTACTGGCCATGCCCAGCACTCCACTCTCCATGGTGAGGCATGGATTTCAATACTCCTTCCTCAGAGCATGGAGTGAATAGTGGAAGAGTCAGTTCTATTGAAAACCTACAACTCCCAAAAACTACCATAGAGAAGCCAATTTGGATAATCAACCAGTTCTAAATTTAGCTTGGTTAAGTTTTTAAAAATATTATTATTATTATTATATAAGTGTGTGGAGGAGTGAGTAGTCAGACACTGGCTTATGTGTGAAGGTCAGAGAGAACTTTGTGGAACTCGTTCTTTCCTGCTACCTTTATATGGGTTCCAGGCATTGAACATGGGTCCTTGGACTTGCATGGAAAGACACTTTACACCCTGAGCTATCTCACCTTAATCGATTTTTAAAGAATATTTATTTTTTTGTGTGTATCTGTGTATGCAGGACATGTAGAGGTCAGAAGACGTGGTGCTGGATCCCCTGAAACTGGAGTTACAGATGGTGTTAGCTGTCATGTGGGCATTGGGAAGTGACCCTAGTCCTCTGCAAGAATAAGTGCTCTTAGCCGGGCGTTGGTGGCGCATGCCTATAATCCCAGCACTTGGGAGGCAGAGGCAGGCGGATCTCTGTGAGGCCAGCCTGGTCTACAAAGTGAGTCTAGGACAGTCAGAGCTGTTATACAGAGAAACCCAGACTTGAAAAACAAACAAACAAAAAAAAAGAATAAGTGCTCTTAACTGCTAAGCCATCTCCATCCTTGATTTAAAAAAAAAAAAATGCCTTTAATCCCAGCATTTGGGAGGCAGAGGCAGGTGGATCTCTGAGTTCCAGGCCAGCCTGGTCTACAGATCGAGTTCTGGGATAACCAGGGATACACAGAGAAACACTGTCTCCAAAAAACAAACAAACAAAAAACCACCACCACCAACAGCAACAACAAAAAAAAACCCAAAACCAAAACAGAAAACAACCAACAACAACAAAGAAAAAAATCACATTTGACTAAACTTTATTATATTATTATCATCATCAACAACATTATCAACATTATTATTATTACAAGGTCTCACTATGTGTGGGCAAGCAATGGAGGGTGGCGGGCAGCTATGGAGGGGTGGACCAAGAGTGTGGTCAAGATGTATTCAAACCCCAACATCTTGATACTGCCAGGAGCAAAGAATGCTCCCTCCCTGTTCTGGGCCTGCATGCCCTGGTGCAGATAGCCTTGTGACCCCCCACTTCTGCCACCCTTGAGTTAATCAAGTAGCCTGGTGGTCAGGTTCAGGTTAAAATTTCCTGTTTCCTTATAAGGACATGTCAGCACCTGAAATTCCTCTCCATGCAAATGAAGCATTCCCAGCACCTCAGCCAATGATATACACTCACCCCAAAACCCCCTACCTACTCCCCTAAGGTTTATGTAGCCCTAATGTCCCTCAATAAAGGAGAGCTGTTTCACTGGAAACTGTCTTGGAGAAGACTTTTTCTCCCCACACTCACTGCCAGACCAAGATCCTGCTAACCCACCTGTTCATTCCTTCCAGTCAAGCCCAGTGTGTAACAGATTCTGGACTCCCAGAGGACAGAAGCTGACTAGAAGGCTACTATGCAAACCAGGCTGACCTTGACCTCATAGAGATCTGCCTGCCTCTGCCTTTCAAGTGTCAGGATTAAGGCATGGTCCACCATGCCTGTTCATTATTTTATTTTATTTGTATGTAGGCAAAACATACATACATGTGTGTGCCTAGTACCATCTAGAGGCCAGAAGAGGGCCCCGGATCCCCTGGAACTGAAGTTATAGATTGTTGTGAGCTGGCACATGGGTGCTGGGAATTGAACCCCGGACCTGTGGAAGAGCAACCAATGCACCATCTCTCCAGACCCTACTATTTTCTTGTATTATTATTAATAGATTTTTCACAGTACTATGAATTGAACCCAGGGCCTCATGTATACCAGACAAGTGCTTTACGACTAAGCTATATTCTCAGCTGTGGATAAGCCTAATCAAGTAGAAAATTATTTTGGCTCTTCCCACAAGCCAAGCTTTTCTTTCAGACTATCTCAATTTCTATTTGATACTGTGCCCACCCAGTCATTCACTCCAGACACAAGTTCAACCTGCATCCTACTAAACTCTCTCTAACTCCACCCCTCAAAAGGACAGTTTCTAAGCAAATACCATTAAGAAAGAAACACCACCACCCTCCCTAGGAAACGTTCATTAAATATTTAGAAAATCAAGAATTTCATTTCTAATATGCAAACATTCCTTTCTGCTACAATTTTTATCATTTTAGTTCTTTGTTAAGTGTTAGGCTTTAATTTTAAAACAAAAGCTAAAATGATACAAAACAAAAATTGCTTTGGCTTAGAAGAAAATTGTCTACCCAAACAGGGCCAACCTTCTCCATTTTCAATGAAATTTGCATATGATACAGTGCATATTGTGTAATATATGGTGATACGTTACATAAAAGGATAGTATGTATGCTGTTCTCCTATCTTCTATTTCCATATTTTAATATGCTAGTCATATTAAAAAGCAGAAGACTGACTCATACCATTTCAGAGTGTGCATGTAATGTTATTATCATACATCTACAGAATTCTCTATGGTTGATATTTTCTTGTTTGCTTTAATCCTACTAACACTGCAGCAGAGAAAGTCATATTAAACCCATTCTTCTTCTTTGAGGCTAAGACTTAGAGAAGTCAAGGAACTTGTCCAGAGTCTTAACATTAAAAGGACTCGAACCCAAGTATTCCAGACTGGAGTCTAGGACTCATCTCACTACAGATTGTGATACACACCCCCTATAGTTTCAACCAGATTTGTGACACTTGCATGAGCTTACATTCTAAGAAACAACAGTGGGTCCATATTGCATCCCTTCTCCTGCAGCAGCAAGAGTTTATCTCATACAGTGGGAAAATGATAACCCTACATATTCTTACTCTGAAGTACCAGCCTTTGATCTTGAGTTTTTGCCTCCCAATATTTGGGCTGGGATGAACACACAGATGTGCTTGGGGTCTAATGATAGATCAGTACACTGATTTTGCCAACTCCATCTGCTTCCAAGCCTAAGCAACTTCTTCAACAAAAAGGACCAGAATCTGAGATGTATGCTTTTCACGTATTCTTTGGGTTAGTCTGGCTCCCCTGTCTATATTCTTAGCATTAGGATCAGAAACCTCAATAAATTTTAGGCCAGGCATATTAGGACACACTTGTAAGGCCAGCACTAAGGAAGTGGAGACTGGAAGATCAGGAGTTCAAGGCCATCCTCAGCCACATAAAGAAGCTCAAGGCCAACCTGGGCTACAGAAGAGCTTGTCTTAAAAACAAAACAACAGGGTTCAGTGGATAAGAGCACTGGCTGTTCTTCCAAAGGACGCAAGTTCAAGTCACAGCACCCACATGGTAGTTTGAAACTGTCTGTAATGGCCAGGCTTGGTGGCATATGCCTTTAATCCCAGTATTTGGAAGGCAGAGGCAGGTGGATCTCTGTGAGTTCAAATTCAAGGCCAGTATGGTCTACAGAGAGAGTTCCAGGATAGGCAGGGCTACACAAAGAAACCCTGTCTCAAAAAACCAAAAAATCAAACCAAACCAAAACAACAAAAAAGATAATTTCAGATCTAAACATCTCTATGTTCTGTATATGTCTAAGCACATCATATACAGTAGGAAATCAGCTTTATTTCATTTTGGGTGTTGGATCCACTCAGATCCTCAGGGGAATTTCAGTAGACCAGTTAAAAATTTTTAGAAACAGTACATTGGAGGCAGAGGCAGGAGATCTCTGAGTTTGAATCCAGCCTGATCTACAGAGTGAGTTCTAGGACAGCCAGGGCTACACAGAGAAATCCTGTCTTCAAAAACAAAGCAATAAACCCCCCTAAAACTAAATAAACAAACACCCCTAAACTCAAACAAACAAAAACAAAAAAGAAAATTCTATATTCCACAGGTTACTTACTCCAGCCAGTGAAGCTATGAAGGAGAATTGGCAACCAGGGGGAATTGAACTGCTAGGCTTTTCCAGTCTTTTCTGTGGGAACTTTGAGAGGGCAGCAGGAACTTTGGAAAGTTGAGGGCTTTGTTTTTCTGTTTCTTTGTTTCAGACAAGTTCTTACAATGTATGAAGCCTTAGCTGGCTAGAAACTTGTAGACCAGGCTGGCCTTGAACTCACAGAAATCCATCTGCCTCTATCACCAAGTGCTGGGAGTAAAGGCCTGTACCACCGTGATGCTTGGTAATGTTGGAAAGTTTTAATGTACTTGCTAACCAGAAAGAAGAGTGGCGAGACTGAACTAGTCAGCATAACAAACCCACCTAGAGACCTGAGGTACAGCCTGAACCTTAGTCCAGACACAAACAATCACTGCCATTGACACAGGATTTCTCTGTGTAGCCCTGGCTGTCCTAGAACTCACTCTATAGACCAGGCTGGACTCAAACTCTGAGACTTGAAGTACCATTGGCTCAGCCTTTTTTCTTTTCTTTCTATCATTAATAATTGACCATAGATGAGACTGAGTTCAACTAACTAATAGAAGGGAACTGTGTCTCCCAACTCCTGGACAGTTGAGTAAACACCTTTGGAGTTTACTTTTTCCTTTAGACCTCAAAATGGTTCCTAAATTAGGTCAATGGATTGGGTGAGAAAGTTCTTCCTGGGATAAGGGAAAGGTAGGGGGTGAAGGAGGATAGCCACATCACACATGGGTTAGGAAATAATGCCTGGTCCCTAGACTTAAGGGTCCCATTCTCCTCTTCTTCCGTGGAGCACATTTTAAAACAAGAGGAAAAGTTTGAGAGAAACTACAATGTTCCACTACTCCTCACCCCAAGTGTGAATGAAGTAGGAAGAAACCTGCTTCCTCCCACCTCAATATCATCTTTTAAACCTCGATGCTCTGCAGGCCACCCTTTCCATCTCCATTCTTCTTTATCTGCACATATCCCAAGTGAATATTCTCCTATCTTTCCCTACCTTTCATTGCATCTCTGTTGAAGAAGCTGCTAGATGTCTGGGTCTAAAAACAGACCCCTGTGAAGAGGAAGCAGGATGAGGTATCAGAGAAGAGTTTTGAGCTCTACCAGAGGGCTAAGCAAGGTTGCTAGAGAAAAGGGAGGTGGTGAATCTGATAGTGCAGAATAGAAAGAGGAGGAGTGACTAGAGAGGTGGACAAGAGTGAGAGAGAGAGAGAGAGAGAGAGAGAGAGAGAGAGAGAGAGAGA
>CAJQZJ010000103.1:1450459-1463072 GCA_907164525.1 Lophiomys imhausi | reverse complement strand
GAGAGAGAGAGAGAGAGAGAGAGAGAGAGAGAGAGAGAGAGAGATGGGGGGTGGGAGCCAGCAAGGTGGAGAGACACAGAGATGGAGACAACTTAGGGGCCCTTGAAGAGAGAGGAATGCATGTCTGGATTTTTTAGGGTAAGGAGACCTGGGAGATTTCAAGGGTTGTTCCAGACTTGTCCTACCTGCTTTGGCTTCTTCCCCAGAATGCCACTGTTTACTGAGTTCCCTCCCTGAACTCTTGCCCTCCTGGACTTGCCCTAGCTCAGGCCCCAGGCCTGTGGCCAGGCAGACACCATGACAAGTTACAAATGAGAGTGGGTGTTGTATTCTTGTCCTCAGAGTCCGGAGGAGGAGACATCAATGAGCTGTACCCAAGAGCTTCTCTTCTAATCCTAGACTGCATTTCTGAGAGGTAAGGCACTTCCTGTTTTCCCTCCCCCAACCTAAACCCAACAGAAAAAAAAAGTGAACTCCCACTTCTGAGCCTTAGTTTAGAAGTTCTGAACCAATTCTTTCATTCCTTGAGCAAACCAAACTCTCTTTATCTATTCTAGAACATTTATGGAAAATTTGGATACTCATTTAAGCATTGGATTCATGGATTTGAGGCTAGGAAGTAAAGAAAAATGTAGGGAGACTAATGATAACAGGGGAGAGGAAGAGAGAGAGAGAGAGAGAGAGAGAGAGAGAGAGAGAAGAAAACCAGAGAAATGCAGACTCTTTACTAGTTTGAAACACTTTTGAAAAGAGTATAAAAATTTCCTTCCTCCTCATCCCTCTGTAAATATCACCTGGTTCTTCTCATTGCTGCTCTCTGGAGAGATACAGGGAGTTATTTAAGTCTGAGTGAGTGAGCCAGCTACAGCTATGGATGGCTAGAGAGAGGATAAATACATCTGGAGAGATGAGTTGATGGATAGGTAGGGAACGGATATAAATATGGAGAGAGATGGACGAACAGAGAGATGAATTGAGACAGACAGAATATAAAGAGAGTCTGAGGGAGAGAAATGGATGTGTGAATGAGGAGAGAGCGTTTATGCAGAGAGATGGAGAGAGGAACGGGCATTTCTCATCTTTCCCTCGGGCATTTCTGTGGCACTCTCTTGTTCCCTTGAAATGCCATTTTCCCTCCTCTTGATTGGTAATGAATTCTTCTGGAGTTTAGACACTGGCTCACACCCTGAGGTATTTTTGTGGCCTCTCTCCTTTCCTAGTCATCCTTTTGTCCTAAGAGAATATACCTCACCAGGCTGTCCTAGACATCATCCCAGCACAAATTGGGAAAAAGCAACATGGAATGGGGGTTCTGGTCAAAGTAAGGAGTCTGGCTCTTCAGCCTTGGGGTGGGGGTAGGGGTCTCTGAGGGGAGAAGAGAGTGAGGGGCAGCTGGGTTGAATTTGTCCAAATCTAATAATCCAGGAACCTATTGAAGGCCTTGGGGGTTGGGAGGGGAGTAAAGTCTTGAATATTCTTCCAACTTCTCCCCCCTCCCTCTGGTCCCTTCTTTCCAAAAAGTCTTTGAAGAAAGATGTTTTTGACGCTTCCATGTCGTTCTCAGATGGATGGGCTCAGGGTGATTGAAGTGTCTTTGTCATGCTAATGCTTGGGGGGTGATGGATGGGCGCTGGGGCTGCCAAACTCTGGCCCGCTTAGCCCATTGGCCTGGGAGAGATCACATGCGCCCCCCCACCCCCACTCCCTATCCCCTTCCTAGGGGAGCGCTGGCCCCGGCAAGCTGGCCCAGGCCATGGACTCAGGCTTCAGTGCTGTGACATACTGCCGAAAGGTTGTAGGGCAAGAGGGTGTCTCCCCCAAACGGCCCGACCCTCCTTCGGCCTCTACATGGACTATAATAGGATGAATTCCTTTTTAGAGTACCCATTTTGTAACCGGGGACCCAGCGCCTACAGCGCCCCAACTTCCTTTCCCCCCAGCTCAGCTCCGGCCGTTGACAGCTACGCGGGGGAGAGCCGCTATGGTGGAGGGCTGCCCAGCTCAGCGCTCCAACAAAACTCGGGGTACCACGTTCAGCAGCCGCCTCCATCCCTGGGGGTGTCCTATCCCAGCTCTGCTCCCTCGGGGTACGCCCCAGCCGCCGGCAACCCCAGCTATGGGCCTTCCCAGTATTATTCCGTGGGTCAGTCGGAAGGAGATGGAGGCTATTTTCATCCGTCGAGCTATGGAGCCCAACTAGGGGGTTTACCCGACAGCTACGGAGCGGGTGGAGTCGGCCCAGGGCCGTATCCTCCGCCGCAGCCCCCTTACGGAACTGAGCAGAGTGCTAACTTTGCACCAGCCTGTGATCTCCTCTCAGAGGACAAGGAATCATCTTACTCGTCAGAACCCAGCAGTCTCACTCCCCGGACCTTCGACTGGATGAAAGTCAAGAGAAACCCACCTAAGACAGGTAGGGCTCAGAGTGGTCACTTCTCCTCCTTGGCTCAGGCATGCACAAAGGGGCCTCGAACCAAGGCTTGGTCTGTCCCTTCAGCTGCTTGGGTATTGGCAGGTAAGTACTTCCCGGGGCTCAGGTCAGCAGGGGTTTCCCCACCGGGTAAGTTCGGGGCCACCTTCCTAAGGAGGTCTCCTCAATCTACTTCCTTGTTTGTGCAATGGTTTGGAGCCAGTACTTTATGCTTCTCTCTGAAGTTGAGTGTGGGGAGAGCTGTTCTAGATTTGGAAATAACTAATGGAGGGTGTGTGCGTAGGGTGCTGCGTAGGGACTTCAGTTGGGTAAAGTGATGAACGAGGGCACAGAGTGGCCTGGGAGGAGTGGAGGGGAGGGAGAAAGGTGAGAGAACTGACGTGGCTTTTCTCCCCGCCCCCGCCCCTAGCGAAGGTGTCGGAGCTGGGACTAGGCGCTCCTGGCGGCCTCCGCACAAACTTCACTACTCGCCAGCTGACCGAGCTGGAGAAGGAATTTCATTTCAACAAATACCTGAGTCGTGCCCGGAGGGTGGAGATCGCCGCTACCCTGGAGCTCAATGAGACGCAGGTGAAGATTTGGTTCCAGAACCGGCGCATGAAACAGAAGAAGCGCGAGCGAGAGGGGAGCAGGGTGCCGGCGGCCCCTCCAGGTTGCCCCAAGGAAGCGACTGGAGACGCCTCGGATCAGTCCACGTGCACCTCTCCGGAAGCCTCGCCCAGCTCCATCACCTCTTGAACTGAACTTCCTAAGCAACCTGGCTTCCAGAGCTAGATCCAGTCCCGTCCTAGACTCTCCCAAACTTCACAGTCCTGGTGATCCTCCTCAAGGCCGAGGAACCAGCTTAGAGCTGCCTAGGAAACTGGGCAGGAGTGGGGAAACATTTTTTTTCTCTCTCTCAGATCTGGGGGTGGAGGGATGACATATCTGGAGCTGGAGATCCTACAGGTCTTGGGACCTGGGGAGCACTCAACCCATCAAAGGTAGAGGGAAAGCCTTTTGCCTTTGATCTAGAGACTGGTTCAATGTCAACACGTGAGTGGGGATAGAGGCCAGCCCATCCTCTTGACTTGCCCTTTCCCTTCCAACTGGTCAGTGCCTTTGAGCTTGGAGAAGTCTCCTTGAGCACTCTTACCCCAACTCCCTTTTCCAGGCCCGGGGTAGAGACAGTCCTCAGGATTTTCCCGTGGAGGATGTCACAGAGTGGAGGAAAGTTACCAACGACCCTTAATCTTAATCCTTAATCCAGCCAACTCACCGCAGACCTTACAATAGCACCGACTGCCTTGTGACATACCAAAACCCCGCCCCCTCGTCCCAAGTAATCCCACAAACCCTTTCCTGGCACATTTCTATTGCACTAATGTAGCCTTCAGGGGCTGCCTTATGAGACCTGCCCCTTCCCACTGGCAACCCCATCACTAAAATCACCAAAGTGTTTTGGAACTTGGCACTAAAAAGATTTCTGGAGCATCATCGCACCCTGACTGCCTCAAGCAAGCCTCAACCAAGAAGGGGTGGGCACTCCCACTCCCCTCCCCCTATTTATTACCTACGGAAAAAACCCGGATTCTCCTTTCCATAAACCATCCTACCCCTGGGGCAGTCTGGGGAGGTCCAGGAATGGCGACAGTTCCCAGCAGCTTCCAACGAACATTTCTCTGAACCTTGGAGACTGCAAGGAGATCACTTGAATTTTGGGAAAGCCAAGCTCCAAGCAAGCCAGGTTCTCTTTGTATCTGCAACTACCTCGGTTCAATAAAGTCTGCTTCCCTCTTGCTTTCTGCTTGGGCTTCTCCATCTTGGGGTAGGAGCTGTGAACTCTACGACAGCTTGGGCCAGGAAAGGCTGAGATAACTAATCCTGATAGGGTCTCAGCCAAGGAGAAACTGGGCCCCAGATACCTAGTAGTCTTACTGGTCTTTTCAGAGAACCCAGAAACACATGATGGAAAGATGGTGGAGCCAGACAGTTCTGAGACGGTCTTGAGAAAGGAGAGGGACAGAAGGCAAACACATCTTGTTTGAGATGTCTGAAAGAGGGTGAAGGGGATTATGGGGGACTGACAGAGGGGGTTCTGCCTGTTTTCTTTCCCTCTATCTCTCTGCTCCCCCACCCCAGGACTTGAACTGGACCCTGGAAACTGTAAAGAGATCAGGCTTGGGTTTACTGGGGGTCGGAAGCCTCCATTCTTGCTCAAGAGAGTCAGAAGATGGGTGGTTAGCAAATTCCTCACTAGCTTTCACATTAAGCCCCAACTCCAGCCCGTCCACACTGGAATATCTGATCTAGTCAACTGCAATCCACCGGTCCATTAATTGGCTAGGACTCAAGGTACTGGAGCACAGGAAAGGGGTTGCCTCGGAAGGGGCGTGTGGGGGATGGGGGTAAAGAGGTACCTGGAAGTGAATGGGGGAGGTGCTAGTGATTGGGTGGACAGTGGGGCATGGGGGTGGACAGAGGTAACGGAGGTACACCAGGGTACTGAGATGACCTTTTTACCTCTAAGCGCCTCTGGGTTTTCCAAACAAGCCTGCGGCGCGCCCAGGGGCTCAACTATTGTCTCCACGCCAGTACCAATGGCAAAACTTTAGTACGCAGAGGCAGGGGGCCGCTCCTCTGGAAACTCCTCAGAGGTGGCAAATTGCCTTCTTTCGCGGTCCCAGAGTTCATCGAAGTGATGTGGAGCTCCAGGCTCTGGGGCCAGGATCATATCCCTGGGGTGCAGCGATGAGGAAGACAGGTCTTATCTGACCTCACTCCCTCTCCACTCCGTTTAATTCATGACCTTTGAAAGGAAGACAGGCAGCGAAAAGGATTGGAACTCTTGCAAGCAATGCTAAGCATTTGTTTCTTCGTGAAACTGGTGCCATTAGGCGAGGGACAACATTATCAATAATTGCACAGCTCAGCTGGAGAGGAAGAGAAGCATTCACGAGGAAGGCCAGCTTTCCCAGAGGTTGCTTTCCTGCCCTGTCTTAAAAGGAAAAAAAAAATCTATTAACTGCTTTTCTCCATTTAATTGAAATTGCCATCAAGCTTGGCTCCCCCAAAGGGGTCACCTTGACGGGAGAGGGAGAGGACAGATCAAGTGTCTTTGAAACAAATTTCACCTTGCTTGAAGCCATTTAATACCAACTGGTTAGAGCCTCTTGCTTGGGGTATTTACGGAGCCTCCAAATGTTATCCCTTATGGACAAATGAGCAGAAAGAGGAAGAAGCAGTGTTAGGACAAGGCTGGACTTCCAGGATGGTGGAGCTGAATCTTGGGAATGACAGGTCCTGGGGGAAGGGTGATCGAAGGGCCTGGAGAAAAGCAGAAAGTTGGAGTCTTTGATTTTTGGTCATAGCAGAAGGAGCCATCAGATTCCTCCAGGGAAGAAGAAGATGTGTGTGTGTGTGTGTGTGTGTGTGTGTGTGTGTGTGTGTGTATGTGTGTGATCAATTCTTCATTTACAAGAGACAGTCTCAAAATAAATCCACAATGGGTCAGAGCTTTCCATCTCCTTAGATACAAAGATCCAGACTCCACTGCATTCTCCTACTTGAATCCCACTTCCAACCCTGGGATGGGTCTACAGAAAGGTGTTTGTTTGGAGAAAAAAAAAATCATGGTGTAGTCTCCTCTTACAAATATCAAAAGAGAGTCTGGTAAACAGACAAAATGAGTCTTGCTCCAATTTACTCAAATTGGCAGTTTGTAGAGTTTGTCAAACTCTCTAAAACAGATACTCAAATATTTCACTCCTAGACTCTTCCACACCTCTTAGATAGGTACTTTTTTTCTGTGTGCTCAAATTGAAAGCTATCTACTCCCACATTTTCACTTACCAAATTAAAAAAAAAATCCAGTTTTACAAATGAATCCCTCTCTATAAACTTGGGTTTTCATGGGAGGGAGAATTCTGAGGGCTGGTTGACAGCTTGCTACTGCTTCTAAGGAGCCAACCCTTCTGATCTACCAGGCTTGTGGGCAGTGACGTGGGATTCCACCCCACTCGCCACCATTTGTTCTCAGCCCAAGTGTGAACTTTTCCTCTTTGTATTTGCCCCTTTCCTCAACATTTGCTCTCTCTATGTGAGGCCCTTTGATCTCTTGGGTAAGGGAGAAAGATTTTGAAAACCCTCAACTTTTTTTTTTTTTTTTTTTTTTTTTTTTACTTGTAACCACAGGATTTCTTTGCAATGGGCCTTCCTTGTGACAGTAGCTTTGGGTGGCTGGTCAGAGTCAGGGCAGAGAAGAGAAAGTAGATGGAGATATTAAAAGATGATGAAAACCAGGATGGTCTAGAAGGAAGGATCACAGAGTTGGGAAAATATTCAGTTTTCTGATGTCTGATGGGGAAATCTAAATCCTGATTCTTGCTAGCACCGTGGGCTTGGGTAAGGGGCCTATTTCTTGTATCCAATTTCATTGTCTACAAAGTGGGGGTAGAGTTAGCACAAATCCCAGAGGACTGATTTTGCAATTGAATTAATTAACACATGTAAAATATTTCATAAATAAATGTGAGTTAGAACAACTACTATCACGATATAAAGGGATATGTTTGCTTCCCTTTTCATAGTCCTGGTCTGCTGCAAGGAGTATCTTGGTATATCATTATCCACACTTTGTCTCATTTGATTCCTGGCAGGTGAACAGGGCTAAGTACAGGTAGAAGAGGTTCCCCTCATTAGTGGCTGAGAGCCAACTTAGGTCATCTGGCTGAGATTTTTCTTCTTCCTTTTTTGTTTCCTTTTCCTTATTTCATTCTGACTAACTATCAAGGAGGTATCTTCCCCCTGCATTATGGGAAGATGGACAGTAAGTCTTCAACTGTCCTTTCCTTTATTTTGAAGATGGGATGCTTTAAATTCTTGATCAGAGTGGTGGAGGGAAACATCCTGAACTACCACTCAGTTTCAGTGTGGTACCCATTCTACTGGCTGGGTGAGCTCATCCCAGTCTCTTTCTTTGAAAGGCTTGAAGGGCTTTCAGTCCTTCAAATATATAATGTAGAAGATGTGGAGGCCCATGTAACACACACACATGTATATATATATATATATTCTCTCATATACACACTCTCATATATGTATATATTCTCATATATATATTTTTTTCATATGTATAAGAAATACTCAGGATGCTGTCTGGCACATAGTTAAGTGTACAGAGATATTTCTTATTTTTTTGTGTTTTTTTTTTTCGAGACAGGGTTTCTCTGTTTAACAGCTCTGGCTGTCCTGGACTCGCTTTGTAGACCAGGCTGGCCTCGAACTCGCAAAGATCCGCCTGCCTCTGCCTCCCAAGTGCTGGGATTAAAGGCGTGCGCCACCACCGTCCGGCTGATATTTCTTATTTTATGTGGCTACAGAAATACATTTTTGATTACTCTCTTACACCAAGTTATTTATAGTCTTGGCATAATGGAAGCAGGCATCCTCTGGCCTTCATCCCTTATTCTGCACCGCAGACCCATTTGGTTTTCAAGCCACAGGACTTGTTGGCAGGGAATAAAATAACTATGAATGAAAAAATACAGAGGAGTCCCACAGAATAGTGTTTTACAATGAAGTTAACATCCCAAGGAGGGATGCTCTTCCCCGGAGGGCTTCATTGCATAACTCTGTGCACACATGTTCATTGCAGTCCATGAGATTGGGGTTACCTGTAGTTGTCAACTTTTTCCCTGGTGACTTAATTCTGGCTCCAAGGAGATCTTTACACTACTCCCCTTATACGACTTAATTTGTGTTTCAGATGGCTGGACCAGTATTTCTGGGACACAACAGGAATTGGAGATGTACAATCTTTAATTATTAGAAAAACCAGGAAAGCTCAAACAGCTACAAACTCTGACTCAAAGACTGACCTCCTGGCCTTCATTCATTGTCATTGTCTTGGTTAAAAAAGAAATGGATCAGCTCTTCTGAGAAGAAAGAATTTCAGAGAAGGTCAAGAGATGTGAGTTGGCTCTATGGAGGGCCTCATTTGAAACCTTAGAAAACCCACCAAATTTCTTTGGACCTGCTTTCCTAATATTTTTTTTTTTTTTGGTTTTTCGAGACAGGGTTTCTCTGTTTAACAGCTCTGGCTGTCCTGGACTTGCTTTGTAGACCAGGCTGGCCTCGAACTCACAAAGATTCGCCTGCCTCTGCTTTCCTAATATTTAACATAAGTGGAAATATTCCCTTGCCCTTAACCCATTCTTTTCTCTGAGGATAGAAGAGGATGTAAGAAAGTATGGAAACTCAGAGGTGGAGGTGTAAGGAGGGGGATAATTTGGGTAGGAAAGCATCCTTTTGAATCTATTCTACTGGCTTAGTTAGAGCTAATTAAAATCGCCTGCTCTATTTCCTTCAGGCTCTCATGATCACTTGCCTGGGTCTGGATTGTTCATGCCCTGCAGCCTTTTCTGCCTGGAGGGATGTTGAGGAGGAAGGCAGCCCAGCAAAGGCACCCTCTGGTTCCTCAGAGGCCTGATGCTCCCTTCGGTTTACTCTGGCTTGACAGCTCCATTTCAACCCCCCAGCAGCTCAATATTTACTCAGCCAGGAAAGTTGCACAGAAGATTGGCCTCTCAGGCCTGCCCTTGCTGGCTCTCCTCTGTTGCCCCCCACCCCCTTCCCTTCCTGGTTCATAGAGAGTTCAGCTCTGCAATACCTTGCAGCCCCCAACTCCCCAGCCCTGGAGAACTGTCTGTCCAGGGGATTGCTGAACCCAGAAGGGCAGGAGGGGCAGGTAGGGAGGGGGGAGGAAGGCCTGTGGGTCCTGGGGTCATGCCCTGGTCTCTCTTACTGGACCAGCAGCATGGGTTTCCTGGGGAGCAGGATGGACTTAGAAAATGACAGTCCTTTGGAAGAAGGAGCACAGGGACCTGGTCTAAGATGGAGCTGTCTGTCTGGGTAGAGGAGATGATCTAGAGCTGCAAAGGGCTGTGTCTTTTCTTATTACTGTTATAAACCACGCTACTTAGTAAACTGTGACAGCCCAGACTCTTCCAAATACACTATAAAAGCTAATACAAAGAAAGAAATGGCCTGTGTCTCATAGCCTTCATGAAAACTGATTTCGTATCTCCTAGTATTCTAGAATATAAGATCCATGAAGGCAAAGGCTCCCGTGTGGATTTGATCTGAGGGATTGTACACAGGCTCTGACACACACATAGATGCCAGGCAAACTCTCTACCAACTGAACCACATTTCCAGCCCTTGGGTTTCTGAGGTCTTGCTTTGTCACTCAAGCTGGCCTCCAACTCACAGCCTTCTGCCTCAGCCACCTGGGTACCGGGTCTGTGGGTGGGATGAGCTACATAGGTAGGGATTTTGGTCCATTCTGCTCATTGTTACAGTTCTACTCCTCAGAAGGATACCTGTGACAGATGCTCAGCACATGTTTGTGGGATAAACAAACACTAAAGCAAAGTCCTTCCCTCTAGCAGATAGACATCCCCACATGGTTCTGGAAATCACATTTTGTTTCAGGTGTTTGTTTGGCTGATCCAAGCACTGCCACCAACAATGTACCAACAGGAAGCTAGTGGAAGTAAGGTTAGACATGGAAGCGCACTTGAGAGGCCTTTCATTCACCCCTATCTTATTGTTTGCTTAGGATTTCCTTGGCTTTAGCAAGTGTGAACCCAAGAAGAGATCCAACTTTGGAAATGTGACAGTTCTGAGGATCCACTGAATGTTTGAAGGGATAGAAAATAGTTATGGCTGCCCAACAGGGAGACCCAAGAAAGATGCACCTGTCCCAGGCAAGCCCTCTAATTCTTTTCATATTCCAACATCTCATAGACTAGAGGTTTCATTTCCTATTTTCTGAAAATATGTGGGTTTCTTCTCCCATGCTAGTATCATTGAAGAGAATCATTTGTTGGATAGCAGAAAGGAGACATTTCCTAGAAGCATCAAGCTCAATGCCTAAGTGGAATTCCAGAGAAGATAGCTGGCTCCAGGTCTCATGTATTTCTGGGAACTTATGGCTTCTTCTTGCTTCCTCTTGCCGTGGATCTACACATGAGGATCCCAATGCCACAGGAATGGGCTTTAGAAGCTGAAGTCAGAAGAAAGGAATAACCACCAAAAAAAAAGAAGGTCACTTGTCTAACCCCTGTTCTATATCATGGGTTCCCCAAGCAGAATAGAGCAAGGTTTGAGAAATCATGGATGGGTTAAATAATTTTGTCAAGAGTTCTCTGGTTGCCATGTTGAAATCAGCCTTATGTCTCTGCCAGATGTTGGTTTTTCAGATGAGGAATCTGAAGAGGCAAAGTTCAGACAAGATGCTGTGGGGAGGAAGAGTTTTCTACCTCTCTGTTCCTGGAAATTCAGGCTGGCTGAGGGCTGGGATCTAGTTCACTGGCCTGGTCTTCCTTTCATCATTTCTTGGTACTCTTATTTACAGTGAGTCTTTGTCACACTGGAGCATGGCAGAAGAGACCTCTTCAGGTTGCAGATAGTGACTATAAAGAGCCAGCGGAAGACCGGGTGTAGGGGGGATGGGTGGGACAGTGAAAGCAGGATCTAACACCGGGTCTCTCTATTCAGAACGTTTAAAATCAGGGATTTGGATGCTTTGGAAATGGAGAAAGGCCGAAATGACTTTGAAAGAGAATTGTGTCTGTAGGATCCCACCTACTGAGGGACCACTTCAAAACTAATAGAAAACCCATTAAAACTCACACCTTGACACATTCCCTCTGGCTTGTCAGCCTTCCTCACCAGTCCAGAAAACAAACTGACCTTGTACACAGCTTTGCAGATACGCCTTCCACAAAACCAAAGAAAACAAGTTAGTAGACAAGTATCATGCCTGTTGGCTTTTCTCCCCCACCCTTTGGAGACTATTTTGATTATGCGATCAAAAATGAAACTTCAGACAAGTCAGAGTGGAAACAAGAGTTCTAGGTATGGTAGTGAAAAGGGAGTCTTTTGTTAAAAGAATCCCTTAACCTAATTTATTTTTGTAATATTCCCAAATGGAGATGAGAAGGAATAGAGATAAGATAACGGAGTCCTGCTAGAGTAAGGAAAAAAACAACAAAAACAAAAAAAAACAGAACAAAAACCCTAGCTTGACTTTATATCTTGAATTTAAGCATAGAGAATAAAGGTAGTAACATAAAAATAAAAAGAAAGCACACACATTTAGTAGTGTCTAATACTAATTCTAACTTTGAGTTTTCAATATCCTAACCTATGTCAAAGACCTTAGGATTCTGGGGCTAGAGAGATGGCTCAGCAGCTGAAAGAGCACTGTGGTATTGCAGAGGAGTCAGGCTCAGTTTCTAGCACCCTCATGGCAGCTCACAACCATCATGACTCCAGTTCCAGGGAATTCACCATCTTCTGGCTCTGCAGGTACCTGGCCGACCTATGATGCATATATAGATAGACATGAGGCAAAGCATCCAGACACATAAAATGAAAATAAACCTGTAGGAAAGTTTAAGGATTTCTTTTTTTTTTTTTTTTTTTTTTGGTTTTTCGAGACAGGGTTTCTCTGTGTATCCTTGGCTGTCCTGGACTCACTTTGTAGACCAGGCTGGCCTCGAACTCACAAAGATCCGCCTGCCTCTGCCTCCCAAGTGCTGGGATTAAAGGCGTGAGCCACCACCGCCCAGCAAGTTTAAGGATTTCTAATGTGGAAGTGGAGGTATAATTCAGTCAGCAGAGAGCTAGTCTGGCATGTGTGAGACCCTGTATTTTTTTCCCCCCAAGACAGAGTTTCTCTGTGTAGCACTGGCTGTCCTGGACTCGCTTTGTAGACCAGGCTGGCTTCGAATTCACAGAGATCTGCCTGCCTCTGCCTCCTGAACGCTGGGATTAAAGGCGTGCACCACCACCTCCCGGCAAAGCCCTTAGCACCACATACATAAGAACTGGTGGTACCTGCTTGGAATCTCAGCCACTCAGGAGGTGGAGGCAGGAAGATCACCAGTTCAAGGCCATTCTCTGCTACATGAAACCTTATCTAAAAATTAAGGACAAAAAATGCCCAGTATGGTGGCACATACCTTTAATCCCAGCACTTGAAAAGAAGAGGCAGGAGGATCTTTGTGAGCTCAAGGCCATTCTGGTCTATATAGTGAATTCTAGGACAGCCAGAGCTACATAGAGAGACCCTGTCTCCAAAGCAAAGGTGTGTGTGTGTGTGTGTGTGTGTGTGTGTGTGTGTGTGTGTGTGTG
>CAJQZJ010000103.1:1368959-1396186 GCA_907164525.1 Lophiomys imhausi | reverse complement strand
CCCCCCCCCACCACCACCACAGCATAAATCTCAGAGATATTTGCACTTTGTGGCTCCTGCTTCAGCTGAATCTCTCCTCATTCCTACCTTTTCCTCTTCTGAATCCCCCTCCTTCCTCTCCTTAACTCCTCTTCCCCTGGAGGGCAGGAAGTCCAGCCCTATTCTCTTCTGTGCTCGATGATTGGCTGTAAGCTGCTTTATTGGCATATCAGGGGTCAATTGGGGAGCAGTGTTTATGTAACATTGAGACATGAGCTCTTCTGAACAAGGACTGTAACCAGATATGGGGGGGGGTTACAGAAGTCAACATTTGAATTAACAATAACCTTATGCCTACAGAGCCCTTCATTCACTCACTGAGCCGTCCTCCAGCCTCTATTTTTATCAAGACTTAATAGGGCTGGCAGTATGGCTCCATAGTAGAGCACTCACCTAGAATACAGAGGTTCCTAGGTTCATCCCTCAGCACTGAAGGGAGAGAGAGAGAGAGCGATGGGAGGTGTGTTCTGTAAAGGTCAGTTGGAAGCTCAGTTACTGGACTCATACTCTTTTGTAATCATTATGGCTCCCAGTGACCTGGCCCTTTTGTTGTTTTGAAATGGCCTTCTTTATCTCTGGTATTTTCCCCTTTCTTGAAGTATACTTTCTTTGCCTGACACTAATGCAGCAATTCTGTCTTCCTTATGCTTTCTGTTTGTATCTTCTATTGTTTCCCATTCTTTTCCTTTCAGCCTGTGGTTTTTTGTTTTTTTTTTTAATCTTAAAGTGTGTTTCTTGTAGACGGCATGTAATTGAGTCTAGGATCTTTAATATAATATTTTTATTCATCCTTTGAGAATCTCATAATTCTTGCAACATATTTTGATCATATTCCCTCCTCACTTCCCCCTCCAACCTCTCAGATCCTCTGCTACGTCCCATTCAACTTCATGTCCTCTTAATGTCCACAGAGTCCAATTTGTGCTGCCTACACACTCATGGGTATGAAGCCATCCACTGAATGACAGTCCACCAGGGACCACACCCTAAAGAAAATTGACTATTCCTCCTCCAGTAGCCATCGACTAGGGTGGGTGTTGGTCTGCCCCTCCCCATCCATGCTAGAATACTGACTGGGTTGGTCTTCTGGAGCTGTTGTGAGCTCCTGTCACATTCAGAAGACACCATTTCACCTTGTGGCTCTTGCAGTCTTTTCCACAGTGTTTTCTGAGCATTAAGGGGAGGGCAATGTGATACAAAAGTCCTTTTTATTTCTGACCACTCCAGAGACAACTGTTTCCACACTTTGACTGGTTGTGAGTTTCTGCATTTAACTGGTGTTGTCTGTACAAAAAAGCTTCTCTGATGAGGTCTGAGAGTTGCACTCATCTACAGATACAGAGATATATTTAGAAGGCTGCCATGTAGGCCCCCAGTGCAAGAGGAAGCTCTTAGCCCTCATGTGACTGGTGAACTGAGGGGGGCTGATATGTGGGGGCATCCCACACAGGAGGAGTAGGATAGGTGGGAGAGGGGGTAGAGGGTGGGACCAAGGGGGTTAAGTGAGGGGACTCTGATGGAGATGTAACTTAAAGTAATAATCGTAATAAAAAAAAAAAGGCCTGTGTCCATTAATAAAGTTATAGTAGCCTAGGGCCTATGATGTTCCCTAGCCATAGGTTTTTGGTTAGTTTTTTTGTTTTTGTTTTTGTTTTTTTTGTACTAAACATCAGTTTCCTCTATGGAGCAGGTCTTAAATCCAATTAAAAAGTGGTTGGTTACCTCGTAACATTCATGCCACTATTGCACCACAGAGGTATCTTGCCTGGCTGGTCATCACTGTAGGTAGCACTCAGGCTTCACAGTTGGTAAAACTTCTGCTACTGTGAAAACTAGCCATCAAAGAGGAAGCATCCAGGACAGTACCAGCTCGATTTTTCCAAACCTTATGATCAAAGTGTGTGATGCCTTCAGCAGTAGGATCTTACCATCAAGTTCTGGTGGGCAGCCATGAACAATGGCCACAGGCTGTATTGTTTTGAATATCTTTGGGAGATAATCCACATATAGCACTGGGGTTTTTATCTGTCCACCTCTGGCTTCTGGGAGGCACATCATCTCCCCCCACCCCCAGTTTAGGATAATTCCATATTCTCTCTCTCTCCTGCCCGCCTCCATCCCTCCCTCTCTCATTTCCCCCTATCCCCTCAACCCCCATGTTCATGTGTCTATTTTAAAGGAAGCTTAAAGAATCGTATGTTTCCACTTGGCTTTCCTAAACATCCGGAGACTTAGTTATCTCTCTCTGCTTTTAAATTGGATTAGTTAGTTTGGTTTTTTTATAACTATTGTTCTGGGTGGACTTAAGCTTATTTTGTTACTTGTTTTCCAGTTGCTACTTTCTGGTTACCTTTGCCTGTAAACTCGTAATCAAATGCTTTCTTTTTAGCATTCATTTAACTTTCTTTTAAATGAAGCTATTAAAACAAAAACAAAAACAAACTAGGACCCCTGATTTGATCTGTTAAGGTAGCTCCAGCCAGTCTACTTTATGGTTTGTTTAACGTATATGCTAATAGGTTTCCACTTACTGTTTTTCTCACCTTCTGTGCTATTGTGGTGCTGTTTTTTGAGACAAATTTTTGCTTGTATGTATGAGATAAACTCCAGTGCATCATTGTCACCTGCGCATGAACCTGCCATTGTCTTTTAGAAAATTGATCATGGGAATGTTTCCAATGGACCCCATCTTTTTAGCACTGTGGCACTCGTGCTGGAGTGTTTCTCTCTGGCATGTCCCTTGTCTTCAGTGAGGTGAACTCCCTTGAGGTTTCCTTTCCTGCAGCTTTCCTAGCAAAACAGTTTTCCGTTTTCATTGATCTCAAAATTGTCTTTCTTCTGCCTTCATCTTTTGATGGGCGCTGTCACTGGATGTAGAATTTGGAGTTGACCAGGCCTTTTATTTTATTTTTTTCTTTTCAGTACTTTAAAGTGTCATTCCGGTGTCTTCTTACCTCCATTATTTTTGATGGAAATTCAAGTCTCATTCTCATCCTTGTTCTACTATATGTGATAGGTCATTTTCTCTGGCTGCTTTGAACATTTTCTCTTTATCTTTGCTTTTCAGAAGTTTGACTGTAATGGGCGTAGATTTACTTTTCTTTGTTTTGTCCTGCTCTGAGGATTGAACTCAGGGTCTTATGTATGCTAAGCATGAATACTTACACTGAGCTGTACACTGGCCTGGGAACTTTTTTTTTTTTTTTTTTTGTCAGCAGTTGTATCATTGAGATTTTAAATGATATTTTCTTTTACTTACATGGTGCCCGTTTTTTAAAATAGCCTTTTTAAAAGAGGTAAATACAAATACATATGCACACACACACCCCAGAAGTACTTGAAACCAACTTTATGAAGTAAGTATCTCATTACAGAGCTGGAGGGATAGCTCAGTGTTTAAGAACATATACCGTTCTTGCAAAGGACTGAGCTAAGTTCCAGCAATTGGATTGGGTGGCTTGCAGCTCAGGGGAGATCTGACACCTCTGGCCTCTACAGGCGCTTGCACACATCTGCACTTGCATGCATACATACACACACACAATTAAAAATAATAAAAATAAAGACAATAATATAAATATTTAAAAATATTTCCTCATATCTTAAATTTCTCTCTCCCCCCTCCCTCCCCCATCCTTCTTTCTCTTTCCAACAAAGTCTCTCAGTATCCTGGAGTTCACCATTTAGGCTAGCCTGGATGGTCAGCAAGTCCTGGGATTTTTTTTTTGTTTTGTTTTGTTTTTTCGTTTTTTTACATCCCCAGCATTGGGCTTACAAGTTCAGGCCATTGAGCTGAGTTTTTTACATTGGTTCTGGAGATCAAATGCAGGTCTTTGTGCTCACGTGACAAACATTTTACCTATGAACTACCTCCCCAGTCTTTGAAAACTTATTCTTCCCCCCCACCCAGACAGGCTTTCTCTGTGTAGACCAGGCTGCTTTCAAACTCACAGAGATCCACCTGCCTCTGCCTCCCTAGTGCTGGGATTAAAGACGTGTGCCACCACACCTGGCAATTACAGACAGCTGTGAACTGCCATGTGGGTTCTGGGATTTGAACCCAGGTCCTTTTGGAAGAGCAGCCAGTGCTCTTAATGCCTGAGCCATCTCTCCAGCCCACAAACTCATTTTTAAGAAATTATTTAAAATTATATTTTGTATAGAATTTTCTTAATGTTAGTTTTGAATTGTTCATTGCTGATACAGCTGAAGCCAGTTCTCTGATTTGGGGGTTAGAAGACTTGCCCATCAAGTGCAAGACCCTGGGTCTGATTCTAAGCACAGAAAAATAAACTTGTGTGTCTAAAAATCAATGTCAAAATACGGTTGATTCTTGTACACTGGCTTTATACCTTCTAAAAAGGTTGATCTAATGTTTATTCTAGTGGATTTTCAGTGAACCTTAGGGTTGTCTGCATATAAGATCACACCAGATGCAAACAGACTTAGTTTTACTTTATTCTTCCCAACATGGATGTTTAAACTTAATTTTCTTGTCTAATTGCCCTGGCTAGTATCACTAAGACCATACTGAGTGCACGTGGTGACAACCCCCATTGTTGTTCATGATCTTTAGAACAGGGAGGGAAGCGTTCAGTCTTTCACAACTGAGTATAAGCTTAGCTGTGGGATTTTAAAAAACCATTTTGTTTGTTGTTGCTGGGTCTCACACTTACTTAGCAGGCTGTGCTGGTGGAACTACACTGCCTGCCCCTAGGAACTAGGTTTATAGAGGACTGTTTCTCAGGCTGAGGAAGTTTCCTCCTTTTCCTAGTTGAGTGTTTTTATCAAGAGGAATCACTGGATTTTGTCAAATGGTTTTTCTGTAGCTCTTGAGACGAATGCGTGATTTTTTCCCTCAGTTAATATGATATATTGCATTAATGGTGCCTTAGATCCCACTTGACTTTTTTTTTTTCGCCTGTTAATTCAACTTCCCATTTTCTTGTTCTTCAGCATTCAATGCCCCCCTGGAGGAACCCATTAAATGACATCTACAATCAATGTGATTCAGGGCTTGGATGCTGATGGTGATTCTTTATGAAAATTTCAATCTCCAGGGCTTTGTATCTCATCAGAGGTCTTGGAGATGGTTACCTAACACTGTTTTGTTTGCTATTATTGAATACTATGAGGATAAAACAAATGTTTCGATGTACTTGCATAACCCAACTGTGTAAGTACATTATTTTGGTGATATATGAGATGCAGTTTCATATTGTGGGTACAAAAATTTTTTTTGAGGCAGAGACACTTTTTAGGGATGATAAACATATTATGAAGAGTAAAGGGTGTAGCTCATATTTCTGGCACTTGTAATTGCTATCAATGTATTTTGTCTTTGAAAATTTGTGTACCTTCAAATTTCTTCCTTCACCATAACAAGATTTGTTTCGTATTACATGTTTCCATCATGTCCCTATCTTGTAATGTGCATTCACATTAATTGCAATTTCCTTCTCTTGGATGCATTTTTCTTTTCCATGTGGGCTCCTTCACTTGGTTGCCTTGTCATTTTCATTGATGATGTATCTGCTAATTAATGTTTCTCCTCTGAACGCCTGCCCTTTTTTTGTTCTTGATTTTGCAGTCGAGCTCTATTTTTTTTATTTCAGCTGCAATTACCGGGGCTTCTCTTCTACTCGTATTGGTCTGTGACCTTTTGTGACTTGTTTATAATATTTGTGTGTTTCTGAAATTGACAATCCATCCTCTGCCATCAGTGACTAGCAAGTATGTAAGCATTGCTTTAAAAATGGTTTTCGGAAACAGTTATCTCTTGTGGTTAATGTATGCATCAGCTTTCTAAATTTGCAGCAAGGCCTCAGATTGCTAGAACTTGTCATCTATAGAGATGCATGAAATTTTAGTTATTCTCTATTATGGCGAGCTACACCAAATAGAAATTGTTAAGTATATGATTCTTTTTGTCTATTAATGTTCACATTGTTCAGCCACAAATGTTTACAAGAGAAATAACATTCATCTCCTAAGTGTTCAGATTTTTTCTCTTCTATCACTCCTCTTCTGTTGATCACCTTTTCTTTTTGTTTAGATACTGAAGATTTTCTGGCAGAAGGCTTGCGGAATGAGAATCTCAGTGCTGGGGCACAGGACCAGAGAGACCACATTCTTCGGGGCTTCCAGCAGATCAAATCCAGGTTTGTATCAGCCATGCTTTTTTCAGTTAAAAAAAAAAAAATCTCCTTTACCATAGTGTAAAGGAATGACAGTAGTGTGCACCTGCCACAGGTTTTATACTTGGTAGAAATTTATGAATTGATTTGGAGGTAGGTGAGAACACTGGAGTGTACCAACATAAACACGTTTTCTTAATTATCTTAAAATAATCAGGCTGATTTTGGTTTTGGATTTTATGTTAGGCTTTTATGGAACCCCTTTGTGACTAACAGTGGCAGAAACATAATGGTGAAATCGAGACATCTATGCCTGTTCAGGTAACTAATGAGAAGGGGTTAGGGAGTAGAAGACAATTGTCATGTTTTTGGTGCTGACCTTACTTTCACATCACCTTCTTCAATAGAAAACTTAAAATCAGGCCTGGTTAGTACGTTTTAAAATAAGGAGCTCTGATCTCATTTGAACATTTCAGAATGTCAGTGGCTCATTGATGCTGGGAATGCACACTTCCATAGGGGAAGAAGAAATCAAAATTCCCTTTACAATCCATTTCCTGTCCGAATTTCCTAAAGGTGGCAACTGAGTGAGCATCAAGGATCAAATGCTCCTCTGTCCTTTGCTACTGGGGTGATGTTCTGACCCAGGACACTCTGAGCACACCAAAGAGGGCATCTGCAGGCTTGGGGCTGGGATCTGATTTGCACAGCACCCCTCCCCCCCATCATTCTTAGCTTCTACTTTCAAAACAGGTGGAAACTTCTTAGACGAGGGGAGCTCTATCCTTTGGAAGAGCACAGCGAGAATCTGCTCCCTGCAGGAATGTAAGAGAGCCTCGCAAGGTGCCCTGCTGGATCTTAATCGACCTTTCCTGCTGGCTAATTAAGCATCACTTTTACTCAGCAACCGGGGACTGTGTAATTATCAGCCTGGGTTGCCCTGAATAATTGAAACAAACAGAATGCTGAAGATGGGCACCTTTTTTTTTTCCTTTTCTTTCTTTCTTTCTTTTTTTTTTTTTTTTGGAAAAGTGGGAATATCTAATTTCTGGTAGGCTGCAAAGTGTTGAAATCAGACTCTTGCACAGCGTTACTTCATTAGCAGATAAGTTTAGGCTTACTTATGCACATGGAGACTTAGTTAATGCCCCATAGATTTTCTTTATTTTCACAAGTTTACCTTTGTATTACTATAAGGATCGTATAAAGAGTAAAAGTGGAATTTTAAATTCTATTATAGAGTGGGAAGCCCTGAATATAATAGGAAACATAGTTGTTCTTTTGATGTGAAAGCTGTGATATACAATGCAAACACAATTTTGTCAATTTGTATAGACAAATATGCATATATTTTCAGATTTATATCCCAGCATTAGGAAAGATCTAGTTTCAACAGTAGATGGGCAGTGGGAAAATAATTTGTGACCACTCTACTGTCTTTTTCACATTACTCCCTTTTTTAAAAAATTATTTTCTGTGTATATGCATCTTGCCTGCATATATATCTGTGAACCATATGCTTGCCTGGTGCTCACAGCAGTCAGAAGAAGGCATTGGGTCCTGGAACTGGAGTTATAGACAAGTCATGAGCTGTTATGTGAATACTGGGAACCAGACCCAGGTCTTCTGGAAGGCCAGCCTAGAAGCCATCTCTCCAGTCCCGTCTTATTACTCCTCAATCTTCTTTTGAAACACACACACACACACACACACACACACACACAGACACACACACACACACACACACACACACACAGACACGCACACACACACACACAGACACACACAGACACGCACACACACACACACACACACACACAGACACACACACAGACACACACACACACACACACACACACACACACACAGTCTCACCCCTCGTGGAATAAAGAAGGGTTCCAAAGAACATTCCACGTGGTTTGCTGGTTAGACACTTGAAAATAATCAGCAGACACTTTAGAAAACATCTGTAGGTTGATGAGGGCTTTCTGTTCATTGATTTGTTGCTAGAAAGATGACACTTTATTTAGAATTTCATAATTATCAGATGGCTGAGGAAATGAGGACCCCAGAGATTAGATACCACACAAGAAAATGTAGAAAGGAAACTTCCCTCTAACCCATCTCGGAGGTCGCCTTCTACCCAGCTCTTCATTCACAATGTTGCTAATGGGATCCTTGTTTTCTTGAATTTTCTTCATCCCTGTCACCTCTGTTGTCCCATTTGTGGCTGGTCAATATTAGATTCTTCTGTGTTAATATTAGTTGGCTTCAAAATACTGAAAATTTACAAAATGCCACCATTTACTCATATGGCATGACAGCTGTATCTAACCCCCTCCCCAAAACAGTAATACGTGAAAAAAATTGTCAAAGATCATCAACTCTGAGAGCTAATTGTACACCAGAAATTCTGGAGGGAAAGAAGAGCTATCAGAGGTCATTTTCAAATGTTACGTCTTTAGCCGCAGTAAAGCAATAATGCTTAAGGATTTGGTACATCGGGCTGGGCATGGATATTACAATTTATATGCGTCCACACATATTCCCACTGTATTGCTTCTTGGCTAAGGTTCCTTGACTCTTCAATATTCCACTTCTGGGGAACAAAGAGGGTGAAGGGAAATTAAAACAAACAAACAAACAAACAAACAAACAAACAAATAAATAAGTAGATAGATAGATAGATAGATAGATAGATAGATAGATAGATAGATAGATAGATAGATAGATAGATAGATAATGGCCCTGTCTGTGAGTCTTGGGAAACTCTAGGGCCTTGGTCCTGGGTTTTAATGGCTGGCTCAGAATTCGGCGGTATTTGCCATGGTTGTGGAATTGCTTGAATTGGAGCGTCTGACTCCATCACCGCTAGTGGGATGTGCCCCTTGCCACCTTCTTGCTGGCCTCAGGAAAAAAAACGACAGTTGTGCTGAGCCAGCAGTGTCCCTGAATTTGGCAGCACTGCTCTTGACTCCCTCCTCAGGCTCACACCCAGCAATGGAGCAAGGTTTCTGTATCGTCGTCGTTGTGCCTGGAAGGGTGCCGTTCTTCTTAGTGTGCGACAAAACAAATATGGACGGCAGTTTCTACACTTCCGGGGAAGTGAAGCTCTGCTGTAGCGTTTGCTGCCCTGCGCTAACCCTTCAGTGGCTGCCCTTCAAACCGTTGCCTTCTCTTTACCTCAACACTAACAGCCTCCACATCCCAAGTCCAGGCTCTTCCTGAGCGAGCCCTTGCAGCAGCGTGCTCCGGGAGGAAAGGCGGCAGAGGGCTCCCCCCCACTGCTTTGTGGTGATGGCCACTGCAGGATTAGCTCCAGAAGTGAGACATCTGGGATGAAGCAGACACGATCCACGGCCAGAAACTTGATGACGTACCTGCGGGTTTGGAGAAACAGTGGGGCGTTTCTTCCACGTTTGATTCATCGGAGGCCATCTGCCAGCAATAATACACTGAAAAAGAAGGAAGGGATGAAAACCAGAAGCTTTTTATCGCCGAGATAGAGATAAATCCTCTCTTGATGGCCCTTTTCAGGACTCCTCACTTACAAGCTCACTGTTGGAAGTGAAGGCCAGAGCCAACGGAAACAAACACGGTGTATCGTTTCCTTCTGTGAAATTTAATAATACCGAGGAGTTCCAACGGGAGACAGGTGGATTTATAAGATGCTTAAATGGGAAAAAAATAAAGAAAGAAATAACTTTATGTAGCAGGTTTATGGCCCAAACTCCACGGAACTCAGGACATTTAAAATACAGACATAAAACATATCTGTAACAGTTTTCATCGTGGGTGGCTAGCCCTTTACTCTGCGTGAAACAGGATACACTATTCTCAAAAATCTCATATGAAGAATTTTGATTTTCTTTGGGAGTTTTAAGGTTTTGTTTTTTGCTTGCCATGAGCTTAGTTTGAAAGTCAGATTAAATCTGGCAATGTGATTCTGATATCTTTGTATCATAAAAAGTTGGTAAAGCTCTTGAGAGCAAGTAAGGGTTTTAAGGAAGTATAGTGTAAATGTTGTTATCGTTAATTGCATGGTTTTAATTTACTTAAGTATTGGTTGTTGAGCCTCTAAACTCCCCAAACAAAACATCTTCAAATGAAGGGCCTTTGTTTTCATCAAGAAAACTGTTTAATGTGCTATTTGGACAATTGTGTATTCACAAGTTTAAAGATTTGCTTGTATTCTCTCTCTCTCTCTCTCAAAAAACAAACAAAAAAACAAAAACACCCACCTCTCTAGAAACAAAAGAGAATTTCTTCCGTTTTCATTCCTATTCTTCTCTTGTACTTAGAAGGGAAGGAGGGAGGGAACAACTACCTAGAGATGGGGGGCGGGGGGTGTAAAGGTGTTGCCCCAAGCCTGACAACCCGAGTTCAACCCCTGGGAACCCATATACTGCAAAGGGAGCACTGACTCTCAAATGTTTCCTATGGCCTCAACGAGGCACAGGACAGACAAACACACAAAGTAAATATATAAATAGCTAACTGTAATTCTTAAAAAATTTTGAAAGGAAGGAAGGTGGGAGGAGGGCCAGGAATCTAGCTCAGTGACAGAGCGAGTACTGCACAGTGAGTATGGTTTAGTGGAAAAGTGGCCTCGCTTTCCTGAGGCTCTGGACTCTGTCACCAACACCACAGATATACACATGAGAAGAAAAAACCCTACAGCAACTTCAGGCTCTCTCTCAACTGGTTGGTTAGTTATGTGTCAAATGTCTGTATTAGCTGTTTGTCTTTCAGTGAGTGTGTACAGAGATTTCACAGTGGTGCTAAGACTTTGGGGCATCTGCTTGTGTGCGACCGAGGGGTTATTGTTCTCACAGGTGAGACTGATGTGACATCACCTCCCACTGGCTTCTTGGATTAAGAGTTGAAGGAGGATTATCTGATGATGTGTGTTCATGTATGGAGAGCTTCTGTCCTTTGAAGGCAGCTTCAACAAGCTTAGTTCTCACTTTAATTTTATAATAATGTTTAGTTTAGTTATTCTTTCATTTGTGGGAGGTATTTGAGACAAGCTCCAAAATTAAATTACCACATACCCCATTTCTTTTCTTTTACACGGGGCGACAGTGATGGTATCAGTGAGTATAATCTTTTCCCTTTGGGCATCTCGTAAAATAAATATTTCATACGAGTAATTCAGGGATGTAATAATATTTTCATATCCTTCATGCTAAGTAACAAGATTAAAACAGTTTAGATGAAGAAATGTGTTTCTTTTTTATTACCTTATTTATTTATTTGTGTGTGTGTGTGTGTGTGTGTGTGTGTGTGTGTGCGCGCGCGCGTAGAAATGTCATGTTGTGCCATAGTGCACGTGTGGAAGTTAGAGGACAATTTGTGAGGTACATTCTCTCCTTCTACCATGTGGGTCCCAGGGACCAATCTCAAATAATCAGATTTTTTTTGTTTTTTTGTTTTTCAAGGCAGGGGTTCTCTGTGTCGTCCTGGCTGTCCTGGACTTGCTCTATAGACCAGGCTGGCCTCGAACCCACAGAGATCTGCCTGCCTCTATCTCCCAAGTGCTGGGATTAAAGGTGTGCGCCACCATGCCCGGCCACAATACCTAGTTTTATGTAATGTTGGGAATTGAACTCGGGGTTTCCTACATGAGCACTCTACCAGCTGAACAACACCCCCACCCAGATCCAAGGCTTTCTTTATAAACATTCAATTGTAAAGAAAAAAAAATGTTTACTTAACTATTACTTTTATAGGTAGTAGTGAACAGAGAGTCCTTTGTAGCTCTGAATAAATATCCTGTAATAAAACTGTACTTATAACCTTTTAATTTTATATCTTTAAGACTTTAGGTTGAAGTTCAGGAAAACACCCTTTTAGTTTTCCCCAGCGCTGAGCTCCTTAAACAGAAAAATGTGTTCTATCAAGAATAAAAAGAGAAAAAAGGACATGAAAGTTAGAAGGGGGCTTGTGAAGAAACAGGGGTTCAGTGAGAAGTGGAGGTCATAAGAGAATAACAGGGATAGTGGAGGAACATGATCAGAGTAAACACACCTGTAAAAGTGTGAAATAAAAAATGAAAGAGTAAAAAGATGCTGGGTGGGTGGGGCATGCCTATAATCTAAGGAACTTCTAGGAAGGCAGAGGCAGATAGACAGCCACAGTTTGAGGCCAACCTTGGCTACATAGTGGTTCCCAGGTCAGCTAGGGCTAGGGTACAACCATGCCTGCCTTGTAGTCTCAGCTCTGCTCAGGAAGTTGAAGTAGAGCCCAGGTGTTTGAGGCCCACTTGGTCAACATCATGAAACCCCATCTCAAAAAGAGAAAGGTGGAGGAGAGGGAAAGGAAGGAAAAGTAGGAGAAAAGGGAAAGGAATTTTTGTAGTGTGGCACAGGCATTAGGCAGGTGGTGGTGTGTGCCCATCAGGTGGGCTAAGCCATTACAATCTCTTCAATAAGCCGAATGCTGCCTTTTAGCTAATGAGTTAGGTCCCTGAGATTTGCTTTCCTTCTCATAGAATTTGAGTCTTCATTATCACCCAGGGACATTCCTATTGTCTACTTTGTGTGGATTTGTCTTTGTCTCAGAAAATCCTCAGTGTCAAATTTTTAATGCATGAAGCTTGCCTATTGTCTGTACGTGGAGATTCTTAATTCCGTACTTTGTGTGAGAAGACCATTTTGTACCGAAGTGCTGTCTTCATTTCATGACTGTTTGCTTTGCCCTTGATTTAAGTATCATTAGGTCCCCAGCTAGTCTTTTGTCCCAGAGCTGTGCTGTGTTTTTCTGCTTATCAAAGGCCAGTGGGGGGAAATGCCTCTCTATGGTTCATCTGTTTGTGGGTTTCCAGGAACCTTGTGGCTTGGAGCCTCCCTGGTTGTGGTTTTCTGTAATTTGCATGCTTCCCTTATTTCTGGGGTAGAGCCACCCTGGAACCACTTTCTGTATTGCAGTGAAAGTGGAGCAGAGGGGAGGGAAGCACAAAACAGCTCAGGGTCAACTGGCAGGAGCTAGGCTCTTTGTTTTGATGTTATTTCTATAACCTTGACCGAATCTCTTGAAGGTTCTAATGATGATCTGAACTTCTAGATGGCCTGTCGGATTTTTTTTTAAATATAAAAACAAATGTTATGAAAATGCAAGCATTATTATTGAAAAAAATAGATGTTTATTGTGTGTCTAAAAACAAAGCCAGCCTTGCCAACCAAAGCTCGAGACCTCTATTGATTTCTTTTATGATGTCACTATGATTTTTTTTTTCAGTTTGAAAAATGATTCAGGAAACTTCATTTCTTGGGTTTCCATTTGGTTTCATGATTCTGTTTAAAATGAGTTGCATCTGATGTAGAGTTTTATCATTGCATCCACTCGAATCACTTCTTCTTTGTGGATCTGTTCTCCCACTGTAGCCTCATCTTGTCTCCTGAAGTGCAGCGCTAGCAGGGCTGATAATGAACCTGGTCCTTATCAGGGGCTCAGAGAAGACGGGAAAAATCAATCCCACAAGGATCTCTGTGCGCTCATATCTGTATTTAACCCCCGTGCATTTAAAATGAAAATGAGCTATCTCAGGGCTTCAGTTTTTTTGATTTACACAAGATGCCACCACCTCCTTGGCCATGGGGATGTTTTACAGACCAACCGCTGACTCCTTTGAGAAGATCTCAGCCTATCACCCCAGAGGTGATGCCATTACTTCATATTTCTTTCAAAATGCTCAGCACTGTCTTGCAATAGCTTTGATTGCCCAGGCTTCAAAGGGTCTCTTTCCAGAACCAAACTTCTGAAGGGAGAAAAAAATCAGTTTAAGAGAACAACCTGTGAAGGAACAGCTACCCTTGTCCTCAACTGATGTAGCCAGGTGATTAATAGGGGGGTTACAAGACAGTGGTCCTCCGGTCTTGCAAAACAAGGAAACCTCACTATGACACCAGTTCTGTGTGCTGTGGAGTTTGTACTTGGAGTGACCCAGTCAACCCAGCTTCCAGTAGTTTTTCTGGGAGCACACTGTGGCCAGTGTAAGATGAACAATTAGACTTTTAGACTCAAGCTTCCTCTCGACTTTGTGAACCTTGTGAAGGTTTTTAGTATCATTTACCAAAAAACCATTTGTGCTCACATGCCCTCCCTATTTCTATTAATCTAATTAAGCTATTTCTCTAATTAACGAGTGACTCGTTTGTGAACCCAGCTCTAACCACAAGGCCCACTTTCCATTTTGTGAATTGGGACTCATCATGTCTACCAAGTGCTTTGTGTTTTTGTTGATGAGCGAACCGATGCCCCAGACATTACTCAAAGTAGCAGAATTAATAAAAGATTAAGATGTAGAATTCAGGATGTCTAATTGGTTAATTTATTCAGCTAAATCATTAAAAATGAAATGGCATCTTTCAAAAGATTATTTGTTTGAAAGGATTATTGACAATTTGCTGGTCTAGTTAATTATAGTCATACAAAATGCTTGTGGATGGGATATACTACAGTGCTTATATGAGTATACCTTAGATGGATGGATACTATGTAACCAAGCAAAAAAACAAGTCATGAATCATGAGTTTAGGTTGTGGGTAGATATGGGGCTTCTTTCAACTTTTATGCATATCTGAAAGTTTCTTAACATAACATTATAAAAAAAATACACAGTTGGTTTGACTTAGCAATTTAGAAACCATTGACTTTATTCACTGTGGTCTCGGAAAATCATAGACTTCCTTAATTTGAAATGTAATAACACATATTTGAGGTTTTTAAGAGTGATGGTTTTCTAGGAATAACCTTGTTATTTTTGGCTGCTCTTGAGCTCAGGGGTATAATCCTCTAGTTTGTTATTACTGAGATAAGTAACAGGAAGTAGCTAACTTCTATACTTCTTTAAAACTTCCAGGCCAGCAATTATTGAGAGCTGAAATTCAATTCAAACATTCTGCCCAGGAGATCTTGAAATTTTGATTTTTTTTTTTTAAAGGAAAGGCAATTTCTGACTTTTCTCATAAATTTGATAAAAGGAAAGCTAATATGAGATTGGTAGTCCAGTAGGAAATGGAAGTCAATTTTACGTTTTTTAAATCATTTTATGGTATTAAAAATGACAGAGGTCAGAAACAAAGCCCTTATTCTTTTATTGAACTAGAATTGAAAGTGGCAGAAAATCATTTTGGCCCCAAGTGCAGTAAATGTTATCACTAAAACATGTTCGGGGGATATTAGGACAGCCTCTCAAGCGCCAGAGACGAGAGTTCACAAAACAAAAACTGATTCTTTTTCTGTCCTTATCTTGAAGTTATTAGATGTACAGGAGATGAAAGTACCCCGATTCTAAGAGGACAGGGCATGGAGTCTGCGCTGAGAACCGGGAATATCTCCATTAGGGAGGAGCAAAAGGCAGCAAGTGGGTGGTATGAGCGTCTCCATAGGGGATCGTAGGGATGAGGGCTCCTGAGTCAGACCCAGGGCTGTGGAATCCAGGACCAGAGGACATTGTACTCGTAGTGTTGAGAGATGCTGACTAAAACGGAAGGAATGGAAGCGATGCTATTCATTGTAAGAACTTCTGGGAAAACTGGAGAGATGGTTCAGTGGCTAAGAGCTCTGGCTGCTCTCGCAGAGGACCTGGGTTCAATTCCCAGTGTTGCCTAGCAGCTAACAACTGTGTGTGACTCCAGTTCCAGGGGATCTGATGCCCTCTTCTGGCACAGACTTACATGCTAGCAAAATAACTCATACATATAAAGTAAAATGAAAATATTTTTTAAAACTGTTAGAAGATTTTATCTAACATGGAGATTAAACAGCCAGCAGCTACTTTGTTGTGAGAGCCTAGTAGGAGAGAGATCGCAAGTCCATCTGGGAAAAACCAATCATTTCGGAGCGTACAGTGTGATTATGCTTCAGAATTTTGTGTAAATGAAGCAGGTTGGCAGGGCATATGTTTGCTGATCCAAAAAAATGATTAAAATTCAGAATAAGTGTGACTCTTGTGAAATTAAGTTTTCAAGTTCCAGCCAGTGTTCTGTACAGCCATATGGTTTAGCCAGAATTAATTGCTGTTCCCAGCCTCCTATTCTCTTACTGAATACTTAGGTGCCCTGTCTGAAACACTAGAGGGTCCACGGGCACACTTAATCACACGAGATAGCTGTCTGACAAGTTTGTGAAGTGTGTGCAGCTAACAGTTGCCTAGAAGAAACTTCTAATGCATTCTCAGTTCCCTTCCTCACACCTCCCATCTCCCACTCTGTGCTCTTTACAAACACACACACACACACTTAAAGTTATAAGATAGGTGGATAGAAAGTTTAGAAAGAATAGATGAAAGAGTATCAGAACAGTATAAGTAGAAAAGATGAAGCAAGGAATACTCTTTGCTTCTCCTGGAAACCTGACAATGCAGAGCCTCAGGCTCCAGGCAGCAGACTGAGTTGGAATCTGCATTTAATGATTTGTATCTAGCATTCTAATTAAGTCTATGATGAAAACCTGCAAGGTTCTTGCCTATGCATTGGAGTCCCACGGGAACGTACACACCGGTCCCTCCCTTCATCTCTATGACTGTCTCCAGTTCTCTTCCTCTGGCTACCTTCTCTATTCAGCTTCGTACTACCTTGTCTCTGCCACCTCTTCTATTTCCTTGATGGCCACCTTCTGAGTTCTCCCCTGCACCCTCGAGAACCCATGTGCTTTTGCAACCAGACCCCACTGGATGCCCAACCCTTTTTCTCCATCTGTGTCTGGGTAATATACAGCTCTCCTGCAGGTCAGGTTTTTGCTTATAATCCTCTTAAAACAGAACGTGTTCATTCCCCAGAAATGCTTCTGGCATTCTTCAAGCTCTCTCTACCTCTCCTAAACTCTCACTGTTCCATCTCTTTCCTTTTGAGCCCTGGCTTTGCAATACTTTGCCCCTTTGTCACTTTTTGCGTCCAGATTCCATCCTCACACTATAGTTTTTTGCTTGTTTTTTTTTGATTTTGGTTGTTTTGTTTTGCTTTGCTTTGCTTTCGACCAGGTTTCTCTGTGTAACCCTACGTGTCCTAGAACTCATTCCGTAGACCAGGCTGGCCTCTAACTCACAGAAATCTGCCTGCCTCTGCCTCCCGAGTGCTGGGATTAAAGGCGTGTGCAGTTGCTGCCGATGCCCGCTTTTTGTTTCTTTTGTTTTGAGTCTTATCACATGGCTCTGGCTGACTTGGAACTCACTGTGTAGATCAGGCTGGCCTTAAACTCACAGAGATGACTGCCCCTGCTCCCCGAGAGCTGAGATCGAAGGAGTGCAGCACCATGCCCTGCCTAGGACTGAAGTACTGACCCACTGTGTCACAGTCCCTCTGCTCCTGCCACTGCCACCCTCTTCTGCTTAAAGTTAGACTGTCCCCTCTTCATCACATCACTTTGAACATCATGCAAATGTGCTCAGATCCACCCTCAGGTTAAAATCACGTTATGCCTTAGACAGCCACCCCGTTTCTAGCTACTGCCTTATCTCCTGGACCATTCAGGTCTGGTTTCCTCATGGGTCCACCATCCGTTATTTATCACCTTTTAATGCATCTTGTTACCCAATGAAGTCACTTTGCCATGATCCAGGTTCTCCAGTTGCCACATCTGGGTGATACTGGTAGTGTTCATCTTCTTTGGTCTTCCAAGAATCTGCCGGCTTGGATTACATCCCCTTTTCTCAGAAACCCAAAAACCTCTTCCCACTGTTGAGCCTCCCTTTACTTCCTTGTGTCTATGTTCTTTCTTCAGGCTCTTGCTTGAGCCCATTTTTCTCCACTCTGCCCTTCTCAGACTTTTTGGTTGTTGTTGTTTTTGTTGTTGTTCAGGCTTGTTTTACCCCTGGGTGCTCAGCTCTACAGTTCAGCTCTACAGTTTTGTCTTTGAGGCACCAGCATACTGGGTGCTTCATGAAACCTCAAGCTTCCCAAGGCTGTGAAAGCCCCCGCTGGTTCCACTCGGCAGCCACCCTCCATTCTTCCAGCCCAAGGATGAGTCATGAAGTCAGCCATTTTGCTTTGGTTGTCCTAGGATTTCTAGGGAATGTAGTTTGGGTGACAGAAATGTAAGGCAAAGAGCCCTGGTGGTCTTTCTCAGGAAAGTCCTACACCTGAGAGACAGCAGCACATTGATATGTAGCAACAATCTGCAGGCACTGCTATTGTTAACTGGGAAGGTGGGAAGAGCCAGGTTGGGCACTGACTCTGGAATTGGCCCCTAGGCAATCTGTTATGTAGGGAAGCATAAACCCCTATTTACATGTCTAAACCCTTGTCAACCAGGTTTTCTGCTCCTGTTACTAGAAGATTCCCAACTGTTGAGTGGTTGTATTCCACTCAAAAGTTGGGAATCTTCTAGTAACAGGGTTAGGCTTTCAGAGCCCTGGGAGTCACTCGTAACCTCTCTATCTTTTGTGAACGAGGCCTACTGACTTTCACCCTCAGTGTGTGTTCCTGTTTGTCTGCTATTGGCTAAACCTTCGCAAGACAAACTCAAGTATCATCTAATCTCTCCCACCTTCCCTCCCTCCCTCCTTCTTTCTTTCCTTCCTTCTCTCTTTTTGAGACAGGGTCTCAAATTCACAGACACCCACCTTCTTCTGTCTCTGAGTGGCAGGATTAAAGATATGCACCACTGTCCGGTCAGCATAATCCTCTTTTGTCCTCTCCCTCAGCTCACTACTTTAATTTACTCCAGTTTGTTTTGTTCCTCCGTTTTTCTTAAAAGAGCAAACTTTTCCAAAATGGCTGTGTAATCATCCGTGCTATGGGAAAGTCACCGATACTGACTGACAGCATATAAGTGAAAAAGTAGATTGAAATATATATTAAATCTCACAGTGAAATATCTCTGAAAACAAACAAAAAGATCAAAACATCCATGGTAGTAATTTCTGGCAAGTGGAGTTTAACTTTTTTTTTTTTTTGCTTGTTTATTTGTATTTTCTAACTCTCTATGGTGTTTATTTAATAACAAGTTACCAATATTAAAGTCCTTCATGTTTTTAAAAAAGGGCAGAGATGGAAGCACTGGAAGAAATTTGGTTCCCAGGTGGGATGAAGGGCTGGTACTGAGGAGGAAAGAGCTGCAGAAAATAAAAACCAGAACGTTAGCTGCAGCTTGGCCTGGGTTACTGTGTGAACAAGCAGCTGTGTCTGGAGGTGTTGGTATGCTTCAACACACACACAAAAGTGAAATTAATTTTGAGTCATGTGAAATGCCGTCCTTTGAATATTTTGTGATGATTTTTCTAAAATGTGATGGAGTTTTTTTTTTTTTTTTTAAGTAAAGGAAGTTCACTGTCAAGGCCCACATGAGATGAGGTACCACTGAAAGAGCAACTTCCGTCCCTGAGCTGTTATTCCTGTGAGCTAACACAGGATGAATTCTTCATTAGAAGAGGATTAGCAGCACTCTCTATTTAGCACGGCATTTGTATTTGTCCGACCACTTTTCCAAGCGCTGGTGTTTGAGTAAACCATTCACTTCCTCCTTCTCAAAACATCAGTCACCGTGATTGATTTTTATGTTGGTCATAAAGAGAAATGGAATCAACTAAAAGCAGGGTGAAGATTACAGGGTGGAAGTGGTTAATTCACTTAACAACATGTATTGGCTATTTGTTTATGTTGGGCTTGATGCCAGGTGATCAAGGCAGGGTCACATGAAACATCCTTGTTTTCCAAGCCGTTCTTGGACCAGAGAGAGACTGGAGCCATCACAGGGACTGCTGCTCATGGATGTCTCTCTTAGAAAGCCTCAAATGTTTGGTTTCAATTTATTTTGCATGTGGATTTTTGCCCCTTAGAGAATCACTGATGTTTACCATTTTTATTTATTTATTTTTTATCTTTTTATTTTGCATTCCAATCCCCATCCCCTTCCTTCCCCTCAACATCCTCTTTTAAAATACAGATTCATCTAGAAAGTTAAGACATTTTGTGCTTGTTCGGTTTTCAGTCCTGTCCGATGATTTCCTCCTAACTTTTTCATATTTTCCCCAAATGAGCAAATCCTGTGGCCATTCAAGGCACTGAGAATAAGTGATTGTTGAGTGGCCACCCCATAAGGGGACACCCATGTTACCACTTTCAAGACTCAGGGAACACTGACTAAGAGGGAGTAGAAGAACGTAAGAGCTGGAAGATGGGACGAAGGCCAAGAAACCCTGCCCTTGTCTTAGCTGATGTTCTATTGCTGGGAAGAGACACCCCAACCATGGCAACTCTCCTAAAGGAAAGCATTTAACTGGGGCTGGCTTACAGGTTCAGAGGCTTAATCCATTGTCATCAGGTCAGGGAGGATGTCAGCACTCAGACAGACATGAGCTAGAGAAGTAGCTGAGAGTTCTACATATGGATCCACAGGCAGCAGGAAGGGAAAGATACTAGGCCTGGCTTGAGCTTATAAAATGCCAAAGCCCACCGGCAGTGACACACTTCCTCCAACAAAGCCACACTTAACTCTAACGAGGCCACACCTCCTAATAGTGCCACTCCCTGGTGACCAAGCATTCAAATATATGAACAAACCCATGGGGACCATTCTTATTCAAACCACCACAGCCATTGTATACAGTAGGGATTCACAGCAACTGTGTTGCCTGCACGGGTCCTGTACAAGACTGGGTCCACCATCATTCAGCCATGGATGGGGAGGCACTCATGGGACACTATTGGTCAAGTCCCTTCTCAGAGAACTATTGGCAGTTGACAGCTGCTGTGGGAAGGAGAGTCAGTGTCTTTGGTGACTGGGAAATGAAACACTTGAAGACTGAAGTGGCAGGTTTGTGAAATTCCTCTATATTTTATGTCTTATATTAAATTAAATATAATATTTATTTTATGTAAAAAATATTTTATTTATTTTTATGTAAAAAAATTTATTTATTATGTATAACAGATCTCATTATACATGGTTGTGAGCCACCATGTGGTCGCTGGGAATTGAACTCAGGACCTCTGGAAGAGCAGCCAGTGCTCTTAACCTCTGAGCCATCTCTCCAGTCCCTTATATTTCATTTTTTTCAAGTTTTTAAAAATGTATTTTTTAGTATGTGTTTTTGTGTGCATCTCTGTGTGAGTGTGTGCACACGAGTACAGGTGCCTACAGAGGCCAGAGATGTCAGCTGTGAGCCGCCTGACATGGGTGTTGGGACCCAGACTCAGGTCCTGAATAAGAGAGGCTGTGTTCTCAGTCACCGAGCCATCTCTGCAGCCCTATTTTATGTTGTATTGAGCTACAGCAAATGTTTCCAAATTCTAAAAGAACGAAGAACAAAGCCAGTGGTCGTAAATGTGTTGAACCACGCTTATGAGCAGTACACAGTGTGTGTTGGACACACCGGGGCTTAGAACAACAGCAGCACAGGGTCCATGTGCTCAGAGAGTAAAGACAGCAGAGGCTGTCATGTCTGCAGCAGAAGAGCGAAACTCAACAACTAGCTCTCATCATGCATGTGTCATGTGTCAGGCCTGGGTCTAGCCTTCCACACATTAACCCCTTTATTTTTTTGCAGCAAGTCTGTGAGGTGGACATTGTTCGAGTCTGCTTTTAGCAGATGAGAAAACTGGAGTTCAGAGAAGTAACTCATGAGTTCAGGGTTGCACAGCGTGAGATTCTGGAATTGGGATTTTAATCCAGGTCTTGTCCACCCTTTACTGAGACTCAGTTACTTCATAAAAAATGTGACAAACTGGCACTATTCAGTCAGTTCTGAAAAGTGCAGGCTGCTAAATCTTACCTATGTGCAGTGTCAACATTAAAACAAATAATACCAGCTTATTCATTTATGGGCTCAACAAAAGTTTGCTGAGCATATACTGTATTACAAAGTGGTCTTGTGGGGAATGCAACATGGGCCTTTTGGGACAAGAGAAGCCCAATGCTTATATAAGACTATAATTTATAGCGTTATTGTTATACACATGAAGGTGTCTAACACAATGCTAGTTAGGAATAGGTACACAACAAAGTTTCCAAGAAAATTACAACCCTATTAGAAAGACAAAAAAAGCACGCACAGATAACTGAAATTCAGGGTACACCAAGGCGCAGGCACAGGCTTTAGAAAGGGAACAGACAGGTAGTTTGGAAAAGCTTAGAGAAGGAGCTGGCTTCTGGTGGGAGGACTGGAGAAAGCTGGCAGCAGTGAGCCAGGCATCACAGACTGGCCCTGGTGAAAGGCATGGGTTTTTTTTTGTTTTGTTTTGTTTTGTTTTTTGATGAGATACACTGCACACAGAAATAACATATGCCGAGATGGAGAGGACCTAGCATTGAAGCGTGTCTTAGTATCAAAGTGTCATGGGAGATTGTGGCTAAAAAGACACATGGGACTCAGTCATGGAGAGTTTGGGCTGAATTTGAGGGATAAAGCAGGGCGTGCATGGGGAGGGGTATGTTGAGGAAGGATGCTTTATAGAGCTTTGGACAGCATTTGGGTCTTGGCATCAGGAGTGAGAGCACTGGGAGGCAGGCGATGGAAAGAGAAGGATGTTGAATGTTTTCTGAATTCCTATGTACAGAAAAATGAGAAAAATCTCCTTTGCTAGTCTTTCTGTTGGTTTCCAGCTTTAAGGGGAGTATGTAAAACATGGTTTACATGTAACATACTTCATTTCATATGTAATGTGCAAGATTCGGTGACCTTCGTGTCTGCAGGGAGAAACATTAGAAATGGTTGATTGACTTCATGCCTCAGCTTTTGATTGACGCTTGAAGACTGTGTTTACTATGCTTCAGAGCTGTTAAGAAAATTGACTAGATCTTTGAATCTGGCCCTGACAACTTACTGCCATCCATTATTTTGTTTTATGAGGCAAAGTCCAAGTACCTAGAAATGAATTTTTGGAATATAGCTTATTTGTGAACTGGGATGGCCTTTTCAAAAATTTCTTAGCAGCCAGGAGGTGGTGGTGCATGCTTTTAATCCAAAAGCATCCTTCCTCAACATACCCGCCCCGCACCCTGTTGTACCCCCTCAAATTCAGCCCAAACTCTCCATGACTGGGTCCCATCTGTTTTTTTAGCCACGTTTCCTATGATGCTATGATCCCAAGACACACCTCAACGCTAGGTCCTCTCCATCTCCGCATATGTTATGTTATTTCTTGGGGAGCAGAGACAGGATGATCTCTGAGGCTAGTCTGGCCTACAGAGAGAGTTCCAAGACAGCTAGGACTACACAGTGAGATTCTGTCTCAAAAAAACCAAAATAATAATTAACAATACATTTTATTAACAGGCAGTAATTGAGAGAGAGAGTGTGTGTGTGTGTGTTTTGTTTCATGGCACAATGTTTGTAAGTTAGAGGACAACCAGAGGAAACCAAGCTGCATCTTCCTTGGGTATAGACCCTCATCTTTTACCTGGTTTAAAACAGGGTTTTTTGTGTTGTTTGCCACAGTACGTAACAAACTGGCTGGCCCATGAGCTCCAGGAGACCCTCCTCTCCCCACTTCCCTTCTCACTGAAGGGGCGCTGGGATCCCAGACGCTACACCCTGGCTTTATGAGGGCCCCTGCAGCAAGCACCTAGTCCTCAACCGAACTTCAGCAACAGCAGGGAATGAATGAAGAGAGCTTTAGTTTTATCGTGAGCAGAGGCTGTGGGCTAGGATGTCAGCGTGACTGGGGATAGTTGCTAGGACCTGCTGGCCCCCGACAGTGTTCCCACCTTCTGGAGTAAGGGACTGAGGGTGTGTTTATGCACTGCCTTTTGTGTTCACGGTGTTCTGGCAATGTCTCACGACATTTCTGGTAGCAGAGAATCCCTCAAAAGTAGGGCAGATCTGGAAGGCCTTGAGAGTGACTGGTTGGTTATGGTTGAACTACCAGGAGCCTCTGGCCTGTATTGATACAGCCACAAACCTAGTTGTGCTCATCTTTGATCTTTGGATCAGAGTCTGTCCCGGTCTTTATGATTTAGAGAATTGAGACTTGATGCAAGGGTCTAGCTCATATTACCATAGGTCTGTACAAAGAAATCAATGGGAAAGAATGATGAGTTAGTGCGGAGCCATGTAAGTAAGGAAAAAAGGGAGGAACAAGGGAGGGTGAAGACAAATCAGTAAGTAGGCTGAATCGAGTGGAAGAAAACTATGAGAAATCTTCCTTAAATGATTTCTGAGTTTCTGTATGTCCATCTCTGTTCTTGACCAAAAGAAAGTGCGCACAGAAGAATAAAGTTTTTTTTTTTTTTGGTTTTTTCGAGACAGGGTTTCTCTGTGTATCCTTGGCTGTCCTGCACTCACTTTGTAGACCAGGCTGGCCTCGAACTCACAAAGATCCGCCTGCCTCTGCCTCCCAAGTGCTGGGATTAAAGGCGTGCGCCACCACCGCCCAGCAAGAATAAAGTTTTAATGAAAATTTCCTCAATTCTTTGGTGACTGATAAAGCCCTGCTTCCTACAGTCTGCTTTTGTCTGTTCATTCAGATTTTTGTGAAATGTGAGGGAGGGAAATAATATTATGTCTTTAATTAGAAGTGTGTTGTTACTTTTTAATTAATCTGTGTCAGTTGCTTTAACATTTGTATTAAATCATTTTCTTCATGAAGGCTTTTAATGAAGACACAAATTGATTGTATTTATATATTGGATACTTGCCACTTCAGTGTGTATCGGTTGTGTCTTTTGAAGCATGCTTTCACTGGTCATCTTGTGGATAGTCTTTGAAACCAGACTTCGGCCAAAAAGAGAGAGAGAGAGAAAGAGAATGGAAACTAACAACAAAACAACAATAAAAACTCCTCTTTGTTTGGATTGAAGAACCTATCTATCTATCTATCTGTCTGTCTGTCTATCTATCTATCTATCTATCTATCGTCTATCTATCTGTCTGTCTGTCTATCTATCTATCATCTATCTATCTATCTATCATCTATCATCTATCTATCTACCTATCTATCTATCATCTATCTATCTATCATCTATCTATCATCTATCTATCTATCTATCTATCATCTATCTATCTATCATCTATCTATCTATCATCTATCTATCTATCATCTATCATCTATCTATCTATCTATCTATCTATCTATCTATCTATCTATCTATCTATGAGACAGGGTCTTAAACTAGAGCACAAGCTGGTCTTGAACTTCCAGCCCTCTGACCTTATTAGCCTCGCTAGGGCTGGGATCAGAAGTGTGTCATTATACCTGGCCTCCTGATGAAGATTTTAATTTAGCAAATCAGTGTTAATTTTAGCTTCCTCCTGCCATCCCCCCTTTCCTTTTTCTCCCTCTTGCCTTTGTGTGAGAAGCTTAAGGGAAATGAAGGCACCCCACCTTTGTTCGTCTTATTTGGGAGATGTCTGTGCTCTAGCCCAGCCTATAGCGTGGCTTGGGGTGAGTGCACTGCCTCTCTGGTGCTGTCCCCTCTTCCCGAGGTATACTGTTCAGCTGCTTGAAGCTCAGAGAACTCTGGCTGTTTCTGATTTAGCAGGCATTTATTGACCACAAGCTCTATGCCATTTCCTCTTTCAGCTCAAGGACATAGACAGTGAGATTATAATGTCAGGGATAGAGTGCACAGGTGTGCTGGGGGGCGGGGGGGTGACACAGGAGACCGAGCTGCATCTCAAAGCACCAGCCAGGGTTTGCCGAGGAAGGTGGCACAAGAGAAAAGATGGTGGCAGCAACATGTGACAGCAGAAACGGGAGTGGGAGACTTTGCTCCCCGAGAGCTGGGATGAGGCATTGAAGGGTTTGAAGCAAGAGCCTTTTAGGTCATTAGAGTAACGATGGTACTAATGACATGAACAGCTGGTGTGGATTAGAAGCCCGCCAGGTGCCAGGGCTGATGCTCCTTTCTTTATGAGGATTGCCTCGGCTAACTCAAGGAATGATTTTGGCTTTTTATTGATGAGAAAACGGGAGTCCGTAGTATCTCAGCTCTCACCATTAACAGACAGAGCTGGGACTCCAGTCCAGACCTTCTGCGAAGCCCTCGGCTCTTCACAGTTGCTACATTGCACATTGTGAATCAGCGCTGAAGAGACAGGGTCAGAGGAAGCAAGATGATGGCAGACCGGACCACTTAGTCGCGTCTGGCTATACTGAACTTCATGGTACATCCTGAGGGCTTGGCTGGATGGGTTCAGTGTCTGCAGAGATGGGTTAAAGGGATAAGGAGGAGTAGGCTTGGGGGTGGGGTGGGGATGGGATGTACAAACCAATAAAGAGCCAGAGGGATTCTTAGTTCTAGTTGGGCAGATGGTGACACAGGGGACTCAGCAACAGGAGAGATCTGGGGACTTCTGGAGCAAAGGAAAGTTATTCTTCACAGAGAGGAATAGACTTATGGTCTCTCCTGCTTCTGAATGTTTTAGCTATTATCAAACTATTTAGCAAGAATGGACACTGTCACCAAATCTCCAGCCATTGCTTTCTTCTCCAGGTAGCCTGGGCTCCATGGCTTGTTTCTCTAGTCAGTCTTCTTATCCACTCTCATCCTTTTACCTCACAAGCCCAGATCAGTCCTAACCTTGAGAGATTCAGCTCTCCAACTTCTCTGCTCTCGTACTCAGGCAGCTAATTGGGGCTGGAGGAAAATGACGCAGTCGAATTGCTCCCACAGTAAATCCTAGTCTCCGACCACAGACGAGCACTTAATGATGCTGGCAATTGGTTCACAGGCTCCCAGTCAGCCATTGCTTCCGCTCCCCTCAGTACCAACCCCTCACCCCTTTCAGCCTTCGCCTCATCCTACCACCTCCCAACAGAGGGAAAACAGGCTTTTGGGTTGGAGCTCACCCTGCCCCCTCCTCAAACATACCTGCCAAACTGGTTCTCTGCCAGTCTGCTCTGCTGACTGGCCTGGTTTCTCTGTGCAGCCTGGGCCTGGCCTCTCTGTGACCCTCCTTTCCCTATCCAGTTAGGCTGATGCTTTTGTCTGATCCCAAACCTCCCTCAGTATTCTTTATCAACAAGCCTGGGCTCTTCTGGGTCCCAGTTTTTATCATTTTGGTATTCTGGGTGAATCACACAACCTCCACAATTTGACTGTTTTAAACAAACTGGTCCAGGTGTGTGTGTGTGTGTGTGTGTGTGTGTGTGTGTGTGTGTGTGTGTG
>CAJQZJ010000103.1:1338346-1368949 GCA_907164525.1 Lophiomys imhausi | reverse complement strand
GTGTGTGTGTGTGTGTGTGTGTGTGTGTGTGTGTGTGTGTGTGTGTGGTTTTTGTTATTTTCTTTTGTTTGTTCAGTTGGTTTTTGGTTTTGTGTGTGTGTATATGTGTGTCCTTAGTCCCTTACAAGATTTCTGACAAATGAAAGGCATTTATTAACCTCGTGGTTATAGAGAAAATGAATTCAGTGTTTGTAACCTAAAACAGAGTGGAGTGAGGTACACAGGTGGATTGCCTAGATTAGATCAGTCCCAAAAAGTTGAAGTTGGAATTTTTTACTGTAGCCATTGCCACCAGGTGAATACATAATATGGCCGTGTTCATAACAAGGAAAATTCCCAAAAAATATACTAGTAAGAGGTATTTGCCCAAAAAGATTTGAAGTGACTTTTATAGAAACCAGTTCATTTTCAAACAAACAGCCCATTTTTAAGCCTGCCCCCAATTCTGCACAAGATAAGCTAAGGTGGCTACCCAGTATGGACTTGTAAACTCCTGTGGTGTTTGTGGAGGAGGGGGTTGGAGATGGCTTAGTGGTTAAGAGCATGCACTGATCTTCCAGAGGTCGATTCCCAGCACCCACATCAGGAGGCTCACAACCACCTCTAGCTCCAACTCCAGGGGACTCACCTCCTCTGGCCTCCATGATATATATATATATATATATATATATATATATATATATATATATATATATATATATATAAAACCCATTCCATTATGCAAGCAAACTCCCTTAATCAGGAAAGTAAACAACTACATTCCAGTGCTGCAATTGGAAAGTAACAATGGGATATGTTACTTTCCCCATTTGTGAAGTGAGGAGCAAAGTTAAATGATCTTATCAGTCTTCAAAGCTGTAAAATCCAGTGAGTGTTGGAGCCACAGTCACAGGGTACTGTGGTTGTCAGTTGTTCACAGCAAGGTGTCCTGGTGGTCGACATGAATTATCTGGTGCCAGAAGTAAAATCAAGTCTCCAACCATCAATGATGACAAAAATCACAGAGACAAAGTTTAAAATGTGGTAATCAGCTGCGGTACTACACCTGTGAGCATCCCTTGTCTCCAGTACCTAGGCCTGGAACCAGAAGGCATCTGGGACTTTTTTTCTGACATCTGCCCGTGGCCTGCCTCCAAGCCTTTAATCAATCACTTGCCTTTTCACTCTTTCTCAAGTAGCTTCTTACCTGCCTCAAGCTCCTCTGCCTCCCGAGTATGTTGGACATCTCTGCCAGATTTAACCTTAACAGAGATCATCTCTCCCTGAAAAACAAGCAAACAACAGCTTTCAACGGCTCCATTTTGTCTTCAGGGGGAGGAAAAAAAACCTAAATTCTGACCTGACACTGTAGTCTTTAATTTTGCCACAGTATATCCAGTTAGCATTTTTCTTTTATTATTTCAGTGAGTTATAGTTCACCATCTTTCATGCAGGGAGGATGGGGATTGTGAGGGCAAAGAGTGAGATTTCCCTGTAAGGAACTAGTCCCATGCTAGAAAGTAGGAAAGAATACTGGGAAATGGGTTTCACGTTTTACATCAGAAAGCAGTTATTGACTCATGAAGAGTTCCTGGTTTCTTACTACTCATATCCAGAATAGGTCACCATCATCGCATTGGGGTGTGTGTGTGTGTGTGTGTGTGTGTGAGTGAGATGTGAGGGGACATGTATGCTATGATACACATGTAGAGACCAAAGGACAACTTTGTGGAATCAGTTCTCTCCCTCTGTCTTTTACATGGGTTCCAGGGACAGGACTCATGTTGTCAGGCTTGTCCAGCCAAGTGCCTTTACCCACTGAGCCATCTTGCCAGCCCCCAGACTAGGTTTCTGATTGACCCGGCGGTGACTGTGTGTAGTGAAAGTTTACAGGTGGGAAACAGGGTGTTATTTAATTCCTTTTTTTTTTTTATTATCCAGGAATGGGTTTAAAAATTGTGAGGGTCATGGTGAGCTATATTGTCTCAGATAATGTCAGTTGTTTGCTTATTTAATGGAAGTTTAGTTGTGACCACAGTCTCCTGTAAATAGAAGAGCATTGTGTTGTCATTTGGGGTGAGTTTCTAAAACTTATACATGTGGAGCCACAGGAATATTATACTTCCCAAAAGAACCCAGAACCTCCTTATGACAAGTCTCTGTTGCTTGAGTTAGACTCATATTGTCTATTGCTACATTATTTGTTATTCAGTATTCCAAGTTGTCATCTCTCCATATGTAGCTCTCTTGTCTTTTGGACAAGATTCCAAGTTCCTCACAGGTAGGCACAAGCTATTGTACTTTACGTGGCACTGAAGGACCTAGGGCTAGAGGACACACCGTCTCTCCGTCACAGACCTTCCTACCGACCATTTGTGTAAGGCTGGTTGGTGTCTGGAACCCTGGGTCCCGGGGCTCTGATGCCTCCACCAGATACTTCCACCAGATGGTGCCATTTTCCCATTCCTGCTCTTGGGTGTCAATGACCACACTATCCTCTGCCACTTGTTCCTTCCTTCTGCAGAGGTTCTGAGACACTGTCAGTAGAAAGAGAACTCAAAGCTCAAAGGGCACCTTTCCACGTGAGGAAGAGGTCAAAGAAACATCTGGGATGTCCATACTTAAGCACTGTTCAGCAAAGCCGTTTTCTTGGGTGTGGAGTCAGTCTTTACCACCTGGCTCATTGTTCAAGGTCAATCGCAAGGGGCTTTGTTGGTCTTATCAACTTACCATTGAAACACAGCTCAACTAGGTGTGCCCTTGGACCCTAAGAGTCCACTCCTAATGTCAGAACAACACTTCAGTCAGCATCAGTCTTTGTGGTCTGTGTGGATATGGGCATCACGCGACAGAGATGCTCTAGTGGGGCACACGAGCGATTCTGGACAGTGAGTATCGTGAACAGCCTATGCGTTCAGAAAGGCCTGGCTCCTTCTTACAAAAACATGAAATTCAAATTTGAACATCTTTAAGTCAATAAGAAAGATCTGAGTAAGCATATGGTTTATCAAAGGCATGATATCCCTTACATTAAGTCACAGGTAAAATAACATTTTTAATGCTTCAGTTGCAAAAAACCAGTCATCTAGATGTTCTTAATTTGTAGCATCCCAAATGTTGACCTTTCTGGATTGCTAGTTTTATAATGCCAGTATAGTCCTGTTTACAATGCATCTCACCATTTAAAATTTTTATTAGGGTTTGTGTGTGTGTGTGTGTGTGTGTGTGTGTGTGTAGCAGATAGCTTTCTGCAGTTGGTTCTTGCCTTCAGCCTTGTTTTTGAGACAGGGTCTCATTGTTTTTCATACTGGGCTGTCTATCTAAGCTAGCTGGCTGGAGAACTTCTGGCAGTTCTCCTGGCTCTACAGATACACACTTCTTCGGCTAGTGGGTTCCAGGCTTGCACAGCCTTGGTTTTACATGCTGAACCATCTCTTTTGCCTTCTTACCATTCTGATGGCTGCAGGGAGATGAGGGAGTGACTGACACAGCTGGGGTCTCTAGGGTTTTCTCCAAGGGAGTGAGAACTTATAGTACTTTTCATCAGTGTTAGGGAGTTTGGGAGTCCCCTGAAGGTCAGCAGTGGACTCTGTGAACACCTGCAATCTAACCATCCCATGACACTAGCCCTCTGCCTAACAAAGCAGCTGAAACTCCCCTTAAGCTCTGGGTTTGTTTTTACATTGTAGCCACTAAGAAAGCAACAGATGCGGAATTGAAGAGCTTGGGCTCTAGAACATTTAGAGCTGGATACAAGTCTTGGTTCTGTCACTTAAAGGCCGAGAGCACTTAGTCAAATGTTTGGTTTCCCAAGTCTTGTTTTCATCTGTTACATGGAGGTGCTCAGGTGATGGGGTGGGGAGGATCACTCAGTGGCTAGTGCTTGTTCTGCACGCTGGCCGGCCTGGGCTTGGCTGCCTTCAAACCCACGTCAAAAGCTAGATGTCATACACACCGGTAATCCCAGCATTCCTACAAGGAGATGGGGCACAGAGACAGGAATCGCTTGAAGGTTTGAGGGTCACCTAGTCTAGAGTCTGCAGCAGGATGAGAAAAACAAGAGACCTGCTTTAAAGAAAAGGTAGAGAAAGTAAGAGCTGCCTTCCCTGACTTCCTCTGTCCGTCACACGCCTGTACTCATACATACTATTGAGGAGGGGATGGGGGTGGGAAAGACAGTTTTAAAACAAGGAGTTAATAATATAGTGGCTTCCCAAGATTCCTATAAAGATTAAATAAAATATGTGAAATGTATCCATAGCCTAATGTGTTACATGGATCAAGTACTGAGTTTGTACATTATTTTATTGTAATTAGAAAATGGAATTATTTTTCCTTCTGAGGCAATTCCAACCAACAGTATTAGGGTCCTTAGAGTTGCTTGTCTACCACCTGCATCAGGATCTGTCTAATTATCTGGTCAGGAGATGAAAGCTCTCAGTAGTTTTTCCTCATAGCCACGTTTATTGCTTGGCTTTGTGGTCAAGATTCTGAGTCAATTGCTCCATTTTCAGCAGAAATCTAGTAAAGCATCCTGTGAATTAAGGTGGCAATTTAGAAGAACATGTTTGCAGTTTCTTATTAAAATGTTTGTTTAGAAGCCAATTGCTGTGATGAATGTGCTGGTGTGCACTGTAATCCCCCCATAGGCAAGAGGATTCTGTAAGTTCAAGGTTAGCCTGGGCTACACAGTGAACTGTAGGTCAGCCTGGGCTGTAGAGTGAGATACACACACACAGCCAGATGCTAGGCTTGGAAACTGTGTCTGCCTCATTAATATAATGGACTTGTCATTTTGTCTTTTGGTTTCCTTATTTTCATTTATAAAGTGGGTGGAAGTGCTTGGGCAGGTCCCAGTTACACAGTGAACATAGCTTAGAATTGCTTTCTTTGTTACCATTGCTACCAGAGTGGTTACTGCTGGGGCTCTGGTTTCTCTCAACACCGCCAGCTCTATTTATTTGCTAAGATCTTCAACTTAAAAATCCCGAGTAGCAAACTTTACCATGTATGCATTCTAAATGTGCTTTTTAAACATGCATATGAGTGATTGGCTTGCATATAGGTCTGTGTACCTTCTGCATGCCTGATGCCAGCAGCACCAGGGTATTAGATTCCCTGGGACTGGAGTTACAGGTGGTTTTGAGTCACCGTGTGGGTGCTGGGAATTGAGCCTAGGTCTTTTGGAAGAGCAGCCAGTGCTCTTAACTGAAAAGCCATCTCTTCAGCCCCAAACCATGCATGCAATTTAATTTTTGCAGGCAAAATGAAAAGACCATTTTTTTCTGCAGGCCAGCTAAACGTGAAGACAGGCTTGTGTGTGCTGAATGTGAAAATACTCATCAATATGGCACACAGCATCTTCTTTCTGTTCACGCTGGATGAGTCTTTTTTTTTTTTTTTTTCAGTCCCAAATTCCATTTGCATGGACCTGGGGAGGCGGAGTGTGGATATTGCAGAGGAGTGATAGCTTCCCTTTCCTATAGAAGCTGAATGCTCAGAGAGAAGATTAAAGGAGTGTTTGTTATCTCTCCGCACAGGCCTGATAGGAAATTCTCAGAGGCTTTTGGGCTAGACATAACTCTGTGTGTGCGTGTTTATATGCTTTTCCTCCTGTACCCTTCTTTTGCAGTCTTTGTATCTTGGTTTAAAGCATCCAGCTCAGGATTTGTTGTACTCTCTGGCTTAAAGAGAATTGTTTTCAGAGCAAAGTGTAAGAATTGGAAGATGCTGCCTGAGTTTAACTAAATGCTTCCCAAAGAGCACAGAACTTTCCAGACTCTGATGAAGATCAACCAGAGGATATGTGTAACAAGACAAGATGAAGACCTTAAATGTGTCCAGCAGACAATAAGCTGGGGCCTTTCTTGAGGGTTGACATTGCTGATATTTTATAGTTTCCTTTTAGAAGTGCCATCTGGGACAAGGGATATAATTCAGCTGGTAGAGTGCCCAGCCAGCATGAACAATGACCCCGGGTTTGATTACCCAGTGCAGCATAAAACTGGATATAGTAGTGCACAACTATAACCCCATCACTGGGGAAATGGAGGTAGGGGGTCAGTGGTTCAAGGTCATCTTCATCTAAGTATGGAGTTTGAGGCTAGCCTGGGCTATGTAAGACTAGTCTCAAAAAAAAAAAAAAAGTCCTCTGTGGGAAGTAAGTGTATTTTTGCTGTGTTTGCTCCTGTTTTTAAAAGCAAACTTCCTCACCAGCACGAGGGTGTGGAGAAAGGAGGAACCCTCATCCATTGCTGGTGGGAGTGCAGGCTTGTACAACCACTGTGGAGGTCAGTCTGGCCATATCTTAGAAAACTTGGAATAGCTTTGCCTCAGGACCCAGCCATACCACTTCTGGGTATACACCCAAATGACTCCTCACCGAATCACAAGGAAGTTTCCTCATCTATGTTCATAGCAGCCTTATTTGTAATAGCTAGAAACTGGAAACAACCCAAATGTCCCTCAACCGAAGAACGGATTAAAAAACTGTAATACATCTACACAATGGAATACTACTCAGCCATCAGAAACAACGAAATCATGCAGTTTGCAGCCAAATGGATGGAACTAGAGAAGCTCATCCTGAGTAAGCTAACCCAGACTCAGAAGGATGCACATGGCATCTATTCACTTATAGTAGGATTTTAGCCATATAGTACAGGATAACTATACTACAGCCAATGCACCAAAGGGAACAGGAACATAGACTTTGTTTCCTGTCAATGACACACTTTGCCCTAGTGGTGCTGCCTTGTAGGCCCCCAGTGTATGAGGAGGCTCTTGACCCTCATATGACTGCTGAACAGGGACGGGGGACTGTTATGTAGGGACACTTCACTCCAGAGGAGTGGGATGGAAGGGATAGGGGGTAGAGGGTGGGAGGGCGGGGCTGGGAAGGGTGGAAAGAGGGCACTGTGATAGAGATGTAACCTGAAGTAATAAATAATTTTTTTAAAAAGCAAACTTCCTTAAGACTTATTGTATTAATACTTAGAGGAGAAAGAAAACAAAAGTCATGGCAGCATGAAGTTCCCACCAAGTTCAACATATGAGTTTCACTAGATTTTTAAAAGTTAATAATATTACATATATTTAAAATGTACAAGCGGATGATTTGACATGCGCATGTGCATTGCAAAATGGTTACGACACAAGTTAATTAGCACTGCCATCACCTCTCACCCATAGCTGCTTTTATTGTGAGAATGTGTCGGACCTACTCTCTTCACATCTTTCAAGTACATAATATAGTTTTGTTATCTAGAGTCATGCGCCTCACATTAATTAGATCCTTGTAACTTATTTGTCTTTTCTGTTTTTGTTGTTACTCTTGTTTAAATTAAATTGTAGTTTATTAGCTTATGTGAATGAGTATTTTGCCTGCATGTGTGTCTGTGCATCATGGGCAAATCTGATAGCTACAGAGGTCAGAAGAGAGCATTGGATCCCCTAGAATGGAAATTATAGATACTTGTGAGCTGCTATGTAGGTGCTGGGATTTGAACCCGGGTCCTCTGGAAGAGCAGCCAGTGCTCTTACATGCTGAGCCAACTCTCTAGCCCCTGGTGTCATTATTAAGATGAGGTCTTGCTGTGTAGCTAAGCTGGCCTCAAACTTCAGGATCCTCCTTCCTTGCCCTCCTGGGAATCAACGTTACAGGCATATGTAACAGAACCTTGCCAACCTTACACATTTTATCACTGGAGGTTTGAGAAAGATGTTTAATTACAGTATTATCGGAAATAAAGCCATTTCTGCTATTTAATGTCAATTGTGTTTGACAGCTTCTTCTTTTGTTCCAGTTAAATGGGCTGTTTCTCTGCAATGCCCCTTATGATATAGTTGCTATTGGCAGACACATACTCCTAAGTCTATGTGAACTATATTATATGGTTTCTCTTCTTGACTAGGAAGAGAAACCAGGAAACCTGGACATGATAGAGAAGGGAACTGAAAATAGATATTAGAGAGGGGAGAGTGGGGGGAGGAGGCACAAAAAAAAAGAAAAGGGCTGAGATTGTCAATTACATGTTTTACTTACTTAACAGTTTGCTCAGAGTTAGCCTTTTAAAACACTGTTACTCCCTGGCTCGATTTCCCCCACCTCCTCTAGGCCAACAAAGAAGAGTAATATTCATTAGCAAAGCTCCTGCTACTTTGTTGTCAGTAACATTTTGGAAGTAGGTGTGTGTGTGTGTGTGTGTGTGTGTGTGTGTGTGCGCGTGTGTGTGTGTGTGTGTTTACACCCTCATTTATTTTTATTTTATTTTTTTATGTGTATGAGTATTTTGCCTGCATGTATGTTTGTCTGTGTACCATATGCATGCCTGATACCTACATTTTATGTGTATGAGTGTTTCACCTGCATGTCTGTCTGTCTGTGTACCACATGCACGCCAGATACCCACAGAGGCCAGAACGATACCCATTCCAGCTTGGCATTGAAGCTATAGATGGTTGTGAGCCACCGTGTGAGTGCTGAGAATCAAACTGAGATCCTCAGGAAGAGCAACCAGTGCTGTTGAATGCTGGGCCATCTCCAGCCCCCTCATTTCTTTCATTGTCATTTTAATGTTTAATTAGAAGATGAGTAGCAATAAGAATCAGGTGCTGGAGAAATACTTCCAGAGAAGAATCGGCAGAAGTTGGAAAGTTGTTCAACTGTCTGATGATTTGCTTGGTTGTTTGCAGCTTTGATGTAAGAAATGTCCTCCACAGGCTCCTGTGTCATTACACTGTGGGAAGGTCACAGAGCCTTTAAGAGGTCTGGCTGGTAGAAGCAAGGTGCTGGGGGGGGGGGGGGGGCAATCCTTGGAAGATTACAGCCCTGGCCACTTCCTGCCAAGCTCTCTGCTGTCTGACTGCAGGTTTGGTGACACCAGCCACCTTTTACCCCCACCTGCTGCTTGGTTCTATATCCTCTCCGACCAAGATGGCCTGTATTCCCTGAAACCAAAGGAAACGTTTCCTTCTTTATTGCTTCTTGTTATGTGTTTAGTCCCAGGGGGGAGAAAAGTAAGTATCCTAGCCGGGTTTCACAGGAAGGAGCTCTGGCAGTTGTCGGCTGCGCTGTACGAGGTGACCCGCCTGACAGTTACACACAGCTGAATTGATGTCTACCAGGCCCAGCGTGTGTGTGCCCTTTCCCCAGATGGACATCCCTTCTTCCCGGATGTTGAAGCCTTCTGCTTCCCACCTCTTGGTTCTCACCTCTCCTCGCCCCTTTTCCACCACCCTGGCTTTTCTTTCACCTGATGATCAGATCAGAATGGGTCTGCTAAAAGCAAACACCAGCTTTCTGCTCTGACTTCTGTCTTCTCCACTAACTTCCCTCAAACCACCTCTGTGTTATGGCAGCCCCCTCCCCACTGGTCTCTCACTGCTCGGTTTCCTGCAGTTCAGGGGTGGTAGAGGGATAGTTTAGATGTGAGGTTGATATTCCTAATGGAGCCAAAGACAATTTTTTAGATACTGGAGGAGGTTGTTGCCACCCGAGTGTGGCCTTTCCCTGAACCTTCTGTGCTTAAATGGACCCTCTTGATTTGATTAGGAATTTGATTAAAATCGTGCACTTTTCCTGCTAGAAAGCCTCAGATGCAGATGCCCAAGAGGCCAAGATGAGAGTAGAAAAACATCCATCCTACTTAGTGGTGTGGAAGTCTTTATGTTTGTCCAAAGAATTAAGGTGTAGTCACTATGAGCCTGACGGAGTATACCAGGGACGGGGAGATGAGGTTGTGAGGAGAGCAGGAGTTTAAATATCGAACTCTAATATGAAGAAGATGGGTCAGGTGATGGAGAGATTGAAGGGATGAGGGGAGGACATGCTTCGTTTCATTAGAGCATCCATGCCAATGGGAAGAATCAAGCTGAGAAAAAAGGTAGCTCTACCTTGGAGGAAAATCAATACAGAATAATGTAAGTTTCCTGTGAAGGCACCAAATGGGCTTCTGTGGGTAACCATCATAAGTGGCATTGTTTCCGTGGAGGGAAAATGTTGTCAGGTTCCACAGGAGTGATTTACAAGTGGTCCTTTCCATCACGGCTCTTCAGTACTTAAGACCTCAAGGGTTCCTGGTTTTATCAATCATTCCATGAAGTGAGAGGAGAGGAGAGGTACTGTGGATTGCATGGGCCCACTTCGTTTCTTGGCTCCCCCACCGCCACTGTGAGGCAACTCTGATTCCACCATCCTCACCCGTACCCTTTAGGAGTGAGTGCAGCCGAGGATGTGTTCTTAGTCCTGGAGTTTGGGTGGTTATAACAACAGGAGCACCACCGGTGTGTGGTGCCCAGGCCAATGGTGATGCTGCTGCAGCAATCCACAGGGCAGGTATCTCAATAAAGAGACATCCCGCTCCGACTGTGACCTACCATGAGCTTCCTTCCTTCCTAGGTCACCCCTAGTTTTTCTCATTTATTTTTATTTTACATTCATTGGTGTTTTGCATGTATGTATGTCTATGTGAAGGCATCAGAAGCCCTGGAATTGGAGTTACAGACAGGTGTGAGCTGCCACGTGAGTGCTGGGAATCGAACCTGGGTCCTCTGGAAGAGCAGCTTCACAGCTGAACCACCTCTCCAGCCCCCATACCCAGTTTTTAAAAGGTACTTTGTTTAGCTGTTGCAGCACATCGATGCAGCTTTTAAGCCATTGGGAATCCTGAGAACATCAAGGGCAACTTGCTTTTCTTAGACGAAACCAAGCTCTGACTGTTTACCTAGCTCTTTTGGATTCGTTTTATAGACTTGGTATATTAAACAAAATTGAGGCATACAAGTTTGACTGGTCTCCACTTTTCTCTCTTGTATTTTAGGTACTGTTGGGATTTTCAGCCCCAAGGTGAGTACGCTTTGACCATAAGTAATTTTATATTAAGATTTCAGTGTATCTTCTAAATCTCCCCACACAGCACCAATAGCCATTTCTGAGCACAGTCAGTGGAGTGTTTAATTAACCTGCACCCCACTGCACCCCCCTGCCCTGCTCTTTCAGCAATGAGGCGCCATGCTTTGAATGTATTATTTTACAGAACCAGAGCAATAATATGCCTTTATTCCTTGAGTTTTGTTAGATGCCAACAGGATCCTGTAACATTCAAGTAGAACAGTGGCCAAGTCCATAATAAAATCCTTGGGTGGGTTCCAACTCAACTAATCCCTCATTTGCCCCAGAAATAAATTCTAGTGTGTTCTATCCTCCATCACAATGTCCTTCCACACAGACTGTCTGGCAGCAGAGAAATGTCAGAAATGGAGCCATGTTGGAATTCCCACTAGAACAGTGCTATCACATTTTAATATGAGCCTCACTGCAGCCTCGGTGCTTCTAATTGCTTCCCAACCATTATTCTCCTGCCTTTTCTTGATGAACCCAGCATCTGGCATGATTCTAAAAAGCACGCCAGACAGCTGTGTGCAAAATTAAAAATAAAAGATGAGATTAGAACACATTTGTAAAAGGTTCAAAGTTGGAATGTTTCTGAAACTTCAAATACTTGGAGCGGGTGTGTACAGCGCTGCTTGCTGTCACTCTCCCAGGTGCCCTGGATGAGGGGGGTGGCCGGCAGCATTCTGAGCATTCCTTATCTCAACTTAGAAGATGTGGCGGTTTTCACTCTCTCAGAGAACTGCAGTTTAGCATTACCCTCATAGAACGCATTATGAATTGTTTGGCACCATGACCTTTTAAACACCAGACCATTTCTAGTACCGCTCAATGCGTTACTAGCTCTGTGTGCCCCATCTCACAGAGTCTTAGCGCTTCCAGGAACTTAGTGTTCAGTGATGGTAATAGGTTTTTGGTGGTGTTGGTGTGTGTGTGTGTGTGTGTGTGTGTGTGTGTGTGTGTGTGTGCACTCTCTGGTCTGCCTGTCTGTCTGTTTGCAAGCCAGAGACTGATCTTTTAGAACAGTGCTATCACATTTTAATTAAACACGTAAAGGTGTTTTCCTTCACGGATCTCTGTTTTATTTACTGAGTCAGGGTCTCTTGTTGATCCTGAAGCTGACATTCTCCCACTCCAGCTTTTACGTGGGTGCTGGAGATTTGAACCCTGGTCCTCGTGTAGAAAGCCCTAGAAGACTAGGTAATATTGGGATGATACCAGTGAGGAAAGATAGGTGTGATTACCTCATATTTTATATTGTCTAAAAACAATTTTAAGTAAAAATTTTAAGAAATTATTCTTATTTTTAAATAAAGGTCTTATTATGTAGCCAGGCTAGATTCGAACTAACTATGTAGCCCCAGGTGGCCTGGAACTTGCCATTTTTCTGCCTCAGCATCCCCAGAGCTGAGATTATAGGTATGCACCACCGTATTCAGCCTTTCTTAGCAGTGAGTTTATTTATTTATTTATTTATTTTTTTGGTTTTTCGAGACAGGGTTTCTCTGTGTATCCTTGGCTGTCCTGGACTCACTTTGTAGACCAGGCTGGCCTCGAACTCACAAAGATCCGCCTGCCTCTGCCTCCCAAGTGCTGGGATTAAAGGCGTGCGCCACCACCGCCCGGCTAGCAGTGAGTTTATAATAATAGCGCTAATTCTTCCCATACATTTCCACCTCACATTGTTGGCTCACTGCCAGCATCCTCAGTGATTCGTCTGTGTGTGACAAAACTTCTCCTGGGGAGATACTACACACACACGTCTACTCACCCCAGATAGGGAGCCCATGACAGGCCAAAGTATGGGTACCTCCAAAGTCCAACTTGGTGAACAGTGAGTTTTATTGGAGTTACTTAAAGGAAAATGGATAAGGGGTTATGTATAGGGGCAGATATGACTCAAAGACAGCTGCATTACCAAAGCCCACCCCAGTATGGATGACAGCTTCCAAAGCTGGGAACCTGGAGCACACTGCACACTGCAGGCACCTCAAGAGGTTGGAGAGTGTCCTTTCCAGGTGTTTCAGTTGCTCTAAACCCCTTCCAGGCAGCTGGTCTAAGATGAATCCACTTCACACACACACACACACACACACACGCGCCATAGTGGAGGTCAGAGGACAACTTGCAGGAATTGGTTCTCTCCTTCCTCCCTGTGGGTGGGTTGAACTCAGGTCATCGGGTTTGGGAGCAAGCTTCTTACCTCTGAACCAGCTCATTGACCTAGAAAAATTCTCTTAACAAGGTTGAATATAACCAAGGAACATGAAAAGGCTTGGTTTTAGGATTTCAGATAATCTCAATAATCTAATCCAAGTCCTGCTTACTTCGTAAACTACTCTTTTCTTCCTCCTCCTCCTGTCCCTCTTCTTGTTCCTCTTCCTCTCCCTCTTCCTGTCCCTCCTTCTCTCCCTTCTTGCTCTTCTTTTCATCATCATCATCATCACTATTATTGTGTGTGTGACGATGCAGATTGAGACCACGGGCCTTGCACATGTCACTGAACTACATACCCAGCAAAAAAAAATGAACAAACAAATAATAACAACAAAAAAAGCAACTTTTTAAATTTTAATTTTCATTTAGTTACAAAGGTGTTTGTGAGGTGTTTGCCATGGAACTGTGTGTGTTGCCGCCATCAGAATCTAAAAGATGATATCAATTGCTGTCTAAATAACAATCTGCTTTGCCCTTCAGATTTGATGACAAGAGCATTTTAAGTCCTGGTACAACCCAATTTCTTTTGTTTTGTTTCACTTTCTCCTTTTATAAGATGAGTTAATTATTGACACTTTCAATGCAGTAAATCAAAATTTCATGTAGAAGGTATAATGTATATAATTCAAAATCTATTGCCACAAAGATATTTTTTGAACATTAGCTGAATTTCCCATCAGGGACCTAGAGTCTAAAGCAAATGTCACAATACTTAAGTAAAAAAAAAAAAAAATGTGGGCAAGCCAATGAGACTATTGTAAATATTTATAACACAGTCATATTTTATGAATTTCCTATTTATGTGTTTTCTTTGTTTCTTTGTGGTTTTGTTTGTTTTGTTGTTCAAAGTCCAGGGTAGCCTTGAACTCACTATGTAGTTGAATATATCTGAGTTCATGATCTCCTGTCTCCACATCCCAAATCCTTGGATTATAGGCGTATGGCACCATACCTGGCTACCAGGGTCATAATTTTATAAAGTTATCGCTCATTTACATCTTGGTCATCTGTAGAAATGGGCAGTGAAGTCTCTTCCCATCTTGAACATTTTTTGACTAGCCATATCTGTGCTGAGGTTCTTGAGAATATTATTTAGTGTATTTTATATTTAAAGATTCATTTTACTTTTTAATCTGTATGTGCACCTGCGCATACACACATACATGTGAGTGCCCATGGAGGCCAGAGAGGGTGTCAGATGTCCTGGAGTTGTCATTTTAGGCAGTTGTGAGTCATCCAGCTTGGTTGCTGTGAATTGAACTCAGGTCTTCTGAAGGAAGCAGCAAACACCCTTAACCACTGAGCCATCTCTCCTGCCCCTCTAGTACATTTTAATATGAACCTAAGTCTACATAGTAAATTGTTTTTAAAAATGATATTTTGAAATGCCACATCTTTATCCATGTCAAAGTAAATTGATTCCTAAAAATATAGGTTGACAAAAAAAGTATAAAGTGTAAAAAGAAAATACTATTACAAAGCCACATTGAAAAAGTCTGACATGGGGGGGTCATCCCTGCAGTCCCAGCATTCTGGAGGCAGAAGCAGGAGAATCACCTCAAATACAAGGCCAACCAAGGTTTCATAGTGTGTCTCTGTCTCAGAAACCAAACCAACACCAACAAAAATAAAGGCACACTGACTGTAGATTTTAAAAGATTTAAGTGGCTTGTCAATGAATGGGAGAGTTTTACCTTCATCCAAGTCAGATAAACTTAAAAAAAATAAATAAAAGAAAAGAAAAAAGAAGTGATAGCTGTGAGAGAATTAGGAATTTGAACATGAACTATTTTTAGATTATTTTGAGATTACTTTTAAGGGCTGGAAAAATGACTTACTGCTTAAGAGTATAGCTGCTCTTCCAAAAGCCTGGAATTTGGTTCCAAGAACCCACATAATGGCTCAAAACCATTTGTAATTCCAGTCCAAGGGAAACTACACCCTGTTCTGACCTTCACTTGAACCAGGCCATACACATATGTACATGGTACACGGGCACACATGCGGACAAAATACCCATATCCATAAAATAAAATAAAATAATATTTTCAAAAAGTAACTTAAAATATTTATTTATTTATTACTGTGTGTGTAAATGTGGGCATGCATGTGCCACAGCACATGTGTGGAGGTCAGAGAACAGCTCTGTGGAGTGAGTTCACTCTTTGTACTTTTATACAGGTGTGTGCGCGCGCATGTGTGTTTGCACGTGCACAAAAGATTCAAACTCAAGTCACCAGATTTGCAAGCAAGCTCCTTTACCCACTGAGCCGTCCCACCAGCCCTTGCTTTGTTTGGCTTTGCACCGGCTTATCTTTCTTGGGCTAGGGATGTAGAGGGCTTACCTAGTGTGGTTGAGGCTCTGGGTTTAATCCCCAGAACTGCTGCAAGGAATCATGTTGAGGTTTATTTAAAAGTGAGGTTATTTTATTCATACCATGAGGCCCAGAAGGTTATTGCGTAAGTTCGTATACCTAGATGCAAAAGTAACCCAAGAGATGATTGCTTTGTGTATTTTATTTCAAGTTCATGCTTTAAGTGGGAAGAGCAGGAGTTTGAAGCAGATTTGAATTGGAACCGCAGGTCTTCATACTAGCTCTCCGATACTTGGCAAGCCCTTAACCTCCCGAAACATTCATTTCCTCTTCTATAGAGACCCACTATTACGGACTTCACTGTCATTATAAGTTCTAATAACGTGATAATCCATGTGTAAACCAGTGGGGCTTTAAAGAGACCAGTGCTATTTTGATATCTCAAAGTAGAGCCGAGCACTAACGCGCACGTGTGGGGCTTTAATAGTAAATATTTCTTATCTTTCTGTAAAACTCATCCATTCCAGCTGAGCCTGGCCCTGGGACCCTGTAAAACACATGTAGGCATCTATGAGGTTTACATTCATAGGGTGTGGCGTGAACACAGTTCTTGCTGGTAAGCCTACAGTAAGAGTTCAACTGACAGGCTTTTTGCTCATACAGCGTCTGAAACATGTTGAATGAGAACATGAATGCCTCCTCGCTTCTCATCCTTGACCACCACATACTTGAAACATGTACTTCTGACAACTACAAGAAGCAGAACATGAAAGCAGCCAGGAAACACCATCTTTACACTAAGAGGGGGCGGGTGGTAGGATTACCTTTGAAGTCTAAGAGAAGTGTCTTTGAATTAATGGACTGCACAGTGATTTTTACTAAGTTCTATTTATGAAAATGCTCTTTGCCTTCATGCCAAGAGGCTTTAGTACAGTCCTAAGGAGGATTTACACAAAGAAACACAGTCCAAATTTATGACGTGTTTGCAAATGTAAGAAAAAGTCTGAATTTACAGTATTTGTAATTTATTGTTGAGTGTCTTTCTACCACTCCCCCTGGAATGCTGGTGTTTTATAAACACAAGCATTGGTTGCAAGTGTAGACTGTGCTAACCTAGGCTCCTTTTTTTTTTTTTTTAAGGGGGCTCTTCTAGCATGTTTTCCACATCTTCGTGGGGATTAATGAGGAAATGTGCACAGGACTAATGCTCCCGCCTTTGGCTTCGGCCCAACCTTTCAGCGTCAACAGTCTTGACAGGAGGTTTTATGCCCTGACTCTTTCAGACATCTCCCCCACCTTCCATATTTGCTGCATTTTTTTTTTTTACACATTAATCTGCCGGAATCGGAAACACATACAAGCTGGTTTTGAAGTTAGTGACCGACTTTGATACCTTTTTCAAATACTTTCCCTTCTTCTGTATCTACTGGTTGGGCTTTCTGAATGGAATCATGTGCTTTGAAATTACTATACTAATTGTTTGCTGATCAACTCACTGTCTAAGAGAATCAGTTGTTTGTTTTTTTTTGTTTTTTTGTTTTTTTTTTGGCTTTTCGAGACAGGGTTTCTCTGTGTAGCCCTGGCTGTCCTGGACTCGCTTTGTAGACCAGGCTGGCCTCGAACTCACAGAGGTCCACATGCCTCTGCCTCCCGAGTGCTGGGATTAAAGGCGAGTTGTTTGTTTTTTTAAATGAAGGTGTACATCTGTCTGTGGACAGAGAAACAAAGTGCATGCCTGGTGTTTACAGAGGCCAGAAGAGGACATTGATCCTTGTATATAACTAGAGTTATAGACTACAATGAGCCACCAGGTGGGTGCTGGAATTGAACCTGGGTTCTCTGGAAGAGCTTCTAGTACTCATAACTTCTGAGCCATCTCTGCAGCTCAGTGTCCCCCCCTCCCTGCACATACTTTGTTTGTTTTGTTTTGTTTTTCAAGACAGGATTTCTCTGTGTAACAGTACTGGCTGTCCTGGAACTTGCTTTGTAGACCAGGTTGGCCTCGAACTCACAAAGATCTGCCTGATTCTGCCTCCCGAATGCTGTGATTAAAGGTGTGCGCCACCATGCCCGGCCTTTTTGTCTTCTTTGAAGTTGCTATTTTCCATGATTTCTATGATCCTTCCAAATATGTATTGAGGCAAAACAAAGCAAACAAAAACCTGGCTTGGTACTGGAAAGATGGCTCAGCAGTTAAGAGTACTTCCTGTCCTTACAAAGGACACAGCTTTGGTTCCCAGTATGCCCATCGGGATGCTTAAAACCAGGGTGGCTGAAGTTGTCACTAGCAGAGTGAAAGAACTTCTATGTTATGGGCAAGTAGATTTATATGATGCATAAAATCAAACTTCCAGTTACTGCTGACTCTACTGAGGTCAAGAGGGGAAAAACCAATCTTGTGAACCCTCTTTGCCTTTGTCAACTGATCTGAATGTAATACACACTTGCCAGCCTGGAAAGGTTACTGATCGTAATTCACTGCTAAAAAGATGTTTTCCAGCCAGATGTAGTGTTACACATGTGCCATCCTAGGGCTTGGGAGACTGTGGCAGCAGATCAAAGGTTCTAAGCCAGCCTGGGCTGCATGATAGGATTGTGCCTCAATCAATCAACTCATCAATCATATCTTCCTAAACTTAAAGATTTTAAATTAGACATGTTATTTATTTATTTATTTATCTAATCTATCGATTTATTGTGTGTATGTGTGTGTTTGTATGCACACATGCACACGCATGTGTGTATTCATGGAGAAGTTAAAGGACAACTTGGAGCCAGTTCTTTTTTTCTACCATGTGGATCCCAGGGAATCAGACTCACATAATCAGGCTTGGTGGTAAATGCCTTTTCCTGGTCCATTAAAATTTTATTTAATTAATTTTTTAGTGTAGAAGATAAGTGGGGTTTATTATGAAATGAAGTAGAACACACTCATGGAGTGAGAATGGGAAACAGCCAGAGAGAGGCCATAGTTCAAACCTACCTTTTTTAGTTAAGTTTTGTATTATCTTATTTAGTTAAGCTTTATATTATTGTTATTATTATATTTTCCTCCATTTTAATTTTGAAATTATGATATAATTACATCATTTCTCCCTTTTCTTTCCTGTCTCCAAACCAACAGTCCTCGACCTATGGATCACGACCCCTTTGAGGTGAACAACCCTTTCACAGTGGTCACCAAAGACCGTTGGAGACCACAAATATTTACATCACAATTAATAACAGTAGTAAAATTACAGTTATGAAGTAACAATGAAAATAATTGCATGGTTGGGGGTCACCCCAACATGGGGAACTGTATAAAGGGTTACAGCATTAGGAAGGTTGAGAATCACTGCTCCAAACTCTCCCCTATACCCCTCCTTGCTCTTTCTCAAATTCGTGGCCTGTTTTTTCATTAATTGCTACATGCATACATGTATATGCATACATATCCCAAAATATAACCTTCCCAGTCTATACAATATTACTTACATGTATGTTTCCAGGGCTGACCATTTGGCCCTGTTAACCAACTGATGTGCTCTTCCCTGGGGAAGACCATTTCTCCTGCCCTCAGCATTCCTGAGTTGCCTGGGGTTCTTTGTGTAGGGTTGAGGTCCTATATTACTTTTTAAAGTCTCTAGGATAGATGGGCTCCTGTAGGGTACTTCCCTGTCTAGGTGATTGACAGCCCATGTGGATGAGCTCTTAAGGGAGAAGACAATGGAATATCCTTTCCTCGACCAGAAAGCCTCTGGCTGAGTAATAATCAAGTGATGCATCTTGCCCTTAGGATTTATATGCTTTGCTTGTGCTAATGATGTCTCAGTAAAAAAAGGGGAAAAAAATAAGGAGATGTTCCGTACGAAACTTCCGGTTCAAGGAACTAAGAATCGAATTGTCGAAGGTGTCCATGAGGGCTTGGCTTGTTAACGACTGTACATGTGTGCTGTTGCCCGCATGAACAGGAATCTCTATTCAGTCCATTCAGTCCTGGCAGCGGCATGGGAGGCGGGGTCTTGTCACTTTCCCATTGCAGCTTTGGTAGTTTGCTGGAGGTCCGCATTACCCACAAAGATAACTCACCTCTCTACAGTGCATCCAAAGCTGCTTCCCATTTTCAGGCCTGTGAATCTTACCCACAATCCATTCTTTACTATGCATTGTTTTATCTTTATCCCTTGGGCTTTCATAAAACATTCTGTAGGTCAGGCAGTAGCCTGAATAGGGTCTCATTCTTTTTCTTTTAAGCGTGATTTATTTGTTATCTGTGCACACGTGTGTGAGCCTGCATGAATTTATGTGTATGCAAGAGCCTGTAGAAACCAGAAGGGAGCGTTGTATCCTCTGGAACTGGAGTTACAGGAAGTTGTAAGCCACCATGTGGGTGCTGGGAACCAACCTCAGGTCCCCTGCAGGAGTGGCAGGCGCCATCTCTCCAGTCTCTAGCAAAAGACACTGGAATCAAACTAGTCTGATAGTTTCAAGAAATTTCTTAAGTCACGAAACATAGTAGACCCTAAAATGGACCAGGGTTACGAATGGATGCTAAGACCCTGCTGTAATTAGTTTGGGAGGAAGGAAAGGGAGTGATGGGAAGAGAGAGGGAAGTGAACCAGCTGTAACAAAATTGCCATGTTCATGTGGACTCACACATGTTCAAAGAATTTCCCTACTGTGATACTTAAAGCATCATGATTCCAGAAAGAGAAGGACCAGGTCCAAGCTACACTAGGTATGGGCCATTTGAGCTTGTTTTCTGTGATGGAGGGTCAAAGTACCTAGGATCCAACATAATTGTACGGAAAATGATGCAAAAATTCAACGTATTGATCTGACTAAGCCTGAAGCAGTTGTATTAAAGTTCCTGAGTATGAAACCCTTGTTTAAAATGATATTTTAAAAGTTGCCCCAACGGGAAAAAGAAATACCTTAAACTAAAAAAAAAAAAAAAAGAAGGGAAGAGGATGGTGGGGCTGAGGGGGAGGAGGGTGGAAGGGTGGGACTGGAGGGGGGAGTAGGGAGGGGATTGTGATTGAGATGTAACTTGAAGAAATAAAAAATAAATTATTAAAAAAAAAAAACTAAAAACCCCCCCCAAAAAAAAAAAAGAAAAAGTTGCCCCAACAATGCTATCAATAAATTTGAACTGGGAATGAGGCCACTTCCTTCCTGGTCAACATGGCCTCATCAGTTCCAATCTCCATTTGGAGTAGAATTGCTTTTGTTGCTACTATTAACAATAATTTATATTTTGACCGATGTCCTCAGCTCATGTTGTTGGCTGTCATTCAATATGCTTTGCCTTTGAGTGACAGTCATGAATTATGAAGCACACAGCCTTGGAGCTGGTGTGTTAGGATGAGAACTTTGGAAACAGACATGAAAGCCCTGCCCCAGAGCCTGTATCCAGTACAGAATCCAGCAAGCCGTTCTGTTTAGTATCGTAGCCGACCATCTCCTGCAAATCAGAGCATATCGAAATGAAGTGGAATAGCTTACAATAAGAGTGAAGAACAGAGAACAGAATGATCCAAAGAAAACAGAACCACAAACCAGTAACTCTAGATTATGTTTGCCTAGCTGCCAAATGATCAATACATTTGTCTGACAGTATATTTATCTGTGCACCACCAAATGCAGGTTGACACGTTTTTTTGGATTCTGTCAAGATCTCATTACTAATGAAAATACTCTAACTCAGCAGGTTCCATTTTGGGACCAGTGAAAACAACAGTGGTAAATGGAATGTGTTAGTGTAAAAGCTGGAAGAGTCAGTGACAGCTTGTAGTCTGCTTTATGAGGTGTGTGTAGTCACATACACAATTATCTAGTTGATTGTATCTGTTGTCACCTCCAGTTTGTTAACGTCCAGGAGTTGTGCCTCTATGCAAAACCTAAGCAGGGTTAAAGATCTCAGCATTTTTTTCAGAAGGGACAGGGGAAGGAAGAGAAGAGTTGAAGAGTTCTTACCGCAGTGTGTCCGTCTGTCTCTCTGTGTCTGTCTTGTCTCTCAATTTTCCTTTTTCAAAGAGCTGCGACGATGCTAGCGCTGCAGCTCACCCTACTGGCCAAAAGAAGAAACTGCACCACAAAGTACCATTTTCAAAAAAGCGGGGGAGGGGCTGCGGCGGAAGAAGGTCTTAGTCACTGGCTTCCACCTTCATTTTCCTCTCTCCAGTTTCCTGCTGACTGGCGTGGTTCATTTTGAGAATCTTATTGGGCTGGGCGGCCCTTTGGGTTGCTAGATCCACAGATGTCCTGTAGTGATTGTTTTACGAGTGTCAACTTGCTTCTATATTCCTTATTATTTACACCGCTCTGCCCTAACAACGCTACTCTTAGCGGGCTCCTGTAATTAGATAGCAGTATTCATATGAAGGGGACTTATGCTCAGAACTTAAGGTGTTCATCAAAGACCTGGTTAGAGCGACTTTTAAAAGGAGTGATAAATGGAAACTTTTTTCACCTGGCCTCTCATTCATTCTGCAGATTTAATGACATTTGGCGCCATTACACTCACTGCCAGGGCCTTGAAGGCAGGGGGTGAGGGTGGGGAGGAATATTTATACATTGACTTATGGATAGACAGAGGAGGAGAAAAAAGATGGGCAAGAAGTCAGACTGTATAGAACAGAGAAGAATCTGAGACCTTCAGTGTACGTGGATTAATCGCAAGAACTAACCACGCAAGTCCAAGTGGATTCTTAGAAGTCGGTGAAGCCTTGCAGGTTTTCTGTGGGAAACACCATACATTTTCTAGTGGACGAGGTTATGCAAAACGGTGTGTAATTTTTTATAACGCAAGTATTGACAGACATTACCCCCCCTCCCCGCTCTGTCACAGATGTGCTTGGTAATATGTTCACATGTGCATAACATTTCACCTTATCTGGTCACATCTGTATCCAACACTTTTCTTTATATCCAGTGACTTAATGGTTATATAAAGGAGGGATAAGCTGCCATTTTGACGACCCTGCCGCAGTTCAGCTTTGGGAACTAACTGCATTAGTGTTCAATTGGTCTCTGAAGAGCTGACCATATTAATGCTCCCAAGCATGAAAACTAACTGGATTTGGATCAGGAAACTATTTATAGCATTTTAGTGAGGATTTATTTGTTTAAAGATGGTGCCTTGTGCCTCACGGGTTCTTAAATACCAATGGGAGTAGGAAGCCCTGAGTTCTCTTCTAATGTCAATAGCAATAACAGCAAAAAGCAAAAATTACAATTTCACACTAGTTTCTATTTCTGTGTATTATCCAAAGACATGCAAAAAAAAAAAAAAAAAGTCATAGCAAAGCCCTGGAAGTTTCTAACCATGGGACACACACAGTTGCTTACAGGTGACAACACCCTTTACAGCAACACACTCACAGTTAATTAGAAGAGAAATCAATGGTGGTAAATTATAGTGACATGAGAAAAACTAACGAGCCTTTACATTGAACAGAGAACACGCATTTATGTTTTAGAAGTCGTTTGTTCTTATATTTCATTGCATTTTTTTTAAATGCTCAATCTGCTTTTCTGTCTCTTTTCATCTCCTTGGGAAAATTGTCACCATGCTCTGTCTTTGTCCCTAAATAGCAGCTGCAAGTTCAGAACTCGACTGGTTTGTCAAAACCAGTCACCAGGGGACCATCATGGCTCATTTTTCTCCTATTCTATTTGGAACTGAATTAGTAAATGAAAGTTTTTTAGCAATTTAATTCACTTCTCCATAAAGTTTATGGTGCAGCAACAGCTGGTTGAATCTGAGGCAGCAAAAGCCAACTTCTAGTGGCCACGCTTTTGTTTCTGAATTAAGGGGGAAGCTTATTAGCTGGTAATGAAAACACTGGGAATAAAAACAAACAACACAGAAATCCTGGCAAATAATTACCCTACACCTGACGCAAAGCTGTTTTATCTTTCTGCTCCAACCTCAGAAATTCCCAACTTATCACTCTATGAAGCCTGAATGAAACTGAGTTTGACTCTGAGAAGAAAATAATAGAGAAAGTATTCCCTCGATGGGCACAGGTACTGGGGAAATACCTGCCATTGAATATACTAAGGAGCGTATAGAGCGCCCAATCCGTATGACACTTAGAATCGAGGAACAAATTACCAGCTAATGGCAGGTGAACCCCTGATAGAGTTCCCCTAGATCTTGTTTAGAAATACGAAAGAAAAAGGCTGAAGGCGGTGGAGGTGATTAATGGAGATATAGTGTGTTCGGATATATATCTGTAGAGAAATATATTGATTCTGAGCGAGCTGCCGTGGGAAGCATATCTCCAGGGGCAGAGGCTCTTGCTTGTGAGAAAGCCACTCTAAGCAGATGGAGTTCAAACCCCTAATTGTTCAGCTGTGAATGGAAATGTCTGTCACTGTAGTTTGTGATCATTTGTGTCCGATCCCACTGGACTCCAGTTGTGGCCACTTGGAACGGGGACTGTGAGAGCCATGGACTAATCCAGAGAACTTGAGTGGCTACACTTTAAAGAAAAGCTCTGCCTTTTAACTTAAGCTGATCCAAAATGACCACATTATCATTTTAATTACACTGGAGTGTCTATTTCCACAGCCTGGTAGGCTAGATTCTGTGTGAGCCCAGGGGAGGCGGGCCACTGGATATGACAATAAAAACACTCATGACATCATCATTGGAAACTAATTGCACTTAAGTGTGAGGCATATTTTTCAGGGTTTTCCTCAATGACAGCCATCTGTGGTGCTGACCTGGGCTGCCTAGGAAGTGTTGAGTTGCAATCCCTCCTTGCTGCTGCACATGTAGAGAGGAGTACGAGCTGGCACCGAACAGAATGGAGTTGCTTAAAGTCTGCCTTGTGTAACCACCTAGTCAGAAGCCACTGGAATCACACGGAAGTGATTTTACTTCTGAGGCGAATAAATCAAGTGGCAAATCCAGGCAGGTGTTTGGGGTGAGATTTTTACACAAGGAAACTGTGAATGCAATCTGCGAGCTGGACTAGATCTCAGAACAGAAATAAAAGCATTAATGGAAAAGTCCACGAGGTACAAATAAAGCTTGAGCATAGCAATATTAATTTTTGGTCTGGTGCATAGATTCACTCATGGAAGAAGCTGGTGTTGAGGAAAACTGGATGGAGGCTCTATACAAGCTGTGCACGGTCTCCACAACACTTATGCAGAAGTTATTTTAAGGATGGACATAGTGGCGCACACCTTTAATCCCAGCACTTGGGAAGCACAGGCAGGCAGATCTCTGAGTTCGAGCCAGCCTGATCTCCACAAACAAGTCCCAAGACAGCCAGGACTACATAGAGAAACCCTGTACCTCCCCCATACAACTTATTTTAAAAGTTTTTTATTAATCTTTAAAAATTAAAAAAAGAAAATTCTCCCTGCTCATATTTTTTTTTTTTTTTTTTAGATTTTAGACTAGATGGGGGTGGGTTCTTCCTGTTCATGGTAGTTCTAGCAAGTATATGAAGCAACCAGAAAACTAAACCTACAATGATTGAACAATGGAGTTCAGTATATCCTATATGGGTTACATTTTGTTTGGAACATATACTACTTTTTTTTTTTTAAAGATTTTTGATTTGCCTCCAAAATGAAAACTCCTTTTGTCTTTCCAGCTTGCTTTCAGGTTTCTAGCCAGGCAGTTCATGTGCATCCTTGTTGAAAATATAATTTCAGTGGCTCTGCCATGGTGTAAAATTTGAGTGTTTTAACCCTCTGTCCAGTATTTGAGGTTTTTATTGGATAGCAGCCGCATAGGGATGCTTTTAATGCTCGAAGCTTGGGAATGGTTCTGTCTGGTTTTAGCTAGTCACTGTTGCATCAGGTAAAATAATTTGTTTTTCTACAATAAACTCTACAGTTTATATTAAAGCCCTACACTTGCGGATGTTCCAGGCAGTCGAGAGCATCTACCTACCACTGAGCATTTGAAGACAAGTTTGGTTTCTGGAAGAGAAGGCCGCAGCCATTTAAAAAAAAATCATTTTATATCCTCCCTATCCTTGTTTAATTGTAGGAAATAAACCTTTAAAGCAAGGCAATGCAGTCTTTGCAGGTTGTTTACTTTCACTGCTCCCTCGTTGAAATCCTGGGCCAAAAATCGTACAGTGTTTACTGAGATTAGCATTGGTGATTTCCTTTGGAAATTAGTATCTGAGATAATATTAAATTCAGTTGAAAAATCCCGTTTTCATGTTTGTGAAATGAACCAAGCAGCTGTCGGTGTCCTTTTTATCAGCACTCTGTACCTCTGTTTGGGGGATTTTAAGGAAAGCAATTTGCAATGTTTTCATCTTCTTCCGGTTTCTGGGTGAGCAGACATCCTCTGCCTGAGCCTTTTAAAGTATCATAATAGCGTTGGCCACTTCTACAAAATACAATTCAGCGTAGGCCGAAAACACCCAAAAGGAATTAGCCATGTTTTAATTGCATAATTCAGTATTGTATATACATTACCTTTTATCAAAGTCATTTTGCCGAACAAATATTACCTTCCTCCGGCTTTTGGAATCCCTGAGAGGTTCCTCTCAGGCTGTAAACTAGAATTACAAGAGCGAACTTTATTAAGGTTGCAAAACAAGTAGTGATTTAAATAGGAATAGAATCCAGCCGAGTCTGGGTTCTCTCTGTTTACTGCTCTTATTTTTCAGGGAAGGAGAGAATATTGACCTTGGTACATTATATTATGTGTAGAAGATTAGCCCTTTGTGTCACTCCTTCTATTTCATTTAGAAATGGAAAGAGAAAGAGCCTTTGGGGGTGGGGGGCATAGAGGTTGTAATTCATGGAGATGTAGCATATATGAAAACAAATTTATACAGCTATGTTTTCATTTTAAATGTGTCAGAGAAATTGCTCTTTTGTGGTGAAAGGTCTTCCCACTCAAAGCTACCAGTTGCTTAGTGCTAGAGAGAGGTGGTAGCGTGGAAGATTGCATATACAGGTAAGTTGGTTCTTACGGTTGTCTGTCTGCCTCTCGTGTGCTAAGTGGACATGCTTATCGGGGAAGGGATGCCTCCATTTTTGCAAGTACCAGAAGACACCTGTAAATAGGCTCATCGAGATGTCCACAGGATGACTGACTTTCTCTCTCATCCCTCAGGAGGAGACCCTGGCCAGGACAGCTCTGATGACAGTCTGAGTGGGACCCATGGCCCACCCCTCACATCAGAAGCCTCCTTTTGGTCAGATTATCAGGATGAGGGTGAGTGTCACCTCTCTGGGCATTGTTACCTTTCCTGTGGCCCTCTTTGCCTCTTGTCATTTTGTTTCCAGCAGTGGCTTTTCTGTGATGGTGATCACTGATTTGCAAAGAGCAACCACTTGTTTTGTCATGGTGCTGATCTTCTTGGGTACCTCGATGCTCCCAAAGTTAATGTATTTAGAGAAACATTGATCCCATGGTGGGGCAGGAAGACTGATCCTCGTATAAAAGCAGTAGCTCACAAGCCATCAGTGCATCTGAGGACTACAGGGCCCAGTTTTTCCATCCTTTCGGACCTCTTGGTTTCACTGGGATGCATAAGAGTTGGGATTTGTGCTCACAGACAATTGGGCTATTAACTTATTGTGAGGTATCTGGGACCCTCGAACCTGTTTATCATTCCATATTATTTCACCTCTGCTCACACACTTCTGACCAAGACTGGTATTGCACATGAACTCAATGCAAATCTCCCACAGCACAAGTTTTATTTGAAAAAAAAAATGTTTTAATAGGAGGAGCTAAAGGATTTCCTCGTTATAAACATTTTAAATATATATGTAACGGTAGGCAACACATAATGCAAAAATATCCGTGAATTCTAGGCCTATTAGCGCAGAGATTGTGGCCTGCTGGCTGCCAGCTTCTGGTGTAGGCTTAGATTTCCCAGGGGTGGGCATTTGCTGTGCTCTCCTGGCATCCAGCCACAAGAGCAGAAGGTTTGATCATCTTGATGTGCACAGTGTTCTTGTCAAAGTCTCTCATGCCTTTCCAGTGGGAGGAAAGGGTGAAGATGTTCCTGAACTGAATAGTAAATTGGAAACTTATTATCCTTAGGGGCTGGGAAGCATGTTGGTAAATTATTCCTTGTCTCTCTTTATACGTCCATATTCCTCTGCTTCTTTTTCTTCCTGGTTTCAAGATTGCGCAATCCCCATTCCCTCTCTCTTTACCTGTTCATCACTTGCTCTTTCATGCAGCCCTTTTTGGAGGAGTCTTACATTTGTCTCTCGTTGACTTGTCGACTTCCGCCTCAGAGCAATGGATCAAATTGCATAGGAATATATATATATATATATATATATATATATATATTAAATCTTGCTTGACCTTTGTATGCTGGCAGAGTGAGTGACACCCACATGTTCAAAGTTGGTTAAGATTCACTCTGGTACAGGTGTCGCACTAGAAACACTGTTTGGGCTGAAGCTTAATAATTACCTTGGTGGCCGATTAATAATTGTAGAAAATTAACAGTGCAAAACGTGAAGAAACTAACCTTTCACTTGGTTTTGATTAGTCTAATGCTTGACAGAATCAGAACAATGGCTCCTCGTTAATGCATAGGTCACTTACTTGGCATTTCCAGCTTTCCAAAATACAGCTGAGAGCACAGTAAGTAAGCTAGAAAGACATCGATGTAGAAGTCAATGAATTCTGAGTTAACACTTAGGGCTCTTACTCTTGGGAGTGGCCCTGAGGCCCTCCCTGGGGGGAAGCCCTTTCCTTAAGAATTTGTATTACAGCGTTTTGGTTTCTCAGGCCACAGTAAAGCTTCAAATTGGAAGAAGGAGTACTGTGAGCTGAGTGTCACAGGCACACCTGTTGGGAGGGTCTTGAGTTCTAGGCCAGCCTGGGCTATAGCAAGACCTACTTCAGAAAAACAACAAAAAAAAAAATGAAGAGGAGGTTGGAGAAGGAAGAAAAAGATAGGAGGAGGAGAAGGAAATGAGGAAAAGAGGAGAAGGGGGAGGAGAGCAGGAGGAGGAAGGGTCTTGAAAAAGGCATTGACTAGAATGAGATGCTAAAGTAAGAATCAGAAACTAACTTAAACGATGAAAAAATAGAACCTAGAGGTTGGGGGTGCAGCTCAGTGGTAGAATACTTGCTTAATATATTCAAGGTCCTAGTTTTGATCCCCAACACAGCAAAAAGAAAAAAACAAACCCAAAAAACCAACCAAACAAAAACAAAAATCACAAAACAAACAAACAAAAAAAAAACAGCAAACCATACAAAAGAGAATCCCTAAAAACAAACAGAATAGGCAAAATGACAAGATCTCTAAGTAAAATTTGTGCAGAAATTTGTCAAACTAAACCACTTAGGGGACTTATCTGTGTCCTGGAGAGAGACTGCTCATATTCTCCCCCCAGATCAACCAAAACGCTTAAAACTGATATTTACCGAACACTTCCCATGTGCCTTGAATCTGTGTTCTAAGCACCTCAGATATATTGTCTAACCCTCACAGCAGCCCTGGGAGGTAGATGGTAACATTACCCTCATTTTACTGAAAACCTGAGACTCGGGGTTGCGGGGCTGGGTGGGGGGAGGAGGAGAGAGGGGCAAGTTCACTTCCGTCTTCACACCGCTGCAGCGTAGTGTGGGTTCTGGAAGCTCTGTTCCTAACCGCTCTACTCTTGTTACTCCTGCTCTAGCTAAGTTATCCCTAAAGATGGGTCTATCTCCAAGGTATTTTGGTTCAGATTATATAAGCAGTACCCTTAACACCTAAACTATTTTCATTAGGAACCTGGGGGATGACTTGCTTGGTTAAGTACAAGCCGTGCAAGCAAGAGGACCTGCGCTGATGTGGGACATCCAGCCCGTACATCAGGGTGCAGCCCACACCCGTGATCCCAGAGATCGGAGCCAGGAAGATCCCTGGGGCTTTCTGGCCTCCTGGCCTTGGTAAATCAGTGAGCTCCAGGTTCACTGAGAGACCCTGGCTCAAAATATGAGGTGGTGAAACAACTGAGAAACGCACTTCATGTCAACCTCTGACCTCTGTCCACACGAATGTGCACACAGGTGGCACATACAAATGTTCACCTGTGTGCACCCATGTATGCACACACACACAAACACACATACGAATATATATACACGTGCGAACACTATGTACACACACATATATTTGTTAAAAGTAGTTGAATTTTATTTTTTATTTATTTTTTTTTTTTTGGTTTTTCGAGACAGGGTTTCTCTGAATATCTCTGGCTGTCCTGGACTCGCTTTGTAGACCAGGCTGGCCTCGAACTCACAAAGATCCGCCTGCCTCTGCCTCCCAAGTGCTGGGATTAAAGGCGTGCGCCACCACCGCCCGGCTAGTAGTTGAATTTTAAAAGTTCATGTTGGTGGATCTGAGAGTGTAGTTCACTTTGGGGCTCCTCCTTAGCTAGCGTGTATGGGACCGTGGGTTGAGGACAGGAGCCCTGCCTGCTTTGTTTACCCTTCACACGGTGCCTTGGAATCTCCCAGTAAGTCTTGTTAGATACATGGCACAGAGCATTAGCGATCTCTGTAACATTCTATCTGAGCAGAATCCAAACGTTTACCCCAAGTTCTCTTCAGCCCCCTCTCCAATTTCAAAAGAATTTATGCATCTTTGGCTCTCAGGGGAAGGTAACTTCCGTCTTGCCTGTTCCACATCAAGAGCTCATGTTCTGTTCCAGATTCAATGCCCTGCAGGAACTCAAACATCATAGCACGTTATAATCGAGTTTCTAACACATGTTCATGTATCTATCCCTATCTCTATCCTTAGCCCTGGGTAGGGGGAAATCATGTTAAAAGAATTATATTTGTATATGGAAAATTCCAACATGGAAAACTCTGTTGCATAAACACCATATTTTTTTTGACATTTTGGTTTTTCAGGACAGAGTTTCTCTGTGTAGCCCTGGCTGTCCTGGAGCTCACTCTGTAGACCAGGCTGGCTTTGAACTCACAGAGATCTGCCTGCCTCTGCCTCCCGAGTGCTGGGATTAAAGGCGTGCACCACCACTGCTGGGCTCTATAAACGGTTTCTAAAAGAGAGAATGGAGAGATGGCTCAGCAATTAAGAGTACTTGCTGTTCTTCCTGAGAACCCAGGCTTGGTCCTCAGTGCCCACATTGGGCAGCTAACAACCACCTGTAATTCCAGTTCCAGGAGACCTAATGCCCCATGCTGCCACCCCAGACACACACACACACACACACACACACACACACACACACACACACACA
>CAJQZJ010000103.1:1310282-1338336 GCA_907164525.1 Lophiomys imhausi | reverse complement strand
ACACACACACACACACACACACACACACACACACACACACACACACACGGTATACACTCACACACCTATACATGTCTCCAAATAAAATGAAATACTAAAAAAGGGTTTCCCAAAAGAGAATTTAATTGCATTAGCAATATTAAATTCTTCCAAGACTTTTTTGGTCTTTCATGTCAGTGCATGAAGGATAGAGATAGGGACAGATACATGAACATGTGTTAGAAACTCGATTATAGCATGCCATGATGTTTGAGTTCCTGCAGGGCATTGAATCTGGAACAGAACATGAACTCTTGATGTGGAACAGGCAAGATGGACGTTACCTTCCCCTGAGAGCCAAAGATGCATAAATTCTTGTGAAATTGGAGAGGGGGGCTAAAGAGAACTTGGGGTAAATGTTTGGATTCTGCTTAGTTAGGAAGAATGTTACAGAGATCGCTAATGCTCTGTGCCATGTATCTAACAAGACTTACTGGGAGATTCCAAGGCACCGTGTGAAGGGTAAACAAAGCAGGCAGGGCTCCTGTCCTCAAGGGCTCACCACCTCACTGTTACTAAATAGACCAACGAGAAGATGCAAAGGCAGTGCCCCCATTTGCTGGCATGACAGCAGCTGCCACACTTTAGGAAGAAACTAGCTTTAAGTTGCTCTGTAGTGACAGTTATAACGTTAGGTTTTTGGAATTTTATCTGTACTAGAAACCATCAAAATGTTTTAGCTTTGTTTTCTTCCACCACCGCCCCCCAACCCCCAGGTCAGAACAGCATTCTTAGAATTATTAAAGGACCCACAGCCTGATGGGCTGCCCACAGCTTTGCTGATAAGCAATAACCATGGCGCATGTTGTATTTGAATCATGCCTTTGTGGAAATTACAAAGAGACTTAGAAGAACATGGAATTTTGGCCAGGTACACAGGAGAGAGAGAGAAAGAGACAGAGACACAGAGACAGAGGGGCAGAGAGGCAGAGACACAGAGACAGAGACAAAATGAGAAGGGAGGGAGGGAGAGGTAGAAAAGCCAAGGTTATAGACTAACCCATGCATAGAGTTGAGAGCGCATTGCTACCTGATTACAACTCTGCTTTACTTTGGGAATATGCCCACAGTCCCTGGCAGGCTATGTCGTATGGAGAGACACTCCCAGAACATAGCTCTGCCACTGGGAACGAAGACTTGCTAACACTAACACGGACTGACAGTTGGATTTCTGAACTGAAACATAGTTTCTTCCATTGGGAAGGGAAGAAACCATTGAATTCAACATCTGAACAAAAAGGAAGTAGGAAACACTAGATACAGTTACTGAACAAAAAGCAATCACAGAGAGCCCCAGTATCTAATTTGTTTTAGTGTCTAAAGTCTGGAGTGGATTTGAACGCATCCATAAACCTTCCTCATTAGGACAAGGAAGAACTGCCATCTATGCTCTCTCAAGGATGGGTTAGGAAACTGCTTATGCTACCATCAGGGTACAGTGACTCCTTCTGGAAGGAAGAAAAAATTGAGTCATTTTAAAAGAAATTAAAAATATCTGCAATCGTGTATTGTTCATTATATATGATTGTATTCTAATTAAAGGCAGATATTGGAGAGATGCGTCTGTAAAGAACTGAGAACATATTTACGGCATTTTACTCAGGACTATTGGAAGGTCAGAGAAAGTTCTTAATGTCTTGCTGAATGAGAAACAAGTTGGAAATGGAAAGATCTGCAACACTCTTGGAGAACAATGAATAACCACAAAAAGTTATTGATAAATTTACTACATACTTGATTTATTGGAAACTGCAAATTTGGTCAAGAAGCAGTAGTGGACTTTTTTAAAAGCACATTTGAAAGTATAAAGAGTGTTCTGGAATTGGATTTTATTGCTGTTGCTTTCAGCATTTCTTAGTTTTAAATTTCTCTGCTTTCATCTAAGTTCTGAATGCAAGTCACATTGGGATTTATGATTGTGAACAAGACCTAAGAATTCAGGGCACTTGCCAAGCATGCATAAGGCTCTGAGCCTCAGAAATAAAAAAGACTGCACGCAATAACAGACCTGCTTATGTTAGTTACTGTGGGTCTTAACTTTATTGTTATTATTATTATTTCCCAGTGCTGGGGATTAAACCTCAGGCCCTGCAGATTCTAGGCAAGTGTTTTACCACGGAGTTAGCTTTCTAGAATTTTTTGTTTTTTCAATTATGGGGAAAAAAAAGACTGAATGTAAAATTAGAACTGAATGTATTTCAAACTGTTTTGGCATTGTGAAATGAAAACAAGTACTTAGAGCTGAGGATGGTGACACATCTGTAATCCCAGTACCGGGAGACAGAGGCAGGGGAATCAGAAGTTAACCACATGGGGGATTTGAGGCCAACCTGGACTACATGAGACCTTGCTTCAAAAAGAAAGAAAGAAAGAAAAGGTGACCTTTGTCTACTCACCATGTGGATGTATTGCTGCAAAGAAGGAAAATGAAGTTTTGATGTAGTGACTAGATTTTTGTAGGTGAGATTCAAGTTTGCACTACAGTTTGTTGTGCCAAAGTTAGAGTTCTGTAAGTTGGAAGGTGTGATAAGGATTCTCCTGGGTCAGTTTGTTTAGTTCTTAAACCAGCTCGAGGAGGATGACAGTTCTGCTACCTCCATCTCTCAAGTAAAGAAGTGAGGTTTAGTGAAGGCAAGTGATTTGGCTACGGAGGCCACACGGAGGCTACATAGAGGCCAACACAGAGGGGTCAGGGTCCCACTGAGGCACATAGCTACCTGTTCTTTGGGCTTTCCAATTCATTCTCCTTATTGCTTTGTCCCATTAATATAATGTTAACTCATAAATAAAAGTATCCAGAGCTAAAATGTACCCTCTATCTACTGCTTTATGAATATCCCACAGAACTCAGCCTGTACTACTCTCGTTATAATTCATAGTTCCATTCTCTATTTTGTAATTTCCTTTATGAAATTATCATTTAGACATACATGTTATTTAGAAGCAACAGTGCTTTTGTCATGATTTTTTAAAATATATTTTATTTTAATCCCATATATATGGGATATAAATGGGGATATGTGGAATATATATGGGAACATATGGAATAGATATAATATATGGGTTATATATACATGCATATACATATGTGTTATAAATGCATATATGTATGTATGTTTGTATATATGTATGTATGTATTTATGTATGTATAGGAGAGGGGGTGGTATGTGCATCTGAGTGCAGGTGCCTGTGGTGTCCAGAAGAGGGTGTTGGATTCCCTGGAGCCAGACTCACTGGTAGTTGTGAGCCTCAGGACAAGGATGCTGGAAACTGAACTTAGCTCCTCAATTTTGTTTTGTTGTGGGTTCTAGGATTTTTTTTTAATCCTGCTGTCTTATAATTGAATTCTAATTTTATTACATTATGGTCTGAGACCATAGTCTATATTGCTTTGATTCTTTGCATGTCATTGAGACTTTCCTTGTATCCCAGTAGATATTTTGTGTTTCAAAGCCGTGCATTCTCTTCAAGTATTGGTTGAATACACTCTTCCTGTTTTTGTCTGTATAAATGGTATTCTTTGGCTCTTTTGTGACCTGAATTTTCTTTGATCTGCTGAGAAGATTAAGGTCTGCAATTATAACTGTAGATCTATTTCATTGTCTGTTTTGTTCAACAGTCTCAAAGTTATGATTCTATAGAGTTCTATAAAGAACTCTAATTGTTGGAGACTATTTCCTCTTAACAAGCTGAAATCCTACCTTTTGAACATCCACATTCTCTTCTCTGTATAATAACTTCCACTTACGAAACCAGTTTTGCCATCTAAATCTATAAGAGCAACACCTCCCCTCATAAACTTTATACTCAGTGAGTGTGAAAGACGTCTTCCCACAAGCTAGTTTCACATCTTCATAGCTGTGAATGTTGAAGGACCAATTTGAGTATGGAAGTGATAACAGGTTCACTGAGTAAATAAACAGCACCCTGTAAGGATTACTGAGGTATGTAAATTAATGATGCAGGGATTAGAGGCAAATGACCTGATTGATCAGGATAAGTCTTAGCTTAAATCTGTCCATAGCTTGGGAGGGAAATGTGTGTAGAAATACTTTACTTAAAACGTTAGAACCCTTTTGTGGGTTCTGACATTAGTTCTCCAGTGCCAATAATACTCAACACCTCAGCACAAACAGCACCTTAGTAGACAGAAAGAAATAATAGGCCAGAGAAAATGAGCTGTTTCCTTTTCCTTGATGGAGTGGCATATATTACTCTGTGTGTGAGTGTGCGTGTGTGTGTGTGTGTGTGTGTGTGTGTGTGTGTGTAAATTAGTGAAGTGTGTGAACACATTTAGAGTGTTTAGGGTTTTTTTAAAAATTCTGTAATCTGAAGATAGTGAAAATGACTCAACATAGGTTCTTCCCTATATATCTGTAAATAAATCCACACACATGCATACGTACACTCAGATAAACATCACATTTTCATTTTATTCTTCAGACAATTGTGTTCATCCTTGTTGTTAGCTAGAAGATGTCTTTCTCTTGAATAAAGGCACATGGCTCCTGTCAACACGAATAGGAGTGGTGTGCATGTGTGTTTGAGGCCCTTGCTGGGGAGGAACATAAAAGTCATTTATATGACTGTGACTTAGGGACCCAAGAACACAGTCCCTAGCATCGCACCAAGTCTGATGACCATGGTGAATTTCTGAACAAGTTTTTGTTGGCTTCAGGTAAGTCCTTCTGATTTCAGATAACAGAGAGAAATTAAGGACCCAGTGTTGAGTCAGCTGTGATAAGGGTAAGTAAGCTGTCACTTATGATCGTAGTGGCCTTCCTCACGAAGACAGATGTCTTATTAGATCTAAGGCATCATGTTGTTTATGTAGTCTGGTGTAAATCACAGATGAAGATGACAAACGGGGTTTCAAATCTGACAGTAATTTATATAACTTGAACAAATGATTACCACGGATTGTACATGTTTCGTGAAGAATTAAAAAACAATAACAATTATCTGTCTATGAACAATCCATTTTTCATTCTTTATCCCAGCATTTCAGGCTGCGGGTGCGTGTTTAAACTCCAGCCCTCTTCAGGGCCCTGTAAACACTCTCACGCATGTTGGCTCTGGCTTGTCTTCCACAGTGCCTCTTTGACTGGAAAACAAAACAAAACAGAAACTTGCAAATGTAAATCCAAGTTTCTACGTGAAACCATGGCATTTTAGATCCTGAACACAGACACCCAGCAATCACCTAAGGGAGTCTTGTTTCACCCAAGAGAAAACCTAATTTCAAAGGAGCCAAGTGTCTCCATCCCATAGCCAGCAAGGAGGTGACCGAGAGCCAACCATGGCGCCTGTAGAGGGCGCCTGTCTGTGCTCGCCTGTGTATATTCCCCCCTTACCTGTGGGAATTCCCTCGTCTGCAAGACCCCAGTATGCTTTTGAGGGTGAAACTCAAATAGTCGTGCAGACCTGACCCTGTCTCTCAACTATTTTTCTTAAGATCCGGTGAAGTTCTTGAGACACACATATGATTGTCTTTCACCTGTATGTTCCTAACCTTTTCCCACAGTGACTTCAGGGTGGTATATTTTATAAACCCTCTCAAAAGCCTCCCCAGATGCTAACACAACTGTGGACGAAATTCAAAGAGTCCCTCAATTGATTTGGCACTGGACTAATAAGTTATCTTCTGAGGCCTTTTGTCTGTTTTATAGATTTTAATACACCACCAGTTAAGAGTTTGTTATGAATATCTCTAGTGTCAAACACCATTGTTTAGACATGGGCTTAGCGCATAGGATATAAAAGGCAAGTAAGATATGAGTCCTTCCCATAGGGAGCCAGTCACCTAGCTGAGGAGAGGGACTTTAAATTTCCCCACCACGGAGCATATGACATACAGTCAAGTGTTGCTGATGCAAAGGACAGTACTCAGCAGGGACCGGCTGATTGGCCCTGAGATGTTTTGGAAGAAAGCAAGAGGAATATTTGACTTCTGGCCAAAGTGGTCTTAGAAATCTCTTCCAGAAAGGTCAAACATTCATTGAGCTTCCCCTCCAATTAGCGGGAGAACAGTCACAACTTTTAAGTCCAAGTAGCCGTTTTTCAAGAGTGACTTGGCAGATGAGACTGTTTACATAATGCCTGAAGTATTTTTTTTTCTTTCTTCTTTTGGTTTCTCTCCAAACTTCTAAACTCATCAACAAGTAGTGAGTTTAATAGTGATCACTTCCACATACACTAAATAACTATTAAGGAGGCTAGAGTGGTCACTTCGGTGGTGGCAGACTCACAGGGCTTCAGTTGCTGCTGTGTTGCGTGTAGACACCAATCAGAAGCAGGGAAGGTTATGTCTCTGCAGGCTGTTGATTGCAAAATCTCATACACCATGCCTAATTGCCTTGTTCTTAGAGTCCGTGAATGTGATGTAGTTCAACAGCATTTGCTTTGCAGAGACAGCTCCATCACCCCAGGGTTTGTTATTGTGCCCCTGGCAGTCGTGTTTAGAATTCTAAAACCCTCGGTATTATCCTAATGACCAGACTGTCCTTCCTCAAGTTCCAAAGATGTTGGCTATTTTTTTGGCTTCAAAATCTAATAGTCACATAAATTTAGAAAAATTTTAGTTTGAGCACAAATGACTCCCTAAGGTTAAATATATACATATATATATGCATAGACACATATACATATTATACATATGCATTATATGTATTCAACTTTTCATACTTTTGGCAGCCTTTGCTTTCCTGTTAGCCATAAATTCTTTTGACCTGATGTTCAAGTAAATACAGAAATTCTTTGGGCTGGGCATATAGCTCAGGGATAGAGTGCACAAGGCCCTGAGTTTGATCTCTAGCACAGCGGGAGAGAGAGAGGGGCTGGCTGACTAGTGTTGAAGCTCTGGTTAGACCAGAATATTATGGTGGACTGGACGAAGATGGTTAGATTCACAAACTCTGATCCCCTTGTGCTCTAACCTGCCTTTGATTCCATAACAACTTTTTTTTTTTTTTTAATGTTGTGCCCAAAGGGACTTTAGCCCAAACACACTAGTAAGAAAGAAAGATCAGGCAAAATGGAATCTGGCTTTTAAAAGATTGGGAATTTTAGGTAAAATTATTTATTCATGAGACATTTTCTTTTCTTTTTTCTTTTTTTGGTTTTGGTGTTTTTGAGACAGGGTTTCTCTGTATAATAACCCTGGCTATCCTGGACTCGCTTTGTAGACCAGGCTGGCCTTGAAATCACAGAGATCAACCTGCCTCTCCCTCCCAAGTGCTGGTGATTAAAGGCGTGTGCCGCCATGCCCGGCCTTCCTGGGACATTTTCACTTATAGAAGTCTTTATACAATTTGCAGAAATTTTTAAAAATGAACTGTTAGCCTGTAACTTACATGCCATACCATATTTTCATAGAATGCCCTGGAATGTAGGTTTTATATGATTATGTCATTTCACAACAAAACCTTGGGTTTTCATTTTATTAGCATGGGGCTGACTGCTGTCATGAGCTCTTTTTTCTGCAGATGACTGCTGTCCTCCCTCAAAGGTATTCGCAAACGCCCAAGACCAGAATGAAGCCTAGAGACTGACAAAGCTTAGGGAAAAAAGTATCTGAGTTATCTAATCTATCCCATCTAATGGATTCACATCATTCTTGCTAATATCTCATTTAAATAATTGTCAAGTATAGCGATTACGGTTTGGATCCTTCCTTTGCAGGACGTCTTTCCCGCCCAACAATTATTGGTAATTTATCCTTCATGTCTTACCTAAACTTTTCCTTCCTTGGTTTCAGGCCATTGCTCTTTTCTTTACCATCTTCTGAGACTGAATAATTCCCCTAATTCATTTATAGTGTTACCTTTAGAAGGTACTAAAGACGGTGAACATTTATCCCCAGGGTCTTCCCTTTTCCAAATTGCATAAATTTCAGTTCTAGTACTCCTTACCCTCTTCTGCCCTGTCATACCCTTCAGTCACTGGGTGTTTATCACATGCCTTGATATTTTCCATTCCAAGGGGATCACCTCACCGAGAGAGCTGCCTTTTGGAGAGGGGAGGGCTGGGGAGTAAAATCTTACATTAAACGCCAGAAGCCCGAGCGTTGTTTTGATGTTGGCGCTGGGGATCATCTGGAGAGCACACTCGTGCAGCGTGTGCTGTGGCATATGCTGCGATATATGTATATTTTAATGCCTTAATGTATTATGGCCTGTTGTAATTGAATGTCTATAAAGTAGCAGTTAAAGGATTTTATAGACCTTGGAAGAGATCAGAATTCTCTAGCGCCCTCTTGTGGTAAAATATGATAACACTCCGAGCGTTCTTGGATTTGTTTTGCCGTATTTTAATGCAGGGGGATGACTATGATTTTTAAGTTTCAACACTGAATATGAGGAATATATTAAAGAATTAAAAATTCCACACACATGAATATTAATACTGAAAATATTTCTTTTTTGGGGGGGAGTTTATTTTCTTGTGAATACTTTAAAACTCAAAAGATAGTACTTTCCTAGAGATGTCATTTCAGAGTGTTCGATTACATAAATTAGGGGGAGACATACAAAACCATTATCTCAAGAGTTTTATATTCTTTAGTGATGCATGAGTGAGGGCTTGATATGATTTTTAAATCCAATTTACAAGTACTTTTTTTCTTTTTTTTTAAACTTTTTTTGTTTATTTATTATGTACACAGTATTTGCTCTACATATATGCCCGGGCAGATCTCAATGTAGATGGCTGTGAGCCACCATGTGGTTGCTGGGAATTGAACTCAGGACCTTGGGAAGAACAGCCAGTGCTCTTAACCTCTGAGCCACCACTCCAGCCCTACAAGTACTTTTTTTCAATGTCAACTTTAAAGGGAGTGGTTAGCACGCCTAACACATATTTAATCATATCTATATTTTCTATGATATATTAAATTTATCATTTTGGGGTTGTAATTGTCACACACTTTTCTCAGTACACACATTTCAGACGTTTATAAGGCTCTGGTAATGGCAGACAGCTAAGGGGCAGGTGTATATTTCTATGAGCAAATATAAAATTATATTTGTTTCAGAAGATACCACTGAAAGCAGCCCGTGCCTTAGACCACTTGATCTCTAGAGAAAAACCAGTGGCAAGTTGATAGACTAAAAGCAGACACTGTCCTTAGACTTGTTTGATTTGAGGGCGTTTTTAAAAGCCCTTTCTAGGGACTCTCAGAAATTTGAGAAGGGGTGAAGACAAGTTCCCTCTATGCTCGGGTCACTTTCTAATGGAAAGATGGGTTCCCATGTGTGTGACAGTTCTGGCAATTCTAGAAACAACTTGGAGGACACACTTTTGTAATGTCAAGTATTGGCCAGATATCCAGGACAGCACATTGGCATAAGAGGAGCTGAGAGAAAAGAATGGCTTAGGTGTGCCAGTGAGCAGGAGTTGGTCACAGGTGAAATGAATGAGTCCAGTTTGATGATAATTCTTTTAACTTTTCTTTCTTTTCTTTTCTTTTTGTCCTTCTTTTTCTTTTCTTTTTCAAGACAGAGTGTCTCTATGTAATAGCCCTGGCTGTCCTGGCTCACTTTGTAGACCAGGCTGGCCTCGAACTCACAAAGATCTATTTGCTTCTGCCTCCCAAGTGCTGGAATTAAAGGTGTGAAGCGCCACCCCCAGCTGATAATTATTTTTTCAAAGCTACAGAAATCAATTCAGTTTTATTCAATAATGGACTTCTCCCTTGAGATATGCGACTTTTAAAAATCTAATTTTGATTACTTGGGTTTTTGTGTAGTTTTGGAGTGGTTTTTTTTGGATAGACATTTCCTTTGAGCATTAGAAAATAAAACTGAACAAACCTATAAAGAGTCACTAGTAACCAAACAGTTGTGGCTATTCATAGTAACAATCTCATTTTCACGCTTGGGGAAACGGTAATTTGATATTACATTTTTGAGGTTTATCAGTAGTCAAGTCAGTGGACCACCATCTTTAGTCTGGGTCTGTGATCCATGTGAGGTTTCTTGGGGTCCTCCTGGCCCTGATTTCTTTTTCTTATAAAGGCATCATTTTCCATGAGACAGTTAAGTTGGAGGTTTATAGACTTTTTTTTAAAGACTCAAGCATTCCCACCTGAGCAGACAGGCAGATAGTAGCCTCTGTTTGCACCTGTGGCATTTGCTGCTGTGTCCATTTTGGCCCATTTGGTCACCAGAAATGGTCACTGCTCACATATTTCCTGGCTTCTGATTTTAAGTTGCATGTAAGTATTGCCACAATGCTTTCTCCAGTGTAGCATATGCTTTCTTCTGGAAAAGCTTCTCTCTAGAATACTTTTTTTTAAAGCAGAATGTATTAATCAGTTTAAGGTTTTCTATTCTTTCATTTAGCTTTACAATTAGGAAGAACAGAATGATCAGTTTCTTGGAGAATCATATTGAATAACAGTACAATACAGAAATTATTGGCAAAAGTTTGCCTCACAGCTAGGAGGAAGTTTCAGGGTCTGCTGAGGTGTGGTGGCCAAACTCTTGACACAGACAAGAGATTTTCCTAGGAAACTATCTGAGTTCTTGCTGAGCGTCTCATTCTGAATAGCTGTCTTGTGCTCTAACGTAGCCTTGAAACGGAAAGTTAGGCAGTCTTTCTCTCCCTTCTTTGCATTCTCTTTCTGTTTGTGCAAATGCCTTCAACTATAAACCCAGAGAGCTTTCTGAATGTTTCCAAGGAACACTAGGAAAATGCAAGAAGTTTCTTAGGTAGAATCATTTGTGCTTTGCCTAAAAAAATAACGAATTTATTTAGATTTGATGATATTGTGTTTTAAGCGCTTTCCCCCTTAATTTGGACCCATTAAAATTCTCTTACATGTTTGGAAATGAGATACTTTAAAGGACATGAGCAGAGAAAAATCTCTTTTTATATCATTTGCATTTGTCTCTTGAATAAAAATTCAAATTGTAGTGTAATTTCTGAACTGTACATATACTGATTCGTTTGGATGTATTTTATTAAGCATTAAGAGACGTGCATCTAGCTCCTTCTGAAACATTCTGTAAATGTCTCAGTTGTAAAGAACTAGCTTTGTCTAACTTTAGGAGAGAAGGGTATATGCAAGCGTAATGACGTCTCTCAGATATTAAAGCATTTACAGCAGATAGAGGAAAAGTTGATGTTAACTCCTGTTCGGTTAGGACTTGGTTTCTCCACTAAACAGGCCTCACAAATCTAAATGGCTACTAACTTGTGAAGACACATCACTTCTAACTCTTAAGGGTTACATTTTATATCTTGTGCTGACTGTCCTCTCCCTTTTTTTTTTTTTAACTGCTTCTGACTTTCTTTCTTAAGTTCTTACATTTTCCTTTTGTTTTTAAGAAATTAAGTCATAGAAACAACCGAAACTGCACCAGTGGTGATTTGGTTATTTCTGGCCACTGGGTATGTGATAGTGGCCCATTCTATCCTTCAGTTGTGGTTGTTCCCATGGGAGATCCTGCATGCTGACAACTGTAGGGAAAGTCGCTGTGCCAAACCTGCAGAGACCCCCAAGCTATTACCGCACAAGCAACAAGCTAGACAAAAAGTTTCACAACTTTAAGTTGACTTTTCTCATATAGAATAGGCAAGAAATTGACTTCTCTCTGACTTAGAATGTTCTTCAGCCTCACACCGAGGCGATCACTCACAATGATTCTAACATATTATGTTTTTCAGTCTCAGTGATCTAAGAGCATGCCAGGTATGATTTTCAATATATGGCAAAAGTATAAAATTAAGAAAAGATTCTGTGAAAATTTTGCACACTCTGCTAAATGAATTATTGAAATTCCAATAAAGATTTTTTTTAACCTAAAAAGCAGCCTGGGTTTTATTTTTCCCTTAATCCTTTCAGCTCTCATAAATGTCTCCACGAAAGCTATATCTGTGGGGTTAGAAAAGGATATATCCTGTAATATTTACCCGATCAGGAAGATTTTTTAAATGCCGTGTCTTGGTGCGAGCTATTGACTGAGGCAGGCTGGCAGTTTTACTGGACAGGCGGCTGCAGTCCGTTTGCAGTAAATCCATGCGGTAAAAAATCCCTTGGAAATTTTTGATTAAGAAACTTTTACTATCCTTTTAAAATGAAATATACTGGCCATTTTTCCAATGATAAAAGCAGATATTTTATGTTATTGTCTGTATCTGAGCTGCTGCAATATATTTTAATAAGTTTGTTAGGTGAAAGTCCCTGGATTTCTGAGATGTTAAACTTAAATGATCAGCTCAGAGTTGATCAAGTCCAGGGAGCATGGAAAGAGGAGGGATAAAGTCAGTCTGATCAGCAGGAGAAAGAATAAAATCTTATCTGTGAAATTACACACACACACACACACACACACACACACACACACACACACACACAGAAACACCACAATAATCTGCATTCTGAGAAGAGTTTGTTACCAGCTTTTTATAAACATCATCTGTGACTTAAAGCTGTAGTAATATATGACATGTTACAATTAAAGAAAATCATTTTAAGTAAGAAACAATGTTTGACATGTACTTTAAAAACAGCAATAAAGCTAAAAACAGGATGGGGTGTTTAAAAAAAACATTACAGGTAACATGTCTACTTAAGTGTTGGTTACAGTGGCGACTAGTTTTTAGGACATCATACAAGTTAAGTGCTGGTCAGGGTTGTATTGGAAAGATAAGACTAAAAATAATGGTTGATATAGAAATTCTTCGTTAAAGTTTATGATTTAGGGGCTGGTGTTTGATAAATAGCACAGCATGTGTTTAGCATATTCCAGGTCCTGAGTTCAAACCTGGAGTTTGAACAAAACAAGAGGTTGGTCATGGACAAGGAGAGTCTGAAGACAGCAATGTCTGCTCTTTCAAAAAGCCGCCTGCTCAGTGCATCTAGAATGTCCTCTAGAAACATTTTATCAAGAAACCATGTATGTCCATTCTTCCCAAATTTTGCATAAAAGTCATGTTTAGCCCGATTAGATTTTTTCAAGTCTCATATAATTAATTGTCTTTAAACTTTTTGACTTAATGAGGCCAGAGAGCATGGGTTCAGAGCAGATTCACATCCCAAACTGATTTCCAGTCACTCTTGAGAAAGTTATGGGTCTATATACTTTACCAAATTAAATGCCATTTAAAAATATTCCACCATCTCCCAGTAACAAAAACTGCTTCTTAACTCCCTGGAACCCTGTGCTCTCCTCCACGATTTCAGGAGAAGCAGCAAAAACAATCTATATCATTCTTCACCCAGATAACGCCTTCTCTGCAGTTAATAGCTCCTTGTTCATCAAGGAAACGAATGTGCGCGGAGGTGACACGTTCCTCACCCACTGCTCTTTGTTCTGGGGTCCCCCAGACTGATCACATCAGCCTCTACGGTGACAAATATCCCCCCAAACTTTAACACTATGTTAAGTTGAGTTATGAGGTTTTAAGGTTGCGCTTCTCTGGCTGCAGGTTGATGGTCTCTCGGAGATAAAGGAATTGGTCTCGGTGATGACAGAACCCTTGCTACAGGATCACCCTGGTTGTTGAACGCACAGTTGTCTTTATTTGGCTACTTGGACACTCTGTGGCTTTTTTGGTTTTTGTTTTTCTGGGGAATTACTGGCTGCTAAATTGGTGACTCGTCTCTCTCCTCCTTTCCCCCAAAGATATCTCAGAAAGACGTGCTGTGTTCTAGCAGTTGATGGGCCAAGACAACTCAAGCCGATAGGACGATCACATGACGCGTGCTGAGCTGGGGGGTGCCCACAGCTAGAAGCCAGGGAGGCTCACCCATTGACTTGTCCTTCTGGAGACTCGAATGTGGAAATGGGATTGAGGCTGCAGGACGTTTCCCCTCTCCTTCCCCAGCCCTCTACTATCCTGTGCATATATTTAATTTCTAGTGGTGGGTTTTGTGTGTGTGTGTGTGTGTGTGTGTGTGCACATATGTGCTTTTTTTCCTCTCTTTAAGTTTTGACTTTTGAATTATGCCCTAGTGGCAGAAATATCTAACTTGCTGTCCTGGCAAAATTTTAAGCTGCAGTGTTTGTTGGTGACGGTGATGGTGACAGCTTTTTATGCCAATCTTTGCAGTTGCATTCTGGTATATTACTCCATAAATGCCTTCGTAGTAGTAAAAACTACTGAGGAATGGTAAATTAAAGCCTGCCTGATGAATTGTGAACATTCCATTTTTCCCTCCATATCCTATAAATTTAAGAGAACTATTGTAAATGGAATTGATAATACCACAGAGAAAAACTTCAGTTTGGTGCATCCCAGAGACACCCTGAAGCCCTATTTAGGAAGAAATGTTTAAACAAATGCATCAAAACCCACTACAAAAGATTTATTGGCCCGACCTCTGCTCTCAGTCACAGTAGCCACTCAGCATACAGCTTCCCCGCATGCATGACGCTCTGGTGACTTAAAGAGTGTCCACTTTCCGTAATACATTTATTGAATGCCCACGTGTGCTGAGCGCAGACACGGTAATTTTGCATACATCACCTCTAAGCACCGTTATGTACAATGTTCCATGTATGGAGAGACTGAGAGCATCAGAGAACTTGACTTGTCCAAGGTCCTCAGCTAAGAATATAGAAGAGGCAATATTTGACATGTCTCTTTAGTTCTGAAGCCTATAATTATTCCAGTGTGCCATACTGCCTTACAGAAAAAGAATTATATTTCTTGATTCTCCTCCAGACAGTGTGCATTCTGCTAAAAGGAAAACACAGACATTCTGGTGTACCCTGAGAAAGCAGCAGCATATTCTTAGGGTCCCCATTAATTAAGCATTTGCCCATTGCAAGGTTCTCTGCCTATCCCAACCCACCCTCTGTCTTCTTCTACAGGATCTGATGTAGCCCAGGTTAGCTTCATGCTTCCTATGTAGCTGACCTTGAACTTCTGGTCCTCAAACATCCAGTTCCAGATGTTGGAACTGCAGGCTTACAACACCTCAGCTGTGTTGGGAATTGAACCCATGGCTTCCTACACACTAGGCAAGCCCTCAGCTGGCTGAGCTACATCCCTAGCCCCACTGAGACAATTTATTTTCTTCCCTTTGTAAGTCCAGTGTTCAAAATGGCATCTCATTTCAAAGTTCATTCCTTTAATATAGTACATTGTCTCCCCACATTGCAGAGGGGAGGGCTGTCTAGAATGGAGCTATGAGGTAGAACCTGCTGGAGACAGAATCACCACTTACAGTGTCCAGGGGAATAGCCATCCCCATAAGCTGCCGAGCTTATGACCGGGGAGACTGATAGACACCAAAAATTATCAAATTAGTTTTACATTTTAATCTAAATATATCTTTCAGGGCTGGAGAGATGGCTCAGCGGTTAAGAGCACTGGCTGCTCTTCCAGAGGTCATGAGTTCAATTCCCAGCAACCACATGGTGGCTCACAACCATCCATAATGAAATCTGGTGCCCTCTTCTGGCTTGCAGATATACCTGTAGACAGAACACTGTATACATAATAAATAAATCTTTAAAAAAAAATAAAAATAAAAAAATAAATATATCTTTCAATAACTCCAAGTAGATAGTGGTCTTGCATTGGACGGCCATAACTATAGGGAAATGACTGTTACTTGACTGGCCAGTCAAGAGAACTTTTGACTGTATTTCAGAAACTGCCTGAAAGATGGACAACATGAAAGCTTGTTGGGCAAAGGTGGGAGGGAAGAAAGGCTCAGCCGTAGACTTTGATTGAGGAGGTCAGAGGTGCGGGCTAGGTGAACAGGCAGGAGAGCCCTCAAGTAAATTTATGGGAGAAACCCAGAAAAAAAAAAAAAAAAACAGGATGTGGGGCAGCAGAGATGTAACCAGGCAGAGGGCTTTGAAGAACAGCATTAGAATCTGTAATTAATGGATTTGCACAGATTGAAAGGTAAATAAAAATCAGTCTCTTTTCTATTCGCCCGCTGTAAATCATGACTCGGCATTTTGATAGGTGGCTTTGGCGTAAGTTGTCTAAATGGCATTGTGGCGTGTAGACTCTTGCAAGGCTCTCTAATCCTCTTCAAGAGCTCACAGAATTGAGAGGTTCAGGGCTGTATGTTTCCCAGAATAGGCGTGTTGTATACTCCCCTGGAAGTATTCCATAAGTCTTACAGTTCATCTCCTTGCTCCTAGTCAGGGCCATATCTAATCTTTCTCAAGAGATAGATTCTCCAACACATTAAAATATTTTTTCATTACAGAAGTATTTAAGCCTCTGCTAATGAGTACTGCTGTCACTAATTTGTACAGTTTATAGCATTCCACAGTTTAAAAGTCTTGTTTAAATGTATCACCCCATTTAACCTGCACCACCTCTTGAGAGGAGTGGCATCCTTGTTTCATGGGTGAGGTCACCAAGCCTGAGATCCATCTGCATATGCATCGCACAAGCAAAAAGAGCTGGGACCAGGGCCAGTCCAGAAAAGGTCATGGGCCAGACAGTCGCAGGGTCTGGCATCTTGATTTTGTTCCCACCATGGCTGTTGGCTTTCAGTTCCGATGTAACTGTGGGTGTCACGGTGAGTTGTACTTCCCTAATGGATGGGCACCCATTCTACGGATTAGGAAGCCAAGGCCAATGAGTTATCAAGCTGCTGAGTCCAACTACTGAGTTGAAAGAAAAACAGAACAAGTTGATCTGTTTGGAGGACACACTTAGTGAAAAGCAGACAGGGCAGTGCTGGTAGCCAAACACCCCAGATCCCCAAACAGTTTAGAAAAAGACAGAGACTATAGGCATTTGCTGCCACACCACAGTTACACGGCACCAGGGACTGAGTGAGCCTAGCAGGGCTTCATGCTGCTAGCTAGACCAGCACGCCACTGCTCAGCCACACACTAGCCCCTGTTTAGTTTTCTTTTCACTTAAAATATTTCTTTGGAGAAAAAAAAGACTGGACTGGAGACCTTTATAAGAAGCTCCAAGCAGTCTGTAAAGCTTGATAGTGCTCAGATCTCAAGTGGTATAGTAAACAGGGCTGAGAATGGTCTAGAAAAAATAGGAGAGGGGAATGTTTCTAATATTCTGCTCAGAACACTAATCTATAGTCCACATAAGAATGAAGACAAGCACTTAAAAATATTTAAGATTTAAGCATGAGCCGGGCGTGGTGGCGCACGCCTTTAATCCCAGCACTCTGGAGGCAGAGGCAGGCGGATCTCTGTGAGTTTGAGGCCAGCCTGGTCTACAGAGAGGCTCTCGGCTATCCAGTGCGGTATAGTGAGACTCTGTCTTGCACCAAAGGCATGCACCTGAATCGTGAACTGTAGTGTTAACCTGTTTTCATTGGGCCTGGATGAACCATTTAAACATGCCGAAGTGAAACAAAGAGAGCTAAGTGAGGGGCATCAGAACAGGGGTGCCGAGTCTGCGGGTTTGAGGATAGTTTTCTAGTGAGAGCCTGGCAGATGCTCTGTTTCTCCTTCATTTCTGGAGGTCTGGAAGATTGGAGAGCTGGCTAGAGCCATTTGACCCGTAGAGGCTCATGTAGGCGAGGCAGTTCCTTTCTGCGTTTACTATCCCTACTCCCATAGTTTTGAAGCAAATGAACTTTTCAGGGTCCCAAGAATAATATGGGACAGAAAGACTTTGACACATATTTTAATTAGCTTGGCACATACTAAAACAAACAAGTGCATTTCCCCTCCATTATCAGGATAGTTTTAGCAAGGAGAAAGATGTATGGAAAAGGCCATGCATCATGAGGTTGTTTATAATAAAGGTCGTAGTATCAGCGCTTTGCAACCTTAGGAAGACAGGGAGTATTACACTGTTAATATGATATAACCACTTTTAAGATCCCCACCCCTTCCTTGCTTGTATGCTACAGCTCTGTGTTGTTTATGCACTACAAAGATGCATACAACATGCATTTGATAGTGTGAAGAGTGTTTGAGTAAATTAATGAACAATTTCTCTTTCAAAAATGAAAGCTACTGCCAGCACTGGCTTTCTGGCTTATAAATGGCAAAACTCCCCCCTCCCACATCTCCAAGGGTTCTGAAATAAAAAGGTCAAGGATGAGAAAGATATGTCTTGTATCGTTTTGGCTTCCTTAAATATTAGTAACGAATGTTTCCCTCAGATTAGAGATGTACCTTGATTTACAATGATAGAATCCTGTTCCAATAGAGACGTTACCAACTGAAAAAAAAACATCACACATTAAGAATCCGTTTAATATGCTGAATGTAGCAAACACAGCATAGCACCAGGCAGGGTTGAGTGTGGGATTTTTAACCTTCGTGATCACTGTGGTAGGCTGGGAGTTTCAGCTTGCTGGGGATGCGAAAACAAGTTGTGGCTGGAGAGATGGTTCAGTGGTAAGCGTGAGGACCTGAGGTTGGGTTCCCCAGAACCTACATAAAAAAGTCTGTAACGCAGCACTGGAGGATGGGACAGAGTCAGGAGAATACCAGGGCTTGCCATCCAGCCAGTCCACCTGAACCGGTCGGTGACCAAAAGGAAGGTGGGAAGTAATAGAGGAAGGAAAATGATAGAAGAGATACACCCATGGACCAGCACTCCTGTACACATGCGCCTACACATGAGTGTAAGCTACACAGAACACACATCCTTTTTAGAAAGCAGGAAGAAAAAGTTTAAAAGTTATACTACATAACCTTAACCCAGAGAAAGGTAAAAATTAAAAATTCTGAATGTAGGGGATGGAGCAATGACTACTCAGTGGTTAGAATAATGGGCTGCTCTCCCAGAGGACCTGGATTCAATTCCCATCACTCACATGGTGGATCACAAATATTAACTCCAGTCCCAGGGCGTATGATACCCTCTTCTGGCCTCTGCGGGCACTGCATGCATAAGGTACACAGACATGTATGTAGGCAAAAATACTCATATACATAAACATTTTTTTTGGAATGTGCATCACTTTTTGCACTAATGAAGCTTAAGAACTGTAAATATATATAGAACCACCATATATAATGCTCTATCTGTATAATTGATAGTCCTGGATATAGTTTCTATTTTTGTTTAATATCTATGGGGTGGGTGTATGTTGACTTAATAATTAAAGCCCAGGTTGGAGCAATGTCACAACTGTTGAGATCATTTAATGTCCTTACAGAGGACCTAGATTTGACTCCCAGCACACAGTCAGGCAGCTCACAACAACCTGTAATTCCAGCTCCAGGGGATCTAATGCCCTCTTCTGGACTCTTGTGGGCTCCTGCGTTCACATGTCCACATATCCTAACCCCCAAATACACATAATTAAAATAAAATAAAACCTTTAGAAATTGAAATTCAAAGTCAAGCTTGCAGTATTTTCTTTTGAAACAATTTGGAAGTTCCAACACCAACCTGCACAGGAATCTGGCAAACGCTAGTATGGTGCAGGGATCTGGCAAACACTAGTATGGTGCAGGTATCTGGCACAGGCACACTGGGGTAATGGCATCTCCAAGACATGAGCCTTGCCCCTGGAACACACAGGACAGTTGGAGAGACAACATGTAAGTTGGCTACTGAGTTGTAGTGTTGAAAATGAGACGACTAAATGTTAGAGCTGGTGGAGTAACCACACCCGGAGGGAAACTGGAAAGTCTGAGGATGGTTTGAATTACGTCTTGAAGGAGAAACGGAGGTGTGTTGGGCTGACTGGGATTGCACTGTGCTCAGTGTTAGGCAAAAGCATGGGAAGCAGTCTTATACCACACATAGATGTGGTGTGGCTATTCCGGGGGACGCTGGAGAAAATGTGGCACGATTCAAATGCTGATGCCCTTTAGAGTTAGTAGTAAGTTGCTTCTTAGTGATATGTTTTAAGGTTTGTTTATGCATGTGCAAGTATGCACTCCTACAGTAGTACATGTATGCACACCTACATGCACGTGTATTCAGAGGCAAGAAGGGAGTCTCAGAGCCCCTGGAACTGGAGTTATACAGGCAATTGTGAGCTTCCCAACATGGGTGCTATTTGGTCTGCTAGAAGAACAACAGCCACTCTTAACTGCCAAACCACTTCTTTAGATCCACAAATGTGTTTTGAGCATATGATAATAAATATACATGGCAATTTTAAGGGGGTGCACTTCAAGCATGCTTACAAAAGACAACAAAAAAAAAAACCAGGGAGGGGGAAATTAGCCAAGGCACTACCATACAGGGAAACATTTAAAATCACTATGAGTAATGTTTGTAGAATAGACTTTTAAATTTACAGAAGGGATAGAGGGAGAGAGTGTGTGGGTTTGGGAATGGAGTCTTACTGTGTAGTCTGGAATGCATGATCCTCCTGCCTGCACTTCTAGGGCTGTGATTTCAGGCACACACCACAATACTCTCCTTGTTCACTTTATTGCGTGTAAGTATGTTATAAGACAGCATATATAGTAAACATCACTTTTTGAAATACATGTCTCTGTGTGCATACAAAAAAACCCTATAATGCTCACCACTAAATATTTTGGCATACTTTTATTTCATATGTGAGTTTCATAAATGTGTAATATCTTATGAATCAAAAACTGAAAGTTATTTCTTTTGGAAATCTTGGAAATGCACACATCTTTAGAATCAGAAGTTTGGGTTCTAGGGATATGTTCTAAGAAAATAAGCTAATACAGCATCAAGTAACTGGCAGCAACCTAACTGCTTAATTATGTGGGATTGGTTTAATAAATTACAGTGCAGTCATGTGATGGAATACCGTGCAACCATTAAAAACCATGTTGTCAGTAGAGGAGTCATTATTGTCATAGGAGAATGTTCATGATATACGGAAGGCAAAAGGCAGGCTGAAAAATAGTACAGAGCAGGATGTGCCAAAATGTTCATGGGTAGAATTTTTCTGGGTTATGAGATTATGGAATTTTTAAAAATGTTTTCCTGTATTTCCCTAAGTTTGATGTTTTCAGTGTATTAATTAAAAAAAAAAAAACAAGAAGTCATGTTGGCCATAGGTCGTGGTGGTACAGGCCTATAATCCCAGGATGCAGGACAAACAGACTAAAAGATCTCTTTGAGTTTGAGGCTATCCTGGTCTACAAAGCAAGTTCCAGGCTGGCCAGGAATATACAGGAAGACCCTGTCTCAAAAACAAGCAAACAACAACAAAAATCAGGAGAGAGGTCACTGGTAGCCTTCAGCGTATGGCATGGTACTCTTCTCCTAGAAATACTCAATAGATGTTACTTGTTATTATCATAATTATTAAAAGAACATATTATCAACAAATAAACTCAATAAATAAATTAAAAAGAAGGGGCTGCGGACAGGGGTCAGTTGGTGATGTGCTTGCTTTGCACGCTTTAATCCCAGCACTCAGGAGGCAGAGGCAGGTGGATCTCTGTGAGTTCGAGGCCATCCTGGTCTATAAATCAAGTCCAGGATGACCAGGGCTACACAGAGGCAGTATCTCAAAAAACCAGAGAAGAAGAAGGAGGAGGAGGAGGAGGAGGAGGAGGAGGAGGAGGAGGAGGAGGAGGAGAATGTGTCTGATTGTATCCTAGTGTGGGCTGGGGAGTAGGTGGGAGAGAAGCAGAGACAGCGGATCCCTGAGGCTCTGTGGCCATTTCAGCCTATCCTGGTCAGATCAGGGAGTTCCAAGCCAAGAAGAAACCTTGTCTCAAAGTGGATGGCATTCCTAAGCAATGACACCCAGGCTCCACATACACACTGCACAAACACCCACACACTCATGTACACTTCCACACATGCACATAAAATATAAAAGTAAATAAATAAATTTAAAGTTAAAGATATGGTGCCTTCTACGATAAAGCCTTGAATTTTGTGTCTTATCAGTCCTGAGCCATTAAACGAATGCCTTCAAGGAACAGTTTCTAATCACCTAAGAGGGAAACTAATTTTTTTTCTTCCTCAGCTTAGTGTCCAGAATCCACTAAGCATAATGTGGATAAATAAATAAAATATTTCACACATGTTTTCAGTACTGAAAATACATCAACTCTACCTGAGTTTATTGACCATTTCTCCACCAAGTTTTTGAAGCTATTTCCTGAGGCATTTTTGTAGTTACCCCAGTTAACTTGGCGGCGCCAGCTGCTTCTCCTCCTCCTCCTCTCTGGCTTTGTTTTATCATCACCCTAAAACTTTGCTGTTCCACTATCCCTCCTCTCCCAGGTCCTGACAGGCTCCGCCAAGTGTCTCCCAGCACCCATTCACCATGTTTCTTGCACACAGATCCCTGATTCCATGTACAGAGGAAAACAGCCTCCTCCTGAGACAAAACTTACACAAAGGTGGCCAGCCACAAAGCCCAGGTCTGGGCTTCCAAGTGTCAGATGACATCACTGGAGAAACAGTGTGACTCTGGTATAAGCCCACAGTGGGAGCAGTAGATAGTGCTGTGACAAAGGGTAAAAATGGCTTCGAAGACTAACCTTCATCGTGTAGATGGTAACTGAATTCTTTGTTTTCTATTGTGGAACCACATGGTCAGGTTTATGTTTTTGGGTTGAAGATGGGCTTAGAAACTAGCGTGAAGAACTCTTGCATGGAATTGGCAGTTGTAAGACCTTCTTCTCAAGTCCTTAGCAAGGGACATGGAAGAGGAGCCAGAGGGAGAATTTTACCTTGGAAAACGATAAGCCAGAGGACAAGCTAGATACTGAAGACCATCATGAATTATTCCTTAAAGACCCTTTAAAACTGGGCATCTCCATCTTCAATGAGTTACATATTTATATTTAGGGTCGTAAACTATCGGTCCAGATGATGTCCTGAGGAAAACAGAAAACCAACAAATGTGTGGTTGCTTCTGTGTTGTTTGGATTATTGATTACCGAAATGCCTTGTGTTTTTCTCCTCTACACTCTGCTGTAGATCGCTGCATTGCCTGTTAGTATCAAAAGAGGAAAAGCAATCAAACAAACCAAGAACTTCTGAAACTTCCTGGGCCAAGTTCTCCCCATGTGGATTTTGGCCTGGGTGCAGGTGGCGGTGCCGGAGACCCAGCTTTCCACTAGAAAGAGAAAACAGTTAATGGCTTCCATAATCATTGCCCCCCTCTCCCTCCCTTGCCAGAATGATAACAGCTAATGAGAATTTTGATGTCTCTGTGAATTTTGCTCAGTATTGCCCCTTTAGCTACGGTTATTACTGATAACAAGAAATGCTTTTTATTTCCAACAAAGGCTTACATTATCTTCAGTCCATGTGTTTCCTTTTCCTTCGTAAAATTTTTAAAAGAACCTTACTGTATTTTTCTATATTGCAGTAATTATAACTATGTTGGAGAGTTACACATTTCAGGCCAGATAGACAAACATTCTCAGTTTGCTAAACAATTAAGTGTTTACTGGGTTTTAGGTTTCCATGGCAACCTTATTTCTAGACTAGTAAACACGTTAACTTCTGAGAGGGCTCCCTTGTTTACAAATATCAGTTTAATTTGAAGATAATATTATTGATTTATTGTAGCTTCCATAGTTGACTCAGAGGCTTCCTTAAGTACACAGAGAACCAATAAGATCATTTATTTACACTTTGGGGTTTTTCTGGGTGACATGCTCTTGAATTATTTCCTGGTTATTTGTGGTTCACGAGAGACTGTTTCTTGCTGTAACAGACACCACTCATAAGAAGCATGCTGTCTTCCTTTTGGCTTTATTATTGTTCCTGGGTTGCCATGTGGCTCATCTTAAGAATACCCTGCTTATCTTGTGCCTCTATTGTTGTTTCTTCTATCGATGACTGGAAGACTACCATCATTTGGATCTTAAGTGTCACCCCCAAGGTACACCTAATAGAGGCTTGTGCTCCAGCATGGCACTGTCAAAAGCTGTGGAATTCCTAATAGTGAGGAGTTCTTTGGGTCTTTGGAAGTGTGCCCTGGAAGGACACTGTGGAACCCTAGCCATGAGGTGAGGCTTTTTGCTCCACCTCACATCCCTGTTATCAGGCTCAGAGCGTTGGAGCCAGCTGACCTTGGACTGAACCCTCTAATGCTGGGAGCCTAAGAGTCCCTCCACCATGGAGAGCTAGTGTACCCCTGCGGGAGTGAAGATTCATGACATGAGCACAGCCATGTGAAGGGTGCCGTGCTTCACACTCGTGGGACTGGCAAGGCCTTCCCCTGGTCCGAGTCTGAATGTTGACTGAAAGTTGGTCTGTAGCTAAAAATAGAATGTGCAAAAAACGTACTGACTGCAGTTCCCTCAGCCCAATCCAGGGCCACACCTACTCCATTGGTAACCCAATTCCTTATTCATGGTATAGCCGCACCCCCATTAGTAACTCAATTCCTTATTCATGTAATATAATAAATGCACCCAGGATCCAGGTTGCTGGTATGTCTCCATCTGAGTAAAGGCCACCAATCCCAGATTTAAGTTATTTGTGTGTAACAGTAATTTTTTTATTTATCAAGTATATATTTATTAATTCTTAACAATTACCTAACTATTGCCTATAAAGTTCCTAAATCCTAAAGCCCGAACCCTAACTCTAAAACCTAATCTAGAACACCCTAATACCTATAATACAAACATTTAGAAACTAACCTAAGGGTTCTCAAAAGGATATTTTCCTCGGGGCGTGGATCCTTATGGATGATCCTTCATCAAATCTTTCAGTCTTAAAGTCTCTGAATTTCATCCATCAGATCTTAAGACAGTTTATAGAGTCCAATTATTTACAAGATGAAAAGTTTCTTAGGGTCACCATTCAGATGTTTTTGGCCTACAGGGGTCTCCCTTCAGTGCTCTGGCCAATCCGAAGCCCCTGGGCTCTGAGGGGAGATAACGCCACCTAGACGCTCCAGAATACCAGGGAGAATCCGTCCCCAGTCCTGCAACATGTCAGTACAATGGTGAAGCCTCCCAGTGAGACTGTGATGAGAGTTTCCCTTGCTGACCAGGAGTTGATGAGATAGGAGGAGCAGGAGAGAGAGAGAGAGAGAGAGAGAGAGAGAGAGAGAGAGAGAGAGAGTCTGTCCACATGAATCTTGACTTAATATCTTCACCTGTTGTAATGAATTGGCAACATGATTTTCAGCAGAAGGTTTTTCGCACTTCCAAGTCATGCCTCTGGACAATGTCCCTCTATAGTTTTTCTTGCAGAGGAATGAGAGGCAGCAGGCGGTCCAGAGATTTTGTGACCTGTTGTCATGGATCTCGGAGTGGGCACCTCAGGGCATGTCCCCGCCCAAATTCCTATGATCAAAAAAGTCATCCATCCTTGGTGGGTTACCAAGGACATGTCACGTGGGGCGTAAATCTTTTACCTTAAAGTCCAGACTTTTGCTATTCCAAAATCTCTATGCTATTAAATGCTATCACTAACCCCACCACATTTGTATCTTTATTTTTTTTAATTTTTAAAGATTTATTTATTGTATTATTTTATGCATATGAGCGTTTTGCCTGCATGCATGTATGGTGCGCCATGTGTGTGCCTGGTGCTCACAGAACTGAGAAGAGGGCTTCAGATGCCCTAGGACTGGAGCTACAGACCGTTGTGAGCCAGCATGCGGGTGCTGGGAATTAAACCTGGGTCTTGTGCCAGAGCCAACAAGTGCTCTTAACCACTAGACAAGTCTCCAGCCCATGCCTGGCTTTCTTAATCACTTGTCACTCCCAGTTAGGTTTCCAGGACCCAGTCACACAGGATGTGGCACCCCCTCCTGCTGCTGATTTATTTGCTCCTGACAGGCTCTCTCTCTCTGAAGCTGGCCTGCAATTTCACTAGGTAGTCCAGCCTCCCAAATCCTGGATTACAGGCATGAGCCACCCTCCCTTACTGACCTTTTCTCTTTATAAGCTTATTGTCTCCAGCATTTGTTATGGTATTGAAAAGCTAACATAACACAAGAACTGTGGGGTTATTTGTTCATTTGCCAGATGATGTTCATGTAAGGGGCGTTTTAGATACTCAGCCATCAGCTTTCTTACCACATCATCCAGATTTCTATTAAAAAGGCAGAATCATCTCAAAAATCAGTATTTGTAATTTTAATATCGTTATCCCAACCAAGCCAGGGAAGAGTGTTCGACTCCCAGCACCCACACACTTGGCTTACATACTGCTGACCGCAGTACACTGATAGAGAGATGACTGGCTTCTCCAAGCTTGTCACTATTTGCCTGATTGGGAAAAGCTGCCCTATTCTTTCAGATTAGACTAACTAACTGTGATTCTCAAGTTATCTTCTCCAGGATAGTGGGAAGGATTTAGCAGATAAAGACATCCTGGATGCTTTCCTCTGAAGCTAAGAGGACCTTGAAATTTGTGACTGAAGTATTTCAGCAGTGGACATAAGTCCCCTCAGGGGTAAAAACATGATGGGATACACCTCTGACAAGCTGCCTTTGCCATTTTGGTCTGTCTCTTTTCTTTTGATCTCTCTGAGAGCCATCAACAGCAGAGCCCACTATGAACTCCTACTTCCTCATTCAAACTTTTTTTTTTTTTAAAGATTTATTATGTATACAGTGTTCTGTCTGCAGGTATATCTGCAGGCCAGAAGAGGGCACCAGATTTCATTATGGATGGTTGTGAGCCACCATGTGGTTGCTGGGAATTGAACTCATGACCTCTGGAAGAGCAGCCAGTGCTCTTAACCGCTGAGCCATCTCTCCAGCCCTCCTCATTCAAACTTTAAAGGTTTGATTTTCCGGCCAGTGAGATGGCTGAGTGGGTAAAGGTGCTTGCCACCAAACTTGGCGACCTAAGTTCAGTCTCTGGGGCCCACGCAGTGTAGGAAGACAGCCAACTCCCACAAGCTGTCCTCTGATCTCTGGGTGTGCACTGTGGTGCCCCTCCCCTAATAAATAAATAAATGTAATCTAAAAAAAATTTTTTTTTTTTTTTTGGTTTTTCGAGACAGGGTTTCTCTGAATATCTCTGGCTGTCCTGGACTCGCTTTGTAGACCAGGCTGGCCTCGAACTCACAAAGATCCGCCTGCCTCTGCCTCCCAAGTGCTGGGATTAAAGGCGTGTGCCACCACCGCCCGGCTTTCTAAAATTTTTTTAAAGAAAACATAGTTGAAAATAAAACATTCATGCCAGGTGTGGTGGTGCACACCTTTAATCCCAGCACTTGGAAGGCAGAGGTAGTCCTGTCTTCAGTCAGCCTGATCTACAAAGTGAGTCCAGTACAGTCAGGGCTCTGTCACACAGAGAAACTTTGTCTCTAAAAGAAAAAAATTTCATTTCTCCTTTTTTTTCCTCTACTTCAAAATGTCATTGACATTAAACTCGGAGTACTGAAGACTTTGACTACATCGAAATTAAAGTATTAAACTTCAATTTCAGGGCTGAGGATGTAACTCAGCCCTGGTAGGACTCTTAGCTTGCTGTGTGAGGCCCTAATACTGCCAAAAAAAAAAAAAAAAGAAAAGAAAAGAAAAAGAAAGAAGTAAAAAATTAAAACCTTAATTTTCAAGGAAGTACGATTTTTCTAAGAGTGGTCACCAGTACAAGTCTAGCCATTTGTACAATTACCTTCAGGATTCTAAGCTCGTAACATCTGATACCAGCAGAGGTGACAGCAAATTGTGTAAGTGGTTTTTAGTGTGTCAGAAAAAAACAACTGAATGAAGATAGCAGCTTGATGTCATTTTAAGTGGGACCTCTGAAGTGGGCCACCCAGCATGAAATCAGAGTGAGCCAGCCTCCTGCTTTGGGTAGAGGGTAATTGCAACGTGACATTAAACAGAGATGATGCACTTGATATAGTGTTGCCCCATTAGGTGTGTTATTGGATTTGGGTTGGGGAGAGTGTAGATCTTTTCTCTGAAACATCTGTTCGCTGTCAGGGCAGCGTGGCAGAAGGAATGGGCCAGTGGTCCGTTTGAACATGGCTGCTTCAGAATAAAGAATACAGAACCGCACAGGTCCTCACCCCTGGGAATTACAGTGTTGTGTGGAAAATCTAAACTCACGCTCTTTCATGCTAACTTTACCTTTTCTGTTGCTGGGGTATCCTTTACAGCAATATGCTCTCTCTTTCTCTCTCTCCCTCTCTCTTCCCCCCCCTCGTGTATGTGTATGTGTGTGTGTAGTGTGTGTGTGTGTGTGTGTGTGTGTGTGTGTGTGTGTGTGTGTGTG
>CAJQZJ010000103.1:1293068-1310272 GCA_907164525.1 Lophiomys imhausi | reverse complement strand
TGTGTGTGTGTGTGTGTGTGTGTGTGTGTGTGTGTGTGTGTGTGTGTTTCTGGAGGTCCATCTCAGGCTTTGGGATGCACTAGCTAAGTGTTGCGCCACTGAACTTTTCCCATTTTATAGATGTTTGCATTTGGGGTTATTTTTCTCCCAGACCTGTTGATCAATGCAAATTGAATTCGCTTTATTTTACGCTCAAGTCACTTCAGTTTTCACTTGTGCGCCTCTCTTGCTGCTTCTTCTCTCTTTGTGTGTGTGGGGGGGGGCGGGGGTTGTTTTTGTTTGTTTTGTCGGACATTAGCAGATAATAACAGAATAAATATTAAACTCTCATGAGACATTGTAAGTCAAGAATCCTGAAAAGCCCAACTAGATTCTTGTAAAGTTTTTTTTGAAATTTTATTTATTTGTATTTTCTCTGCCTGTGGGTGTTTTGCCTGCCTGTGTATCTGTGTACTACTCTGTGTAGTGCTCACAGAAGCCAGAAGAGAGCATCAGATCCGTGAGATTTGGGTTAAAGACAGTTGTGAGTCACCATGTGAGTGCCGGAATCACCCCTGGCCTGCAACCAGACTCTGAGGTGAATTATTCAGAGATCTCAAGTTCTTGAATTCATTTCCTCCTGTTGGTGGGCACAGCTTTTCAGATGCAGGGATACTAAAGGACTTATCATCATCATTCTTCAAGTTTTCATTTTTGATGTGTGAAAATTACTCATATCTATGTATATTTCACTTCCTTTTAAAAAGTCTTTTAAATGGACATTTTATATCATCAGTATACTACTAGTCTACTAACATACTACTAGTCTACGAGGGCAAAATCATGCTCACTGGAATTTTGCACACTTTTATTTCCTCATCTCTAAAATTGTTCACACTGTATGTGATTTCCTAATCAATACTATATATATACATATCTAATACATATATATATATATATATATATATATATATTAGATGCCATGTTTGTGATAGGTCCACTTCTTTGGGGGAACTGACCTCTGAAAAAGAGGAGGGTCAGTCTAATGTGCTTAGTCTTTTTTGTGTTCATCCCTTTGTCATATCAACATTGGGATAGTTTCTCCCTCTATGATCATACGAGGAATTGGCAATTTTTCATAAATTTGTTTCCAGGGGGAGTCTTTCTTCTTCATTCAGCCTTGTCAACAGATGAATGCCCATGAACATCCATCTGAGCGTAGAATCGGGGGTCATCAGTCAGTGTAGCTCCAAGGGGCTAGCACACCTCATGAGTAGACTAGCCCCAGTTTGTCATGGGCAGGATGTCCTGTCAGCTCTGCCTGTGGTCCAGAACTGGGGCACCTGCTGCATGTTGGATTCAATGGAGAAGAGGAGAAAAAAAACAGAGTGGAATGTCTCCCCCAGAAAGGCAAATAAGGGAGATATGCAAGTAAGTAAGTATGACCCAAAAGAAATAGCGAGAGACTGTAAGGACGATGTTTGAAGGTTATGGAAGTTGAGAGGAGAGAGAGCTGCATCCCAGCTGCCTTTGATGAATAGGATCTCCAGGGGTGGCTCCTGCCATGCTTTTCCAAGGTTCAGTTCCCAGTGAACAAGTAGGATGTGGTCACCGTAAACAGTCTCCATTCCTCATTTGTCCATTGAGGACCTAACAGTGCACCACACCTGAGATTTAACTGCTAAAAACGCGGAGATGGGAACTGCCCCCACACCCTCGATTCAGAGAACTCACATTTGGTTAGGAGAGGCCTACAGTTTAGTGGCTAGATTAAATATGTGAGACAAGGTGTTGGGAAGTAAGGTTGAAGAAGCAAAGGGAACTAAATCGTTGAATGTCTTTTAAACCATGATAAGGGTTTGGGGTTTTATTTTTATTATTGTAGGAAGCAATTATAGTAAGTGCCTGGCATGTTGCAATTTATATTTCTAAAAGGTTTCTCTAATTATTATTATTATTGGCTTATAGAACTCATCTTTATGGAAGTTAGGAACAACAGAGGGACTCAGACACTAAAGTGAGGCATGCTGGATAATCCAGGACAAATGACAATATTAGAATATATGTATGTAAGAGAAAAATATGTTGCTATAAAAATAATGGATGATTATTAGTATATATGCTACAAATATATAATCATATATATGATTTGTCAATTTAGAAATAATATATATGATATATCAATTTCTATATACATGTGTAAGAGATTCTAATAAAGAATTTTTAGTTGAAGTGATCCTTTTTTAAAAGTTTGAGAATTCTCTGTAAGAGGTAATAATAGTTAGCTGGCCTTCAGCTTCTTTTCTTTGGAAATTATAATAATTATTCTTTGTGCTTTTATTTCCTTTCTTATCACTAGGAAGCAGTGGTTCTTCTTGACATAAAAATGAGTGTGCACAGGCAAGCTCACATGCACATTTGCATATAATTTCCGGGTGTCCACAGATACCACATTAAGAATCTGTACCACATAGAAGATCATTTCACAGCCCCACCCTTAGGGATATATGGGTTATCTTTTTTTTTAAACTGGATACACTCCATGATTTCTATATGTTTGTATCTATCCTAAAAATCATTTTGTGAATGTACATTTTAATTGACTTCCCAGTCCTGAAGTTTAGAATTGCAAGTGAGAAAGGTTTCTTTCAGTCAAGTTTGTTCTCCCTCTGTCTGTCACTAAACTATCCTGAGGCTCAGAATAAAAGATGGCAAAGGCAGCATTCCCCTCACAAACTGGACACCCCATCTCTCCATGTCCTGGAGCACTGTCTATCCACCAGTAGTAATACATGTAGAGAAAAGTGAGAAGCGTTGTTTTCATGGTCAATGATGTGCTTCTAACAGGGACCCCGGCCATCTGGCTATTATGGGTCACTCTTGTCATGCACATCCTGGATTGCACCTCAGGCCCTTGGGCAAAAGTGGAAGCAGAGACCATGTATTTTCAAGCCTTCTTCAGAATTCTCTATACTTGTTTTATTCTTTCCCAAGTGAAAGAACAGAACAGGTTTGAATAACTTCTTTAGGAACTCTAGCTAATGGCCCCGTATCATGAGACTCTCCCTGATCATTTTGGGATTGCCTGGCCACAGATGACAGGGTGTCATCACAGGTTGCCTAGCCACAGGCAATGCCACAGAACCTCCGTCTTCTTCTTCTTCTTCTTCTTCTTCTTCTTCTTCTTCTTCTTCTTCTTCTTCTCCTTCTTCTTTAATATCTTCTATGTATATAGTTCTCTACTTGCATGTATGCCTGCATGACAGAAAAGGACATCAGATTCCATTGTAGATGGTTGTGAATCACCATGTGGGTGCTGGGAATTGAACTCAGGACCTCTGGAGAGAAGCCAGTGCTCTCAACCTCTGAACCATCTCTCCAGTTCCAACCTCGCTTTTCTGAAGTCTTACCTCAGGGTACGCTGATAATTTCCTACCTTAGCAAGTTTGGCTGCACACATCTTTCCCCCTTTCCCATTTGCTTGGGACTTTGGATATAAAGTCCATTCAAAATTATCTGGCAAGAATAAAATTCAGCATAGTGGTCCACTGTGGAGATCAGATGAAAAATTTGCTTTTAAAAACATCTAATTTTGGAATAGGAGAAATAGCTCCAACAAGAACAGGTAATTTGACATCACAAATGTGTCCTTCCAGGTCTTTTGTCACACTTTGCCTTTAAGAGCTTCAATATTTCAAGGAGCAGTAGTGGTACTATGTAAAAATGCCATGAAGAAAATCAGCTCATTTCATCTGGGAGAGAATATGGAGTGTATATTCAGAAGGAGACTGAAGAGGCTTGAAGAGTTTCTTCTTAACTCTGACCTTTTTTTTTTTGTGTGATTCATCTTTTTTTTTCAGTAGCCTAAGACAAGATGAAGAAAACTTGGTGTGATTACAGTTTATTCCTTCAAAAAGTTAGCTTGGGGTAAAGAGAAACACAAATCCCTTTTAAAGGTCAACTTAAGTCGGTATTGGCTCTGGGTTTGCATTTAAATCACACAGTTTTATTCTGAAGAATGTGCTCTATAATTTAAGCTGTCCTACTAAAGTTTTTACTTGCGCTGTGTTGGAATAAACCTAGAAGACCTCTGCCTCCCTCCTTACTCTCTATACACTCTAGCTGAAAAAAAAAGAGTATCCACTGGAGTCTAATTTGATTATATTGCCTGTGGGTGCTGTCTGTGACCGCTTTATAATCAAAAGTTTATAAATTATTAGGGGAAAAGTCTGAACTTTGGTAGACTGAAGCTATGAAGCCAGATAATCTCAGAACCTTGTGGGAACTTTATGGCCTCCATTCTTTAATCTCCTCAGAAGATTTGTTTCCATGAAAGACAAGGGTGGCAGATGCCTTTCTAATGTAGGGTCAGTCTTTAGGTTTTTGTTGTTGCTGTTGTTGTTGTTTTAAAATGACACTTTGAACATGTAGCGCGTAATGTATTGGAAGGTCTGTTGCCAAGCAGCTTGAAACCTAGGGGGCATTGTTAAATTTGAAGGAATAGTGGGTTCAGGGAAGGGGCCAGAAGAGAACTAGAGAAAAATAGAGTAAGACTGAACATGTTTTATGGTAATTAGAATAAAAATTGAATATCAGAACTTCTCGGGTCAACCTCTGCTCACATAGTTAGCTCTCACCTTGCAAAGAAAAGGATGTATCAGATAATTAGGTCAAATTGATGATTATGTATCTTTAACTCAAGTGGAAGGGACTGTAATTGTGATGAAATTTGTCTGAAGGGGAATGCATGGGGAAATCCTGTCAAAGGTCACGAGTTCAAAGGGGAAACTAAGTTCAAGGTTCGGTTCCTGTTCACACACCCTCACCAACAGTGGTGCATAACAAGAGACTAAACAGCCAATATTTCTATAAACAAGTTAACTCATCTTTTGGGGAGCAAGATCCGTCTCAGTCACACCCCTTTAGTGACACAGAATTAAAGCAGCTGTACCTACTCTCACTGGGACATTTTCTCTTGATGTGGGTGGAAGGCAATCCTTTAGGACCCTGTTCCCGTGTATCAGTGCCTAATACTTTGTTACTGGAAACACACAAGACATCCTGCAGCATGGGATGCAAGTAAAGAGTCTGTCTCCAGGACATCACATGGCCACACATCCCTCTACTGCAAATCCCTGACTTGTTTACAAGAAACAATCAAATGCAAGCTACAGGCAATGGGGGAATAGCTGTGAATGTTGCTTGGGCTCTTTCTCTCTCTGTCTCTCTCTCTCATTCAAATTCCCCTTAAACTTGACAAAGAGGAACCAAAATCCACCCTTGTCTTGGACATTCTTCTGAAACAAAGACTCTATTCTCCCTTGTAATGCTTGTAGAACTTCCATTAATGTTGACTATAAACTATTGCATGGGATTTAAAAAAAAAGGAAAGAAAAAAAAAAAAAAAAAAAAACTCCCCCCCCCCCCCTCAATCTTTTCTTTACCTTCGTGTAATTTTTAAAGGGAAAACAATAAAAGCACAGTTTCACATAGTGGTAAAGGTGGCGCGGCCTTTAGACATCCTGGGTTCCCCCATGTGTCATCTCAATACATTATATTCTATAGAACAGTTGTGGGAAGTGTCTTATGAAAGAAATATGTAGAAGAAAAAAAACGCAGAGTTGTTTTAAGTGAAGCAGGAAACTTCTTGCAGTTGTTCAATCTTTTTTCACTCCGTCACATTTTAAATTGCCATTCAGACAATGACGTTATTACTGGTTGGAAACCGAGTGGCGTAGCTTGTAACAAAAGATGTTTTCTGTACTCCACACTGGGGCATGTGCAGAGAGGCAACTACACACCCACAAGGACCCTACCAAACTGGCATAATGGCCCGAATACTACTTTTAGTGTTAAGTGTGATTCGTGAAGCACAGTGTAGAGATATTTCAAACATAAACACAGGCAGTCAAACCCCAGTTGCTTGTGTCTTCCTTCAAAAGGTTTTCATAGAAATAAGCTCCTGCTATAAAACAGGACAAGAAAGCATTTGATGAAAGCCTACCCATATTTTTGCTCATGAATGTCCTTGTATTTATCATGTCTGCTGCTTGGATGGCCTTATTATCACGGGGTTTCTTCGAGAACAACTCTGTCTTTTTGTCAGACTCTATGTGCTTCCTGTCTGTAAACTCTAAGGTACTTGCTGAATTTTAAAGAGAAAGGAGAAAGAAGACAAGAAAGGGGGAAAAAAATCCTCTCCGACTCAGACTGTGATTGGTAAACTACTTTGGAATAAACAGGAGGCCTCTGAGTGCAGAAGACCGAGGAGACAGGTGCCTCTCGTAACTGAATGGGTTGGAGGGGGGGCTAAAGGGCTGGGGCGGTTCACACTTTGGTTAAACTCTTACAACTAAAATTTCCACCCTGGTAAAACTCAGAAGTTCAAGGAACAACATTGCCACGATATTAATGACCTCTGAGGGCATATAGAGTTCAGAGTTCATTTTCTATTTACAACATACCCTGCTGCTGCTCCACCTCCTACTCTCCTCCCCTTTAAAGGGGGGCAATTATTTAGGACATCATGACAGTCAGCCTGGCTAATTTTTATACAAAAAACAGAGACAGTGGGAAATATAACAGTCAAGTATTAGAAATGGATAAAAACAGGGGAGCCCAATCTTAGGAGGAGATATTCCCTGAGCAGTTCAAAGTTCACTCTTTGTTCACATATAATGAAAAGTCCTCAGTTACCAGGTATTTAAACCCAAATCAGCGGCTCCATATCCGTAACCTGAGCCTAGTGTTCCTCCATCTAATGGCCGTGCGGCTGTCGTTTGCAGTGAGTTGGGTGACACTCGATTTGTACTGCTAGACGGGAACAGATGGGCTTTCATTGTGAGGCTCCGCCTGTATGCAAATGTGAACGGAGTTTCACCCGATCCAGGGGTCTGACCTGACCGTGCACATGCATTTACTCAACGTGGCTCAGCCTGGGGTGTGGGGGGGGGCGGCGATGGGGGAATAAAAAATGGCAATCGGATAGTACCAGCGGCAGGTCAAGTTTACCATCCGTCTTTCAGCGGGACTGAGATGGCAACACAGTTATTTAGTTTCAGTGTTGATGTGTGTTGCAATAAACTCCATCATTTCACCTGTTTATGAACCCGGCCTCGTATGAGATCTCTGTGAATTCAAACAAAGCTGGCAATCAACCCTCTTGTTTCCAGCAGAATGGGGGATTATGGACTTTAAAAATAAATAAATAAATAATAACTAAAGCTTCCTTATATTTTCCCCGTCCTCACATGCATAAATCAATATTCCTTTCCTTCTGGCTCTTTTTATTTCTTACATTGACTTTATTAATTTCTTATTTGGAGGAAGCAAAATTCATTCCCCTACCCCAAATGCTCTTCATTTCAAATGAAGAGACATGATCATTAATGTCAGAATAAACAAGCAGGATTTTAGATGTCGATTAACTGTTTTGCATGTACACAGCTATGTACAGTCCCTAATAAATCTTACAATTAAATGTGCAGCCCTTCATTAGAGTAGAAATATGAACAGCTGTAATCATACACATTCTATTGACAGAGAAAAATTTGGTTCCATTTGTAATTTTTCACATTGGGAAAGAATGAGAGATGGATTGGGACCATGATTGCCTTTATAACTGTGGGCTTTTTAAACTTCCCACATACAGGATAACAAACCAGTGTCTCTGACTTCAGGGTCTAACAGTGGTGATTTGCCTCTATTTTCTTCTCTCATGAAAGTAAATTTCTCTTGGGAAGCATATAAGCCTTTGGCTAGAAAACCCATAGGACAGATACCCCCAAAGTGTAACAAATAACAAATTGGTGCATTTCTTTGGTACAGCTGTTCATGGAGGGGCTCTGTTAACTGATGCCTGGAATTGGCATTAAAGGACGGGGTGGGGGGGGATGCTAAGAATATAAAGAAAGTTGATGCATTCCATGAAAACTGCTTCTGGCAACAACAACAACAACAGGGGGAAAAAAACCCACCACTTCTAACCACACAAGAGCATCCCCAGAACAGAGAGGGAGTCTTCTGAAGTTATATTTGTGGAAGTAGAGGCAAAACCAAGATGGGCACCCTTCAAAAGCTGAGTGCCAAATTTTCTGTACAAAAGGGCTCCTTTCTGCTTACTCTGATCACATCGGGGCAGCATATAGAAGCCCTTCTAGAGAGTTAGGCTTGAAATAATTCCAAATAGAAATGAATGGTCAGGACTTGGGCTAGTGTTTGTCTGCTGGGCACTCGCAGCTGACAGAGATATTAAAGAAAAAGGGGTTGCATGGCAGTGTAGCAGGTATTAAAAACTGTCATAATGCTTGCTCTCCTTGGCTATTGAAAATTGATTCGGTTATCTTGCCTGGTCTCTGAATATATAACTCAAAATAGATGGGAGGTTTTAAGATACCATATGTGTGGACATACATATCCATACATATTGACACACAGGTACTTATATCTCTGTATCTAGATCCTTCCTTATACAAACAAAGATGTATATGAATGCAGGATTTTGGGTCCTCATAAACCTTAGCTAGTGGTTGAATTATGAGAGGCCACTTCAAGTAAAGGATAGCGTTTATACTTTTCGAAAATTTACTGGAGAACTGTCAAGGCAATGCTTGTCAGTATTCAAAATGTTTGTTTACATTAGAAGCAAGGAATTCGTATGCTCCAAGTGTAACAGGAAGCTTAACAAGTTGTGTTCTGGCAGGAATAAGATCCCAGAGACTTTTTTTTTTTTAAGCAGGAAAATGAAAGTGTTTGCAACATAAATACTGTAACCAAATTGTTCAAAACATTACATATGGCTATTTACATTTCTCTAAACTACAATCTGAAACAAACTTCAGATGTGGAAATCAGCAGTTTCTTTTGTAAGTAATGCCTCGAAAGAAATGTCATGAATTGAGAGAAAATGCTTATATTTAAAAAAAAAAAAAACTTTTTTGAGGAAGAAAAATCCCACACACCGTCAGTCATCTTCCTGACAGCTCGCAGGTATCTAGAAAATGATGCACTTCCCGTCTCTATAAAAACCATGAACGTTCCTTCAGCTTGAGCGACTATGTCTCAGAGCACTTGTAAACAAGGAAGGACTGAGTTCCAGTCAATAATCACCTGCTCATTTGGCCCTTGTGTGTCAAGAACTCTCGAAAGTACTTTGTGCGGATTGACTCGTTCAATCTTGACCAAGAGGAGCAAGCTCCGTTTTTATCTCCATCTTACAAATAAGGAAAGCGTGACTTTACTCAAATGATAGTTCCTCTTGAGAGCACAGAATGGTACATGTGAGAATTAGGCCTCGCACTTCTGGAAAGACCTCCTACGTATTTAGATGAATGGTTCGCCTCTCTGTGCCCGTTTTGGCTGTCGAGGGTCATGATGAGTCTGTAAAAGCCCTATGCATGAGCTGTGCAACCTTTCTGATAGGCCATGAGAAGGAAGCATTACGGCTGAGAGAAGAAAACGAGTCATAGTTTGTGCTCCTTTTGGAGTTTGCGTATTTAGAGACAGCTGCTCTTAGTCGGTGGTGTGATGTAGAACTCATAAGACGGTACCACAAGTTCTTAGGAAAACTTCCCCGTGAAGAGGGTATCATCAGAAACAGGGCACAAGACCTCGTTCTAGCTCATCACCTTATTCCTAGGCGACAAAATTAGGTCCCTCTGGAAACACTTCGTTATTTTCCTTATTTCCGCTAAGGTTAGCTTGGCTGTACCTTTGGAACGTTGGCTGAAGAGAAATTAAACAGAACATAAGGGTCTTTTTTTGTTTGTTTTTTCTTCCTCCTCTTTTTAAATAATCGTTTTGAATCATAACTTAGTGTGCCAAAGACTGGCTTGTGACCCATTGAATTTGCCACGAAAATAATGGCACTAACAGTTCATAATTATCTTCTTCCTAAGCACTCAGCAAAGGTATGGTGGTGGCAAGTCCGCTAGAGAGAAGGGGCGGGGGGAGCCACCTTGTGGCTGGAAGACGACCCAGCAGCCTCGATGACCCTTGCTGGCTCTGAAGGGGAGGGGGGTGAGCTAGAGATAAATCAGAAATATCAACCACTAAATATTTGTGAAAAGTGGTAAGAGTTATAAATAGAATCCATAACTACAATAACACTGAAGCTAAAGTTGTAAATATACATTATCCTCTTTAATATGACACCAAGTAGATTGAGAACTGAGAAATTATTAAGACCCCACCAAAAAAAAAATTGGAAGAATGAAAACATTTAAGTTAAAATTATGTTCATTTTGTAATTCAATAAAGAATTCCCAGAGACATATTTTTAAATTTAATGTTGTTTTCTGCAGCACCAAAAAAGCCCCACAGACATCTGTTTGCATACATTGTGTGTCAGGCAACATCAGATTTGAATGGAATTTATCTAAATTTTATATGCATGGCTTGATGTAAATTGAAATAAATTGTACAGCATACTCTGCGTGGACATATTGGTTTTTCCATCGCGGCTTGAACTTTTGACCCCAGGGCCTGGGCCGGTCACACGTTGACCTGTCTGAACTCTGCTGGTAGATCCAAGTGTGGAAGGCCTGACCTTGCAACCATGGCAACCATAAAGTAGGGTCCACGACTCCTCTCTCCTTTTCTCTTTCTTTTCTCCACACTCCAAACAAGACAAAACAAATTAGTATATTCTCACACAGTCAGTGAGTGTAATCTCAGAGTCGTTCCTGCCAAAACGTGTTTTGCCTCAAACCTAAGCCCTGAGCAAAGCTTTTTTACCTTGCTTGTCATATGTTAATGAAAGTCTTAAATGAAAGCCTTAATGGGAAAGACCCCTTCCTGGGACACATTCAGTGTGCCTGTCTCCCATTATAATAAAATATCCGTCACGTGCTCATGTTACTGTAGGTATGTTACACATTCAAACGAAAAGTATACTTGTGTGGGATTTTAACATAATCCTTCCTGGGTGTATTTATTTATTTTTAAAAATGATTTATTTACTTTTGTTTTATGTGCATCAGTGTTTTGCCTGCCTGTGTGTCTGTGTGAGGGTGTCAGATCGCTTGGAGCTGGATTACAGGCAGTTGTGAATTGCCATGTGGTTGCTGGGAATTGAACTCGAACTCCGGAAGAGCAGCTACTTGTTCTTCACCACTGAACCATCTCTCCAGCCCTCCTAGGTAGATTTAAATTAACAAAAAATTCTTGGATAAGTTCTTACTCCTGCCCCTAAAATCCACGTCATACTGGATGTTCTTCAGTTCCAGAAAGCTAATCTGTCTGAGACTCATCTTCCTATTAGAAGATATGGATTCCATTTTGATTAGGGCATATTTATAGTTCTTATTTGTTTGATTTTTTATTAGTCTGTATTAATTGCACAAAGAACTGGGTTGTATTATGACATTCCCATACTTGCCTGTGATATAGTTTGATTCTCCCGCCCTCTTCTCCCTTCCACATCTCCAGGTGCCCCCCTTTAACCTCGTGTCCTTTCCTCACCCCTAAATCCCACACTTCCAGGACTTATCGCTTCATGGTCATGGCGGCAGCCCAGAGGTATTGCTCATTCATTTCCATAGGCTGTACTTGTGGCTGTTCATTTATTCATGCAGGAAGCATTTGCTAAAGGCTTACCATGTAAACTTCAGTTCAGTAACATGAGATAACCACAACAAAACAGATGTGTGACTGGTCTTAAGGAGACACAATTTTTATAAGATAGGACCCTTGCTTTATCTCTAGGTTAGGGATTTTCTGTTTGTAATAGTAGAAACTCCTAACACTTACTAGACTCTTATTCTATACCAGGAGCGTGTTCTTTTGAAGGGAAACATGGAGTGTGGGGTGCAAGGGTTAAGACAGGGACTCACTATGCAGTCTGAGACTGGCTTTGAATTCATAAACTTCCCTCAAAACCCCCCAAAGAAAACAGGGTTCCAGGAGCATGTAGCAATGCCCTGCTTCCAAGCAGTAAGAGTCAAAGTGCTTTTTTATATATATTTATTTATTACTTCAGGTTACACCTCCATCACAGCGTCAAAGTGCTTTCTTTAATTCTCACAACAACCTCGCTGTTTTCCCAAGGACCATGAAATGGGGTCACTTGCTTCTCTAGGCTCACACTCAGAGGTTAGCAGCATTTAAGTAAAGAGCCATATAGTGAGTCTATTTTAGGCCCTGCGGCCTATACAGATTCCCCCAAACTGACAACTTTGCACAGACCACAGTGTAGCAGTGGCCTTAGACACCATATGATGAAAGGATTATAACTATGATCCCTTAAAACTTTTGAACAGTCACAGAAATATGAATTCCATATCATTTTAATGTATCATGAGATAACCGCCCCCCCCATGCAGCTAAAAAATACAATAGATATTCTAAGTTTGTAAGATCTGCCAAAAATAGAAAAATAGGGTAGGAGTAGACTTGACCTCTGGGTCATAATTTGTCAACTTCTGGAGGCTATGTTGCTTCTCGGTGGACAGAATAAGGAGTTGAGGTTTGAGATCCCTGCACTGGGAAGGAGGAAGAGGCAGGAGCACACAGAATTCAAGCCATCCTTTGCCATCTGAGATCCTATCTCAAAAAAAAAAAATTCATTTGGAGATTGTCTAGCCCCAAAAGTAGGGTAGCCATTTTCAATTCAAAATTGGGGGAGGGGGTTGGTGAAAGCTTCTTAGGAAAACTCGGTTCACTCGGCATCTTTGGGAAGGATCATGTAAGCTCTCCTGGGAAGATGAAGAGCCACCACTGTTTAATTGATGTGTTCAGGAAGATCTGATGTCTCCTTTAATGGGTGCTTCGCAATGGCGCCTGTTCCTGTTGGGTTCTAGCCCCCTATATCCAGCCTCACCATGGACCAGAGGCCCACATGCTCCACTTGCTAGAAATGGAGATCTCTGTCTTCTACCCGACTCTGCACTGTCTAGAACAACCTCTGCATTGACTTCCATAGCTAGAGATAAGAACGTCTCATCCTTCTCCCCAGCCTTCGTTCTTTTCTTTTTGCATTTCTGTTGCATATGGTATGCATGTGTAAGTGTACATGCATGTGCATACGTATGCACATGCATGTGGAGGGAGGTCAGGGGCTGATGTGGGGTGTCCTCCTTGACCGCTGTCCACCTGCCGTATTGAGTCTTCTCACTTGAATCCTTGTGAGCCATCCTTCGGCTCCTTAGCTTTGCACATCAGTCATCCAGATATTCTCTTCCAGCCATCGCTGTAACGTTCAGAGACCCTTCCCAAAACATCTTCCTGTCTTTCACATGCCAGAACTAAGAATCACACACAAGCATCTTTTCTTTTCTTTTTCTGTATTTAAAAGGATGCCCTTTTTTCCTTTAAAAATGTGTATACAAACATTTCTATAAACTGTTACCTAAAATAAGTGTCCCTCAGGGGTCTGTATGCTTAGCTCTTAAGTGCTTTGGGTAGGTGGTTCTTGGGTGTGCTGGTAGACACGGTAAATCAGCTTTCCCTTTAAACTCACACAAGATAGCTAAGTGTGAATTTAGAACTCTTCCCCCCAGCTTTAAAACTCACAGCTATTGCACACTTTATTTCCGTTTCCCTGGTGTCTGCTGAAGTGATAAAAACAAGATGCAGAAAACTGTCGCATTGCGTGATGTTCCTCTGTGTGATCCCTAGTTATATAACCCTACTGTTCAAATTCCAAAATGGCCCACTGTACATGCCTTATGGCTTCCTGAACATTGGAGGTTTGTTTTCTGGTTATTGTCGAACAGCCTCCTGCGTGGTCTAGGTGTGATACATTCAGAAGAGTGAATTCTCAGAAAAAGTCATTATAGTCAGATTTTGGAAGGTGCTTTTCCCCCTAAGCCTGGTGTATTTTACAGACATCCCCCCACCCCACAGCCAAGAAACTAATATCAGAACCAAGTTTTCATACAAGATGGTTTGAGAGCCTTAAAAATGGAGGATCATGGTGGAAAGTGGCCATTTCAATGCCTGCCTCCTTTTGTGGGGCTCTATGGTCTTACAACATTTCCTTAGCAGCCCTGACCATAAAGCTGCGATGAGACTTGATGAATAGCTTGCCCTGAGAGTGTTTCCAAAACTCCAGGGCATTATTTGGCAAATTAGATAGATGTTTAGTTAAAAGATGATTTGCAAATTTGTGGAAGCAGTTGAGGTAAGATGTGATCTGACCGAGAATATTTAAGGGAAAAGACGTTTTCTATCCTTCTCTCTCTTGTAATAACAGGGATAGACTCCAGGGCCCCATGTGTGCTAGGGAAGTGCTCAACCACTGAATTACATCCCTAGCCAGAGAAAATATTTAAATATTTTAAAAGATCTGTTTGTTTTTATTACATGTATATGAGTATTTGTCTACATGTATATTGTGCATCACATGTATGCCCAGTTCCCAAAAAAGGGTGTCAGATTCTCCCTGGAACTAGAATTACTGATGGCTGTAAGCTATCGTGTGGGGGGTGGTGGTGGTGGTGGTGGTGGTGGTGGTGTGTGTGTGTGTGTGTGTGTGTGTGTGTGTGTGTGTGAGCGCTGGGAGTCGAACCCAGGTCCTCTGCAAGAGCAGCCAGTGCTCTTAACTGCTGATTAACTGCTGAGCCATCTCTTCAGCCCTATCCAGCTAGAGGATAAAAGAAAATGGCAGTAGTGTTTTAAGAAGCACCCCATTTCCTGTATCTCAGGACAGTGGCATCAGACTGTCATCTACTAATTTATTACATCATCTGAAACAAAGCCGCTGGTGATGTAACACTCCAGCATTTCTCTGACTCTACTGCTGCTGTCTTGGGAAGTTTTCTGCTTTGAAAACAGTCTGTTTCCAGCTAGTCAATACGTTGGTTCTGTTGTTGTTTTTAGTATCTAAACAACCTAAGGAAGCTAAGTTTCAGATTTCAAAATTGGGTCTTAAAATATAGAATAGCCCAAAATATAGCTCCCTTTGGGTCTATGTGTACACACATGTGTGGGTGTGCGTGCACATGTGTGTACTTGTGTCTGGAGGCCAGAAGTTGATCTCAGGAGTCTTCCTTGACTACTTTCTAGCTTACATTTTGACACAGGGTTCTCACTGAATGGAGCTCACCTATTCGGCTAGAGTGGCTGGACAGCAAGCCCCAGCTTTTACAGGGAGTCCTGGGGGTCTGAAGTCAAGTCCTTACATTTGTGTGGCAAACACTTTACTGACTAAACATCTTCACGACTCTGGTTCACTCTTTAAAAAAAAAAAAAGACAAACTTCCACAATTTAATTTCCTCCAGTCACTGCTGATCTTATGTTGGAACTCTGTGTTTGCCACTCTCTCTCCTCCAGATTTTAGCTCCTTGAATGCCCAGCATAGTGCAGTCAGGAGTTATGTGACTCGGATGCTGTCCATTGACCCGAGCTGTTGAGTCAAAGAGTGGTAGAGGATGGGTTTTAGTTGACTATCAGAAGACAGAAACTCATGGATCCCTTGTATTTTGGGATGATTAGGCTCACTCTGAAGATGTGCTGTCCTGAAGTCCAAGTCACCAGTGTCGAAGACTCTTGACAGCGGCATTGTGGAGAGAATTGACAGGGTACCCTCAGAGTGCGCATGCGTGAAGGAGGCTGAGTGGTGCTGTCGCTACACCTCACTTAGAATCTCTGTGGAACTGTGAGAAATGGGAGAAGGGACCTCCACTTCCTGTTAGTGGAATATAATATAAGCAATATATATATATATATATTTATTTATTTATATAAAACCATAGCAATATAAGATGCCCAAGGGCAGCATAGTGGTAAAAAAGTGTCCCTCCATCTCATTGATTATCCATAAGCATTTGGGTTTGAAGTTAGGATGTGTGTTCTTCTGTCCTCCACAGAAAAGAAGCAGATGTATTAAAGCTGTCATGACAGTATATTGGTAGTGACTGGCTCGGTTCCTGGATATCACCAGGTATACATCATATCTTTGCTACCTGTAGAACTTTCTGAGAAAATACACCAAAAAATACAGCATTTTGGGCAATACAAGATATTACAATGTGATTTCTGTTTCGGTCACTGGGAAGCAGCGGTGTACCCCCCAGATTTTTCTGTTCTGAGCAGTGGATCTCTGGATCGATCCCACATCAGTTCTTTCCTGTTGGTGTTCTGTCATTTTAGTGCAAACTTAAAACAAATCATCATCATGTTTTCTGGCAAGTGGGAATTAAAAAAAAATAATCTTGTCATTTGCAACTAAGGATAAGATGTATCCTATGTTTATACACTCGTTAGAGGAAGCTACATGGCCCAATGTGTGTGAGACTATTGCTGGGTTCTCACACACTGGAAGAAGACCAGAAGTCATGAGGACCATAAGGAAGGTTGAAGAAATCCAAACTCAGAAGCTGGAGAGATGGTTCAGTGGATAAGAGCAGTGGCTGATCTTCCAGAGGACCCACGTGTCATTCCCAGCACCCACATGGTATCTCACAACCATCCGTGACTCCAGTTCTAAGGGCTCCTCCTTGGGTACTAGACACTCGTATAGTGTAGACCTTCATACCAGCAAAACACCCATACAATTTTTTAAAATTAAGGAAAAAAATGCATCCAGAATCAATAGTTCACAGTCTCTTCCACAACATAAGGCTAAGTGTTCTGAGGGAGGCTAGTAAGTGTCCATCCCTACACTGTACTTAGAAGGTCCTGGATGAGGGGCTCATGGGGGGGGGTGATAAAGGTGGAAGGGAAACAAAACAAGAAAGCCTTTACTAATATTTTTAGGAGCAGTTTCAGTAGATTAGAAAAAGTCCAAGACTGAGTGCATAGGGAAGAACTAGACACTGGGTGTTTGCAAGCCCCCCCCCTCAAAATAGTTGGTTAGTGAAAAGAAGGCCCCCAGGGAGTAAATGGGATCGCAGTGCAACGATGAAACCCATGAGTTTGTACGATTGGTATACGCTAATAAAAAAATAGTTTTTTTTTTTTAAAGGGAACAGAAAGAATGGTTTTGGGTTTGGTTTTGTCTTAGGAAAGGGTAGATCTGAGCTATCTAAAAAGAGAAGATGGGCAGAGGATGACAGAGTGTTTTTCCAGCATACACACAATTCTTAGTTTGATCCCCAGTCACCTCATAAACTGAGTGCAGTTTATGTGCCTGCAATCCCAGCACTCAGGAGGTTCAGAAGTTCAAGGTCATCTGCAGCTTCACAAAAAAGATGGAGGCCAGCTTCAGGAACATGAGAGTAACCTTGCCTCAGAAAAAAAGGAGGAGGAGGAGGAGGAGGAGGAGGAGGAGGAGGAGGAGGAGGAG
>CAJQZJ010000103.1:1273458-1293058 GCA_907164525.1 Lophiomys imhausi | reverse complement strand
AGGAGGAGGAGGAGGAGGAGGAGGAGGAGGAGGAGGAGGAGGAGGAGGAGGAGGAAGAGGAAGAGAAAAAAGGTAAAAGGAGAGAGAAGAGGAGGAAAAGGAAAAGAAGGGGTATAATCGGGGGAAGGTAGAAATGAGTCAGTTGGGACCACTAAAGAATCAGTCCTGGAAAACAGGCAAGTCATTGGCTCTTTAGAGAAAGCAGTTAAATTTCAGGAAGAAGAAATGAAACAGAAATACTTTAACTGAAGGGAGGGAAGGGAAAAGCCAAATGCCGGGAAGGGAATGGAGAATAGGACTGGTCCAGGGCTTAGGAAGAAGGTAAGTTTGGGACAGCCACTAAAGAAATACAGCAGGGTTAGGCAAAAAAGACTTAACACCAAGCACCACTGGAAACTATCTCAGACTGTTCCCTGAACATGGAACATTAAATGGAGGAAGAAAGTGCTACAAGACTCTGATCCATTTCATCTTTAGGCTCAGCCCTCATCACTCCCTTGCTCCAATCTGAGGTATAACCCCCTGGTCCATGGACAAGCACCCACAGTTTCATGCTGAGCACCATGAATCTTTGATTACTTTCCTTGTTGACATCAAGCCCTGTCCCAAAGAGATATGACAGTCACAGTCAGGGCAGACATTTCTGTCCTCGATTATCCCTTCCCTGGCAGTTTACAAGTCAACTTTCTCTTCCTGTCTTCATAATCCCCACAATTTACCAGGGCCTCCCGCCCTCCTGACCCTGAGCTCTCACTCATAACTAATTCTGGCCATCTTAATCCTCACCTCCACGACGGTTCAGAGTAGCCAGTGCTTCTCACCCTTTCGAACTGCGGTCCTGTTCTCCTCGTCTCCCTTTACTGCACTGCACACTTGTCTAGGGATAGCCGAGCTTTAGATGGGGCTAGGCTCGGGCTGGGTCTATGTATGGCTCAGTAATTACAAGCACAAGCTGTTCTTTCCGAGGACCCGGGTTCAATTCCAGGATCATAGCAGTCTGTGACTCCACTCCCAGGGGATCCAACACTCATCCCCTTTCTGGCCTCAGTGAGGATTGTGCATACATGGTGTATAGACACACATGAAGACAAAACACCCACAAGCATTTTTTTTTTAAGATGGTGGCAGGCCTGGGAAGGTGTGGAAGAATAAAGCCAGAACCTTTGGAGTATATGGGAGATGATAGTATTCTTATTTTTTAAGAACAGTATTCTATTCTTATTTTATAGTGCATTATAAACATAAAATTATTTTATAGTATAAATATGAGTATCAAAATCTGATAATCTATCATACATCTTTTCTGTATATCTATAGTATGTAGATAAATAGTACAGACAGATACACAGGCTTGTCAATTGCCCATTTTCCTATTACTCTGAATTAAAAAAAAAAAACGGACTTTCTTCCTATAGCATCTTTAAACAGGATAGATCTATCCTGATTATATCTGTATTTATCCTATAGATCTATCCTCTTATATGCTACAATTTCAGGAGCTCAGATTTAGTTAGTTAGTTAGTTAGTTAGTTACTTAGTTAGTTAGTTAGTTAGTTAGCAGATCAGAAACCCTTTCAACTTATTTGAAATGCCTGTCTCAACTCCAGCCTCCCTGGAGTGTTCATCATTATCCAAACCCAGTCCTGTGCCTCCTACCTGCAATGCCTTTTCCGGCCTCTCTACTCACATACTCATTCTTCAAGGTGCCACTCAAACTCCATCTTCTCTAAATGACCTCCTCATGTGCCTGGCAGGCCTCAACCCTGTCTCCCTTCTGTCACAGCTGCTGCCACCATTTGCCTTGCATTATACTACAGTCAGAGCCAGTGCTCTGACTGGCTTCTCCAATGGATTAGGGCCTCCCAGAGGACAAGGATTGGGTCTTAATTTTTTTTTTAATGTCCCTCACAGGTTGCAGCATATATTAGATATCCAATAAATGTTTGTCAAATTGATCTAAAAATGTGGTTGCAAGGTCCAGATTTCCAAATAATATCTATTTATCTGTCATAGCCTAAAGATCCTTTAAAAAAAAAAAACCTTTAGTTAATGGCAATCTCGTCTTTACAGTGAGTATCAATGTGCCCCATAGTGACATCCTCCCTCTTCTCCCCCTTCTATACTATCTGGAGATTTTCCTCCCTTTGATACCAGAATTACTGAGGATGGAAAGCCCTGTACCAGAGATAACCCAAGATGAATGTTTACTTCCTTCAATACTGTAGCCTATGAGAGGCAAACGCTGGACAGTCCACTGACACCCACAAAGACAAATCAGAGAGGATGGAACTTTAGAAGAGAGGAGGAAAGTACCAGCAAGGGCATGTGTGCTCCGTTGTGTAGGCTACAGGCCAGGGAAGAGAAACTGGCAACCAAACCAAATCCACATTAAGACTTTATATCCCGTTGACTGCTGAAATATGGTTTATGCTGAAATGTCAACAATCTGTGATGTCCCATGTGAAATGAAAATGCTGGTATTTATCTCAGGCTTTCTATTCAAAGAATCCCAAGGTGCCTTATAAATTAAAATAGGAATGTTTCTCATTTAACATCTTTGATGTCTTCCAAATCCAAAATCCTATATAGGATGGCTAAAATCTCTCCCTCCCCTGCCAAACCACCCATTGTTAAATATTTTATCGGATTCAAGATTTTTTTCTTTTTTGGTATTGTAAGGTCTACAATTTACACAATTTGTCTTCAAGCATATGCTACAGCCCTCCTGCCCACTTCCCCACCCCTACTAACATGGAAAGTGAATTCAATTAGATTTAAGACAAAGAGTAATTGCATTGGAGAATAGAAAAAAATATCTCATCCCATAGTGATTAAGCTCTTTACCATATAAGAGTTTAACTCCTTCATGAAAATGGGGCTCCCGTGAAATAAATTAATACAGGGATTTGCTGAATCACAGTGTTGAGTCCTCCAATTAATTCTCCAGGTCTTTGCTCCAAGATGACTGGGTACTCATTGTAAGATATAGGAAGTATAAAATTATGATTAAAATCACCAAGAACCTTAATATCTTGAGATTTGACTTTTTTTGTTTTTTCGAGACAGGGTTTCTCTGTGTAGCCCTGGCTGTCCTGGACTCACTTTGTAGACCAGGCTGGCCTCGAACTCACAGAGATCCGCCTGCCTCTGCCTCCCGAGTGCTGGGATTAAAGCTGTGCGCCACCACCGCCTGGTGACAATTCTAATTTTATAGTATAATTATAAAATTCTTATTTTATAATATAAATATAAATCTCAAAATCTGAAGCTCATTCTAGTTCTTATTCTTGGGTTCCTGAAAGTGAACATTATAACTTACCCTCCTAGTATCCTCTTGTGCTTATCTGGATTTAGGTGACTGCTTCCGCATATCCAGTCACCACTGGCCCAAGGAAAGCCTGAGTTAGCCATAATACCAAAACTGCTTTGCCAGCAGCTCCTGACTTAGCTACTTCTTGGTGTTGAGTCTGACTTACCCAGATAAATGATAAATGTGACAAAACTCCTAGAGTATTAGGTGACCAGTAAGTACCTAAGGACAGCATGCAGGCCAGTCATTCCCAGTACATATCTAAAGTGGATTGTGTCGACTTCAAGATGTTGGGACATCTTAAAGGAATCTAGGATAAAGGAGGACTTGGGTGACAGTGTGCTTGCCTAGGGTGCATGAGGCCCTGAGTTTGATTCCCCAGCATCTCCACCAAGACAAAGAAATTGTGGAATATAAGTGCAGATGCCCAGGCCCTGTTACAGGTGTCTGCTCAAGGGTTCAGAGCAGCAGGCAGAAGAGCTCAGCGTAGAGAAATAGGTCCAAGTCCCTGAACTGAACTAAGGTGTCTTCCTCCTTGAGCCTCTCACCACCTATGTTACCTCAAGTATTTCATCCATATCTGTGCTGTGGGAGATAGGATTATTAATTTCTAAAAATTTACCCTGTTCTCCCTTAGTCAAGCTACCCTTTGTAAGGGGAAAACTTTATCACTCCAGCCCCAAACTTTCCTGTTTGCTCTTTAGTAACCAATAATATATCGACTGTGCTCTTTTTTTTTTTTTTGCATGCGTATGGCCGTGTGGTGGTCCTTTCTTTCTCCTTCCTTTCTTTCTCCTTCCTTCCTTCCTTCCTTCCTTCCTTCCTTCCTTCCTTTCTTTCTTTCTTTCTTTCTTTCTTCTTTCCAGAGCTGAGGACCAAACCCAGGGCCTTGTACTAGCTAGGCAATCACTCTACCACTGAACTAAATACCCAACCCCAAAACGCTAATTTTCATTGACTGCTAATGAAACTCTAATTTTCACTCACTGCTGTCTTAAATGGGACATAGATCTGAGAAACCAAGAGACACAGTGAAGTGTCTAACCATGTGGCAGAAGTTTTGTGTTCCCTGTCTCGCCATTTGATCTTGGTTTTGCCCCATTTCTAACTAGAAATGATCGTGTCTATAACTAAGAGGTAATTTATATTGCTTTTGAGATATGCTAGTGGAAAGATGACATAAATAAATCCTAATGTTAACTGCACCATATTTTTAACCCATATCTTATTGAATCTCTTGAGCATATGACAGATTTATTTACTTATATAAACTTCGTTTGTTATTCTTAGCAAAATCTGTGTCATGATAAATACTTTAAAATAACTTTACATGTTAACCAAGGATTAGAGAGACTGATTTATAGACTTAAAGAGAGAGTAACAAAGCCACCATCTAGCTGGGCCTGGCGACAAAGGCTTGTAATCCCAGATACTCGGGAAGGAGGCTGGGACAGAAGGATCACAAGTTCAAGGCCTGCATGGGCTACATGGACTATAGAGAGAGCTCCAGGTTAGCCTGTCAACTTAGTGAAACCTTGCCTCAGAATAAAAAATACAGAAAGGGCTGAGAATGTAGCTTAATGTTAGGGTGCTGGCCTAGGGCGTTCAAAATCCTAGGTTCAATTCTCAGTGTTGAAAGCAAGCAAACAGAAAAAGATGGCACTGCACTTGGGATGTGGAGTCAGGTAAGTTCTTAAAATCTTAGGTGAAGTTTTTTAGTCAGTCAACAGCAGGGTAGGTCTTATCAAAAAGAATATTATTTATTCTATGAGTAACTTAGGTATGTTTAAATCTGAAGCTACATGAGTTGAGGAATTAATCAACTCTCGTAGACTTCGAGACGGTACTAGGAAGAGTCAGGATAAATTACAGTACAGTCCCACCAGCAGTCTTCAAAAAGGAAACGGCTTGAGTTACTTCAAGCTGCTGTGCCTTTTTTTTCCTAAATTAAAGTTAGTGTAATGCTAATGGATTGCCTGTATCCTGAGTGTTTTATAATAATATTTTACATTATTCTCCAAAATACAGCCAGGAAGTTATTGCTTCTTCCCAAAACTGGAGTGGAGCGAACACCAGCCAGCCATGGTACCATTGCATGCGTGCAGGTGTAGATGTCCCCGGATGTTCATACAACTAACTCTTCCCTCACAGCAGCACCTCACTGCCTAATGGAGTAGGGAATGCCAATGAACAGGGAATTTTAGTTAGACCAGAATATCGTGAACCTAACATATGTCTACATACATGCAGTGGCAACCATATGCTGTATTTTAAAATTTCAAAATAGGGTCTGGAGAGGTGGCTCAGAGGTTAAGAGCACTGGCTGTTCTTCCCAAGGTCCTGAGTTCAATTCCCAGCAACCACATGGTGGCTCACAGCCATCTACATTGAGATCTGCCCGGGCATATATGTAGAGCAAATACTGTATACATAATAAACAAATAAATAAATAAATAAATAAATGTTTAAAGAAAAAAAAATCAAAATAGTAAAAGTAAGTAAAGATCGCTTTCTGTGCTTTTGTGCTGGTTTGGGTGTTACTTGGTTTAGAACTTGGAAAGTAGTCCTTTTCCAGACAACAACCTTGCTTCTTTTTCCTTTCTGTTCTCAGCTGTTTGCAACCTCTTTCTGAATACTGAGAAACAACGCAATTAATTTTCTCCAGCGCAATCATGCATAGATTTAATAAGCATCCGAAGGTAGGATCCATCTGTAAAGGATGCATGCTAAATTACTTCTCTTCTGTGGTTGGTTTTTTTTTCTTTCCAAACCTTAATTAATTGAAGAAAAAAATGTTTATTAAAGTGGGAACAGGCTGGGTTCTGGCTCTCCGTCTCTGGTTCAAAAGTTCATCCAATTCCCTAAAGGCGCATCTGAATGCCTGAGCCTCCCTCTACCCACCTTCCTTTCTCCATTTCTGTGGTGGGGATGCTTGCCTATAAAAGGTGTTATTGCGTTCCCAGGCTCGATTTTAGTAATCATAACTTAAGTAAACTTTTTCTGTATGTCTGGACTTGTCTATAGTGTGTAGATAAGTCGTACAGACAGATGCACAGACGTTTCATTTACCCATTTTCCTATTGCTCTGAATTAAAGGAAAAAAATGGACTTTCTTCCTGTGGCATCTTTAAACAGGATATAGAAGGAGAGCAGGAAGTTTAGTTCTACAGGTGGATCTGAGATAGGGCAGTAAGCTAAGCCTTTATGAATAAATTTGGACTCAAAGAATAAGTATGAACCCTAGCCAACTGAAGAACTATTTATCCATAGACTAGGAAGTGACTCACTTCTGCGAGCCTCGTTGGACACAGAAGACATTTCCTGACTGCAACAAGCTTTTTATGGCCAGAGTGGGAAACAATGAGTTTATCGTAGATGAAAACTTCGGTCAGTCACTCACCTAGGCTGCCATTATCTTCCTTTTGTGTTTTTCAAAGTATTGCTTTTTCTCTTTTTGTTGCTCTCAACAAATTTTAGATCCTTGTTAAAAGGGAAAAGGAGAGATTTTCATACAAATTATTTAATTTCCTTTTTCCAGAAGCAAGATTTTGTTTTCTCTTTGTACACAAAGTTTCATGGTCACGTCCAAATTGTAGACTCAGAAAGCAGCGGTGGATGTGGCTGAGCTCATGTCTGGTTGCTGTGTTTTTCCCTTGCCCAGCTGCAGTGAACACAGGAAAGCCTCGGAGCGTGCTTTCTGCAAGTTGGTCCCCTCTCCCTTTGGATTTCTGTGGAATGCCTACCAAGGTCCTAAAATCATGGGGTCTGTTAGCCATTTTAACCTTTAAAGACACACATTGAAGAGGTGGGGCAGGGCTAAAAAAGAAATGCAGTATGGAAACGCAAGTTAGTCTGGTGTAGGCGCAGCCTCAGTCATGTCGTATCTTTTTGTCGGGTAGCATCTCATACCCTCGAGGGCCCAAGGATCAAGCCATGGAAATGTCCCTAGAAAGACATCATCACAGCATCAGCCTTCTGTCTTTTCTTCCCAGAGATGCAGCAGCTATTGCACATTGGCATATCTGCACCTTTGGGGTGCCTTTGAAAGCCTCTGTGTCAGATCATGTGGAGACAGGACGCTGAAATACCATCAGCAAGCAGCAACCATAATAGAGGAAGTGGGAGCTTCAAGACCCGTGAAGATGTGGGAGAGTCCGGCCATGGCTTTCTAAAAAGATGTTGTTTGGGATTTCTGTGAAAATCCTGCACTCAGCAACTGTGGCTCTCACAAATTGCATGCATGTAAACAACGTACCTGGGAAGGGAGGGTGTGTGGGCCCTTTCTCCTATATGCTTATGTCTCTGTTGTCGTAGATTGGCGTCCTTTGTGAGCTATTTATTCAGTGACATTTCAGAACCATTTCGCTCTGCAGAAATCCCGCAGCTGTTTCTTTAGCTTGACACTGTGGCACTTGCTCCCGAAATTGCTAGTTAGAAAAAAAAAATTGTTGAGGCCGGTGGCTGTAATCAGCGTTGTTGCTGTCTGTTTCCTCAGACTAATGGCAGAGCGATCTGAGTCTCAGAGTTCAAAGAGAGGTTATCTTTCCCAGGTAGCATCTCGCCCAACGAGAATTTGATTTTTTTCTATAGGACTTTACTCCATTAGATTAATGAAATTTCAATGAGAGCCTGGCGCCCCCTGAAGCTTTGTTAAGAAAACAAATGGTGGTTCTGTAGGTGTGACAGCTTGCTTGGAGACTTACGAGAAGGTGAACACATCCCCACCATCCAGGCAGCCTGGAACATTGATCTCTATTTAAAGCACCAATCGGATTTTTGTTAATTATAAATGATTGATCTGCGGTTTTCCCCCTCTCTTCTTCTGTGTGTGCCTTCCTCTCCTTCCCCCACCTCTAACTTCTTTGCATGCTGAGTGCAGAAGCTTTCTGTTAAAGAGACAATCATAAAGAGCGGATTACAGCAGGACCAGGAGTGACCTGTTGTGAGTGTCACTGTCCGAGCATCCACCGTTCACCCAGGTGAGGTGCGCCCTGGTGTAGAGTTCAAACTGCCTCCATGTTCCACTTTAGCTGACTCATTCTTAAAATAAAGAATTCCTTCCGATGAAAAGAAAGCCTTCAAATCATCAGGCTGGTATCATTAGACCCTCATTGTTGTGTCTTGAAACAAGCCAAATCCCAGTTTAACTCTGAGCCAGAGAACGTACCAGGTAAACACTGCCATGCGATGTTTGGAACCAGGCTACCCTATGTGAGAGACAGACAACAGGGTGAAGGAAACCTCTCTCATCTTAGCGGCTCCCTTTGTAGACATTTAGATGATTAATCCACCTTTTACCATCTTTGTGGAATAGTTATTTAGTAAGGGTTACAAGTAATCTTGTCCTAAAATATGGGCACACATGTATATTATTCTTTTTTAATTAAAATTTATTACTCTGTGTGTGTGTGTGTGTGTGTGTGTGTGTGTGTGTGTGTGTGTACATGTACACATGATGCAGCATGTGTAGAAGTTAGAGGAAAGCTTGTAGGAGTCAGTTTTCTCCTTCTACCACATGGGTTCCAGGGATGAAACTCAGGTCAGCAGACTTGGTGGCATATACCTTTATCCACTAGGCCATCATGCCAGCACAGGTGTCTTATTTTTGGCAATTGTTTACCATCAGAGTTCTGAAGGAACACAGGAAAAAAAATGACCCTAGCTTCTTTGTAGATCTATCTTCAGTAAAAATATCTGAACATTAAATATATTCATTTATTGGGCACTAAAAGACATGGTTCCTCTTGTGCTGTTTATAAACATAAAAAAATAGAGAGTAATTTACATGGATCATGGTAAACTGCTGGTAAAATTAGAAAGTCAGATGTGCAAGCCTTAGTGTGACTCTGAACTACATTGGGTTTTAGTACTCCTGACTCAAATGTTGATTTTTATGACTGTATCTTTCTCAGGTTTGAGCCCTTAAGTTTTTGGACATGGTTTTTCAAGTTAGAAATAGCAGTCTTGCCCCATTATTCATTAATTTTCAAATTGTCTAAATTGTCCACAATGTTGTCCACAGAAAAATTTTCTAGAACAATAACGTTGAAGTAGTTTATACTTGGAAGTAAAATTCTACCAACTCCTTTAGACTGGGAGAATTGTAGCCTCGTTTGACTATTCCCAGAGTTCGACTCTTGCCTTCGTGAATTATTGTCTCAGTAACCAATGTGATACCCTCTCAGAGCGTTAAACACAATTCTGCATCATGGGCCGCAGTAAGAAATAGGTGAGGACCCAAAGTGGGGCAGAAACTTAATGGCTCTGGAAAGACGCTGCTGCCTCTTCCCAAACATGTCCATCATCTGAGTATGAAGGACCCTAACAACCTCCCTGTGAGGCGATCATTGCTGCTGTACCCACCCCCAGGGCGACTAGGTTTAAAGGGAAATTTTTGTGAGATCATATTTATCCTCAGAATTTTAAAGTGTTTTCTCATTATTGCTTACTTTAATCTCAATTTTTAAAAATGAGCAAAAGCCATTAAGGCAAATTTATAAATAACTGTAATTATGGCCTTAAAAATCATATTTCAGATTAGTTAGGTGACTGTGACCTTAAAAACAGACAGGCAGGCAGATATTAGCACATCAGAATGAGTGTTCACATCAGTGACTAAACGGGAGACCAGTGACAACAGGAAGGCAGAGGTGATCATGGGAAACTGCTAAGAGCACATTTTAAAATGTTTTAATTTTATTCCTGGAGGGTTTTTGTTTTGTCTTGAATAGGCTAACTAATGATTTTCATTAGGGTATTTGTAATTTATGTTATCTAAGTAAGGTTCTAGGGTTAAATAATTTAAAGACATAAACCCTTATCTGATACAAGAGCGTTAATGAAGTGTACTAGATACTTGCCCTATTGCCGTATGAAATGGATCTCCAAAGCTAACAACAGCTTTCTTTGGGAACACAAATCTCTATATAAATATCCAAATGTAGCAAGATGTTGCAAATTTTTAAAGATATGCCATAAAAATAGATTAGCATTGCTATGCAGTCCTGTTCAGCTGAATTACAAAAGGATATCATGGGATTGCCAATGACATTCACATAAATAAAAAATCAATTCTTAATGATGAGGCAGACTTGTTTTAGCACATTACCCAGGTTAAATGGGAGCACACAAAGACATCAACTCCTGTAAGACCAGAGGAATCATTGTATATTAATATGATTTAGGGAACTACACACCTCGATGGAATAATTGTTCTTCTATCTATAGAGCCAGATGGCACTTGGTGTAAACAGCCATTGAGCACCTCCAACACAAGTGCAGCAGGTGATCTCTGGGATGCTCTTGCATCCCGCTCACTCATCTTATCATCTGCATCTCCGGAACTCTTCGCAAAATACCTTGGTTACCAGTACACAAATTCTTCAGAATGATCCTATTGTTCAATAGGACTATAGACTACACACTTGGCTTTGCAAGAAATAGATGAGGCAGCTACCTGGATTGTGTGTGTGTGTGTTATGTGTGACGTGTATCTGTGTTATGTGTGTGATATGTATGTGTTATGTGTGTGATGTGTGTGTATGTGTGTGATGTGTATGTATGTGTGTGTGTATGTGTGAGATGTGTGTGAGATGTCTGTATATGTGTGTAATGTGTGTGTATGTGTGTTGCTAATGTGTGTGTAAGTATGTATATATGTGAACAAAAAAAAAACAGAATAGAGGGAGTCATTTGTTTTCCAGCACCAGTTATAAACCAAGGATGTTTTCCAAAAAAAAAAAAAAAAAATCCATTAGTAAGCCTTCAAAAGAAACCAAAAGGTATATATATATATATATTATTGTGCTTCGGAACTTAGAACAATCCAAGTTCTGAACAAAATTATCTTCAATTTCTTGTAAAATGTCTGGGGTGTTTGCTTTGTATATTTAAAATTGACTCCTGGTAACACTAACTGTCCCCTTCATTCATTTATTTAACAAATATTGTTTAAAATCTACTATATCTTCGACATTGGGGCTACATGGTGAGAAAACCCTACCCCCTAGGGTTTACATTTCTCAAGGGGACAATAAGCTATGCTTCACTATATGATACAATATATAAAATATTTGAGAAATGAAGTAGAGAAGACAGAATATGCTAATATTCAGAATATGCTAATAAGAAGGCTTACAATTTGCCTTCTCCCCAAATCCTGAGAAACATGAAATAGTTTATTTGAGAAGAATGAAAGAGGCTGTGGGGTGCCTGCTTTACCTTCCAGTTTCGCTGAGTGTAAGATTTTGGGTGAGCTCTCTGATGACAGGCCTGCTCCTTAGCCAAGTGGCCACAGATTGCTGGGATGAGTATTTAGTGTAAACTTGGATTTTCTCAGCTTAAGATGAATTTAGTAATATCACATAGTTTTTACATAATTTATTTTATTTCCTATGACAATAGCATAAAAAAAACATGCCATCTTTAAATGTCTCCCTGCCCTACCTTATTTATAGTCTGCATTTCTTAATCATATCAAGGACACAAAATTGGCCATTAAAGGGACATTTTGTGAATTTAGAATTCCAAACCTAGAAAGCAGATTTGTGTAAAATGCAGAAGGCTTCTCAAAAAAAAAAAATTTCAAATCTCATCATTCAAATTCCCTAACCCATAAAAACAAAGTCCATCCTAACCCTGACGGCATGTCCACCTCCTGGGTGCTTGTCATGTTTTCAGGACATGCCCAGGTGTGGCTTGTCATGTAACCGCAGCCACTCCCTAAGTGAGACCTGGCACGTGCCACGAGAAACTGGTCTAATTTAGGTGAAAAGTAAAACCTAGCTTGTAATATGCATCCAGTCAAGTTTACTTTTAATATTAACCAAAATATACATGCTTATTGCTGTACAGATAAAAATACTGAAAATATGTATTCCAGGGTATACTTGGTTATAGGCTGAAACATGCTGTAATCATCCAATTTATTCTTTTCTTTATCTTTTACCTTTTTTCTATAATCCAGTTACATTCTTTTGCTGATCAAGAAAAGCTCTAGTATTATTAGTTTTTAAACTAACAGGGCCTAAAAATTGATTTTTTTTTTTTTTTTTTACTTAGTGCAAACTGTAGCAGCCGTGAAATAGTTGCAGATTCGTCTCACTACTAGAAGGGAGCAGTGGGAGTCAGCTAGCACCCACATCTAGGTGATACCATGAAATTACTACTTTGGCTCATTTCTCTTCATTGTGCGTTGAAAGTGGGGTAAATTTTTGATTAATTTATTCCTTCCTTTATTTCTAGAACATGAAATTTCTTCTTTTAAAAAAAAAGTCAGACAAGGGCATTTATATATCAATGTGCTAGCCCTGCCAAATTTCGTAAAGGGAACATGTTTTCATTTTCAGGCCCTTAAACATGATGTTATTCATAAAGACGAGTGTTTACGGATGTGCAGAAAGCAGAGGGAACCTGGAAACTCTTCCGTAAGCAGTCAACAATATTCAGCCTATCGGAATGCTCCGACGGGTGAACATTCCTACTGTTTTAATTTTGAATATAGATCGTCTCGTGCCGATAGGAAGTATTGTTAATTTTAATAAAATTAACTTTATATTGTTATTTCACCGCTTTATAATAATTTTACATGGTGCCCTGGGGATGCCTCTGTTCTACATTATCAGGTGTTTGGCTCAGCAGCGTTCGGCTTCACTTCTCCATCCGATTGCCTGAAGCCACACCACTCACGTTCCATTACATGTACCTCCACCCTCCTACACTCACTATTTTGTAAGCTTTTATATGTATATATCATTTTCGTATTTTCTCAGAATTTTTGTTTTGGGCTGTTTCCCGGCATTCCCGCTGCTTGCCTTTAGGTAAACGCTATAACAATAACAAGTTGGCCGAGACACCTGGCATTCTACCTCAAGCATGAAAATATCTAAATTTATTTTCAGGTTGGTAATCAGCCACTATTTTTAAACTGTTTTCATTGAATTATAGCTTGGTAATCCTATTAAAGGATAACTTTTTATGGAGAGTTACTGCTATTTAAAAATAAGGGGGAATCGTGATGAGCGGAATCCCTCCGCTGGATGTTACGCTTTGTTTAATCTTTCCCAGGAACTCATAGAAATCAGGTAGGTTAACAGGTAACTGCAAGAGGATCAAGTAGTTGTCAAATTAAATACCGCTCTTACTCAACACACAGTAATTGAGGATAGACTACGTTCTTCTGAGTCTGCCCCTGCTTTTACTACGTGAGCTGTTAAGCTTGTCTACCTCAAATTGTCCTGTTACCTGCTTTTGTTTGTTGCCCGGGCTAACCTGGAACTCATCAGGTAGCCCAGGTTCCTACAGAACCTGCTGGAATCCTCCTGCCTTTGCCTCCCAAGTGCCGGGATTCCGGCCCTAAAGCACCCCCACGCCTGACCTGTCGTCAGCATGTCACACTGCTATTTAAAGCGTGTAAATGAGCTGAAATATTTTGGTGAACTAAGTTGTGAACAATTCAAGGTACACATTTAAAAGTATTTTCTCTCTCATGTGAGTTTGTAAACAGATAGATGTAAGCAAGCTGGTTTCCTGAGAAGCTGGTTCCCGTGCAACCAATTGATGTTTGACTGAGAAACTAGTGAACCCTGTAACCCAAAGAGTATTTAAACTATCTGATAACAAATAGACTGATTAGCTTAAATCTTCTTTAGCGTATAATCATAAAATATGTATTTTTGTAAAGTGTCTATATTTGTGTAGATGTGTATATATATATATATATATTTTTTTTTAAAAAGAAACTGCATCCCTCTCTCTTTTCTTTCTTACCCCAAACTTTTTGGCGGGGGTTTTGTCTTGCTTCTAGTCACACTATGCCACACCATTTGAATTTGTGCACCATTTCTTTATGTTTAATACTTTGTGTACAGTCCTTTGGTTAGAAACGTGGAGCGATGTGGACTATCCGGGAAGTGCTGCTGACTAGAGATAGTGACAGTGTGGTGCCAAATGATAAAGGGTCACCTCCACCTTCTAGCTGGGACACTGGAATGTGGTTGGTGCTAACCGGCTTTGCTGAAATAATTTAAATTATCTAGATGGAGCGGGGAATGGTGGTTCAACACCTGTAATCCCCATAGTGGAGAGGCCGACACAGGAGAATGAAAATCCTAGGCCAGCCTGGGCTTCCATAGTAAGACCCTGTCACAAAAGTAAAACCGAAACCTTGACAGGAAAGATGAAGAAATCCAAACAAACCAAAGAAGGTGTCAATCTCAGAACTCTTGCTGGTGAGGAAGAAGTTCACTGTGTGTGTGCACACTCCCGGGAGGTCATAGGGTTTTCTGACTTAATGTAGACACGCTCAGTTTCTCAGTACTTGGGATGAACTCATAGACCATAGTTCTGCTTTTCTAGTCCAGGTATTTAAACATCTTACGCATGCCATTTTAAGAGTCCTATTTATGCTATCGAGAGGCAGTCTCATGAAGAAGTTTTCTTAAAATAACTTCAGCAGGCTATGGGAGGACTTGAGGCAGGGGGGAGGAGGGGGAATTTGTGAAAGCTCCAATAGGCTAGAATTAGAGGTGAAGGACCCACAATGTGCGTAACAATTTAATGGCTATTAACACGTTTCTGACTTTGTAGAGGAAAATTTGCTTGGGAAGGCTCTATGAAAGTTCCTGAATGTGGGCAATTTGAATGGTGTTTATAAATATTTTACCTGCTTTGGACAGATGATTAGATTTGTCCAATAACAATTCCAGAGTAGCTAATGCAGCAACATAAATATGAATATTTAGGGAGCACTTTTTCTTTATACAGTAAATATGTGATTAGTAATGCTTTCTTTTATAGAGGTGTTTTTAATGCGCATTGGCTTATAAAGGGAATTTCAAGTTAAGTTCAAGGAATGACATAATGAAATCTCCTGGGAATTTGTGGTTTAGGTATAATTATAAGTGAAAATTTTATATTTATAATTTATGTTTGCCTAATGCCTTTCATTGGAGGCTCTGGTAGTGCCCTTGAGGGCTCCCATTTCTTACAAGCCTGCCTTTGGAACTGAAACAGCTCCTCTCACATGGCCTAACCAAAACCCACTCTCACAAGCACCTCCATTTTAGGTCAGGAAGCAAATACTCCCCACAAGGTAAAGAAAGCAGTACCCCATTTGTGTTCCTTCCTAATTCTTTGTTTATTTATGTCCTCCTTTCACCAGACTTTTAAGGAACTCCTTTACCTGTTTTGAGAATTGTGCCCATGGAATATCTGTTTTTAACTCTCTCATAGGTGAGGAAATTGCATCTCAGAAGTTAAGTTGCTTTGGCAAAGTAGGCAGGTAATTTGCATCTAACTTCGAATGGAGATACTGAGAAAATGAAGAACAGATTAAGGAATGATATTCCCTTTCTCATTACAATATTGCTCATTTTGGTGAGTAATCTTTAAAAATGCAATTCTGTTTGGAACCAAAGGATCAAAAAGAACTCATGGGAAATGGTGACCTGCGGGCTTCTTTTTTCCCCCTCTATCCAGCATGCACAGAAAGTGTTTGCAATGTGTAAGGGAGAGGAAATGCAAGTGGCTTGTGCTCTTATCTTAGAATCAGCTTTCCTGGCTTACTCACTACTGACTCAGAAATGGTTCACATGTTTGGCTAAACACTTCCTTCCTCGTCTGTAATATAATCCTGACTATAGAGCAAACCCTCCACACAAATATTTAGAGGTGGTTATGACTTGGAAAGGTTCGAAAGTGAATCTTTCCAAACCATAAAAAATAGCCTTCTCTATGTGTCAGAAGAGGCCTCGGGCTTCCTGTGAAAGAACTCTCCAAATAATTGCTGTGTAGGCTAATCCATACCTTGATGTCTTCCAATATGACTTCCATAAATCTCTAAGAACTTCAGTGTGGACTGCCTAGCATCTGATGCTGGAAACTACTGATCTGTTAAGCTGACTGGAGTGTAAGTAGGATTGTGGGAGAGTTTTGTTGCATCAAGAGCTAACCCCTAATGCTCTCCGTCTTATCTCACATGTCTGCACCAAATCCTTTGGCAGCCAGTAAAAGCCAGATCCTTCCAGACTTGGCTAAAGTCCAGGCTTCCCTAAGATTTCCAACTTCACAGGAATGTTAACATATACAATAGTTGACATTGAAAGTTATATGTTGTAATGTAACATGAGAGTGAAATTGCCACAGAATGCCTGAGTCCCCAAGTTACTTCCAGGAAATTGGTGTATTGAATATCAGGGTTTTTTCCCCCCAAAACCTATTGGTTCTGCTATTTGGAATCATCTCTAAGCATGATGATAAAGTACTTCTGAACATAGAAGTCGCCTGTGGACTCAGAGCAGAGCCTCCCTCTCGAATCACCACGTTCAAAATTGATCATACCCACAATAGGCCCATGGACCTCCAAGGGCACTGGCAAGAATGCACTTCCTTTTTAAACAGTCTATGTGGAGGTAGTAGAGGATCCCTCCTCCATTTTCTGTGAGCCATCCTTGATGATAGTGTGTTTCAGTGTGTTTCAGATTCACCATGGAGTTTTAAGACATTTGATATAGGGGCCCACAAATCATCCCTTATCTTTATTAGTGCTATTTATGGCCTGCTTGTCAAGAACACTGTAAGAAAGGATATCCTCATTAAAATCAGGATCACCACAAATGCTTGCCCAAGTGGCTTTTGGCTGGCCAGTCAGTGGGTTGACAGGTCCCACAAGAAGAGCCTGTGGGGGCTGGAAAGATGGCTCAGCAGTCTAGAGCGACACTGCTCTTGAAGAGGAACCAGAATGGATTACCAGGACTCACAGAGGACAGCTCACAACTGCCTGCAACTCCAGTTCCAGGGGATCCAACCTCTTCTGGCCTCCACGGACACCTGGTGCACATTCCTGCAGGGGCACACACATAAAAATTAAATAAACCGACGTGTCTTTAAAAATAAAGTGAAGAGACTGTGTTAGGTTCAGTAAGAAAGGACAGGAATCACGGTGGGGTACAGGGGAGAATGTGAGGGAGAGGACAGCTGATTTCCAAGTGACCTAAGGTGTGGCCAAAAATTTTCAAGTTACTGAAACGGCATTTGATCCAACAACAGTGATCCAGGGGATGGCATCAATGTAGGCTAAACAATCATGATATTCGAAGAACAGCAGGCAAGCGCCTGGGGCATTCATCCAGAAGAGCTGTGTGGAAGGACCCCAGGAGGGGAGGGGAGTCTGATCTCAAGGAGGGAGATTCTTTGTAGTCACTATTACCCTGGGGGAACAAACTACATTCAAAGTATCCAGAGAAAAGGGCCCATTCTGCAGGCTGAGAGCACATTGCCCCTCTTCTTATTATTTGTCAACCTCTATGTATTCTCCCTGTTTCCTCTGGGTTTCAAGACTCCAGACTCTATCTCCACTGTTGTTTATTCTTCTCTGCAACCTTCTCGGGCTGCTTGAGATCTGCTTGCTCTGATTTCCTTGTGGAGTGGCAAGCTCCCGAGGAGCCCAGGCTGCAAGCTCTGTCTCATACTGTAACTCATTTGTTTGCTGGGGAGTCCAAACTGGCATAGGACACTAGCCAACCCTGACTACTCTTAAGGACTTTCACATGCTATTTTAGTAGTCTGAGGAACACTTGAAATGCATGTCCAAATGGCCTTGCTAGCTAGGACGGAGGTGTTATTTTTGGCTTCCTCCATGACATTCCCACCCACCACTGGTGCATTTAGAACTGTATATGCTTCTGTAATTTTTAAAATTCTGGAACATCTTTTCCTTATAGACATTGTTTACTGTGTTCTTTATCCCTATAAAAATAGCTTAAGCCGGGCGGTGGTGGCGCATGCCTTTAATCCCAGCACTTGGGAGGTAGAGGCAGGCGGATCTCTGTGAGTTTGAGGCCAGCCTGGTCCACAAAGTGAGTCCAGGACAGCCAGAGCTGTTACACAAAGAAACCCTGTCTCGAAAAACCAAAAAAAAAAAAAAAAGCTTAAATGTGCAATATAAACTAGAATTTTCCATGTTATCAGTCTATAAACTAATATCTAATAATATTTGTGTGGATTTTTTTCTGTCCAAGTGTGGACATCCATTGATGGATGATTTCCTGTTCTTTCTTATGATAAATTTTCTGTTTCAATAGTAATAAATTTTACTGGGTCTACCACCTAGGAGAAGTTGTGAATATCATGCTAGTAGATAATGCATGGACCACTAGATGATGGTCACAAAAGTTAAGGTCTTATTTTCTAAGCTCTTCCTTTAAAGTTACCTAAATTTGAGGATTTACTAGCAGGTGAATTCCTCCATTGGTTTGGGAATGCAAAAATCTTCCTCTAATGACAATTTTAAAGTACGCCACCCCTGCCTCAGAATGTGAATGCATGACATGTGTGGTATGACTAGGCAGTCTACATAAGAGTCCCACAGGCTCTGGTCAGAGTTAGAAAGTCAAAAGGGGTGCAGTGATGATGGCCGGGAGCCAGTAGACTGGAGGCTTTGCAACAGGGGCTCTTGGTCAAGTAGTCTAGGTCTGACCACAGATTCTGGCCTGGGTGTTTAGAGAAAGCTTCATTTACAAAAACCCCAAACTGAATGCAGCCTGCCTTAAGTATCTACCAACTGAGTGGATAAGCAAATTGTAGTGCAGCCATTATAGTGTAATGAAATGCTAGTCAACGATAAAAATGGGTAAATGCAACAAAATGGGTGAGTCATAAAGGTTTTATGTTCGTTGAAAAAAGCCAGACATAAAAAGATAAGAGTCTATTCGATTTCATCTGTGACATCCTTAGCAAGTCAATGCTAGAGACCAAAGATAGATCAGTGGTCTCAATAGGCAAGGAGACTGGTCGTGAAAGAACATAAGAGAACGTAGAAGGCTGATGGGGCTGTTGTATGGGTTAATCTGATAGTATCACTGTAGGTCTTGTATGTATCTGTGGGAAGTGTACATCTGTCACGATCCATCTACCTGTGTAATAAGAACTATACTTGATGTAATTTATATAATAATATTCAAAATCAAAACATAGTAAGTGCATTTCCAGGACTGTTTTTCATCTGTCTGGCTTCTGCGAGAGAGGTAATTGTTACTCCTGTAAGGCTCATGGCTTTCTAGAACCAAGGGATGTGAGTTCTTTGCCATACGCTATGTTCTCTTATTGCTCTGCTGATAAGCTGTGTGACAACAGGACCCAGGTAGGGAAGAAGAGCAAAGGGAACCCAGGGTGACCCTTAAAGACAAACTTTGAAGGAACAGATCAAACAGGAAAGGGTTCTTCAAAGTAGGAGCTGGCTGAGACAGAAAGGGAAGGAGGATGGGAGGACATTGTTGGCTGTCTGTGGGAAAG